>JALGQZ010000001.1:62941436-63363936 GCA_023105745.1 Austropuccinia psidii | reverse complement strand
TTTTTTCAGGTGATGGGTGGGGGGAATTTTTCAAAAAAGAATTAGTGGTTTATTTATTTATTTTTTGTATCAAGACCAAATAAAAGTTCATCTTGAAAATATTTTTGAGAAAAAAGAAAGATATTATCATCAATTTAAATTTCTAAAAGAAAGATAACATCAATTTAAATTTCTAAAAAAAAAAAATATTCTTCCAATTTAATTTCCTTTTTAGTTATAAAAAAACCACATTAAATGTTTTGTCGATTTATTTCTAAATTGATCTCCAAACTTATTCAAGTGATTAAAATCAAGAGAAATTTCAACATTTAAAAATTAAATGAAATCGGTTGAAAAATAATTAGCAATAAAATCCAAGATTTTGATTATAAGTGAAACTGATTTGAATGTATCTAAATTTTTTGATTGAATTTAAGTTATTAAAATATAATTTAATTCCAAAAATACTAATAGGACTACAATAGGTTTGATTTGAGATTAATTAGAATTTGATTTTAAGATTTCAGGACAAGTTTCGATTATGAGTAAATCTAAGAGGTTGATGACTAAATAAATATTAGCAGAATGATGATTTATAGTTTGATTTAAGAAATTTTGAACTAATTTTAAACGAGATTTTTCAAAGTGATCGGAAGGTGATAAGAATAAAGCTAAATTAGGAGGGATATAAGAAGCCAATTCTATTTCAAGTTGATGAAGTGTTTGAATTGGATCATTAGAATGAATTGATGAAGAAGAAGTTGATTGAATTGAATTGAAATTGGCCAAGAATGAATTGAATTGAATTAAGATTTTAGCTAGATGATTAGGATTTGAGATATGATTATAAGACCAATGTAAGATGAAACTATGCAAGAAATTGATGAGATTTAATTAATTGAATATTTGAGCAAGAAAAAGAAGAGAAGATTTGACTGACTTTGTGATTAGATGAGGACAAAGACGATAAATTGAAGAGAAGAACCAAATTGAGTAATTTAAATGAGGTAAATCGTTTAAGAATAAAGAGATTAAAACGATTAAAGGTTGTAAAGAGATTTGATTTTTGGAATGAATTTGATTTAAAAGTTTTGAATGATTTGAATTTGAGTTGAAGAAGATGAAATGTAAGAAAGAAGGTAAAAAAGAGAGACAGAATAAGAAATTTTTAAAATTTGAGTAGAAAGATTTCAATTTTGATGCAGAATTTGAAGAAGAATTTGAATTTGAAGATGATCTTGATGGAGAATTTGAAGAATTTGAAGAATTTGAAGGATTTGTCGATTTTAAAAAGTTCAAGATTTTTGAATGAATTAAATTTGGATTAGTGCAATTTAAAATCAAAGGTAATAAAATTAAATTCAAGATTGAATCCCTCAAAAAGAATCTTTGTGATTGAATTAAAATTTCTTGATTTGATAAAAATTTTTTTAAGATTAAATCTGAAATTTTTCTAAAATAATTTGATGAGATTTGAATTTTAAAATTTGATTTAGATTTTAAAAATTTTAAAGATAAAGAAGGATGATGATTAAAATTTAAAAAGATTTCATTAAAATTTAAATTTTTTGAATTTTTTGAATTTAAAATTAAAATTAAAATTCTTTTTAAATTTGATAAATGTAAAATTAAAATTTCTAAAAAATTTAAAAAAAAATTAAAAAATTTAAAATTTAAAAGAATTTTCTCAAAATCTTTAAAGATTTTAAGAATTTTAAATTTTAAATTTAATAAAAATAAATTATTAGTCTTTTTAAAACAAATTAAATTATACCAAATTAAAATGAATTGTTTAAAAATTAATTTTATCGTTTGATTTAATAATTCATTCAAAATTTTACCAAAATTTTCATCTTTTAAATTTATTTTTAAATTTTCTGCTTGAATTTTGGAATTTTGGAAATTTTTATCAAAATTCATCATTTAAAAAGTAAAAATATTAATCGATTTTAATTAAATTTTCATGTGAATTTATTTTTTTAAGCGGATTTAGATAAATTCCTGATTTATTAAATTCAACACAAAAATTAAAAATTAAAAATTAAAAATTAAATTTAAATCAAAAAAATATTAAAATCTTTTATTAAGATCTCATCAGTGCATTTTTAGTGTAACTCAATAGTCAGTGATATATTTATCATATAATAGTTATTTTAATGCTCTCTAAAATAATTCTTAAAAAGTTCTCTCAAAAGTTCCCCCCTGATAAACTTGGAAAATAAATTATACTTATGAATTTTGATCTTAAAATCATTTTCTTTAAACATTTCCTTTAAATATATCAAATCTTTAATTCTTTCAATTAAAATATTAATTGGATTTTTATGACTTTTTAAAAATGAAAATTAATAATAAATAAATTATAATGAGTTTTTAAATTCTTAATAATTTCAATCTATAATCAATTTAAATATCTATCATTAAAACTATTTTCTTTAATAAGATCATTAAAATTATTTTAAAAAAAATTAAATTACACCTACTTAGTATGATCACTCAAAGAGAAACATTCTATTCAGATTTTTTTTTTTTGTTGGAAAGACCTAATAATATTGAAACATAAAGAATGAAATCAAACACAATAAATTGAGGAGACCTCTTTTAGGAGTTTTTATCATGTAAAAATCAATGAAAACCACATCAAATTCTCAAAAAAAATTGCCTTTAAGTGGTAGATTTTAAGGATTTAAAATCTCTCAAAAGCTTCATTATCTTGATAAAACTGTATGAATCATTTATATTTTGGGGTTTTAATATATTAAATTCATTAAAACTCATTCTAAAATAAACAAAAAAATAGATTTTTGAAACTAAGGGCCATCTCATAGGTTTGAATACTTATTCTATCAAACTACTTAAATAAACCACTTAAATCTTTTAAGACTCAATTTAAAAGACTTACTTTTTTTGAAAACTTAATGAAAACCTTATGAAATGATTAAAATTTGATTCTAAAAAAAAAAGAGGGGGTTTTTTTGTTTTTGGTGTCTGAAAAATTTTTTTCAAATATAAAAATAATTGGTAAAAATAAATTTTTTTGATATTTTTTTTTTTTTTTTCTAAAAAAAAAAAAAAAAAATTAAATCATTTTTCTTAAGGGTTTAAATTTTATTAAATCAATTAAAAACCACCTCAAAAAAAAATAAAAATAAAAATAAAGTTTTATGAAATCTTGGAATACTAACTTTTAATTGTTTTTTTTTTTTGTTAAATTATACTTTAAAATCTATTATTAAAAACTTTTTTTTTGAATTCATGAAAAAATCTTATTTTTTTTTTTTTTTTTTTTTGAAGGGATTTAAATTAAAAAAAAAAAAAAAAAACTTTATAAAAATTTTTTTTTTTTTTATAGATTTATAATATATTATCAATTTTTTTTTTAAATTTTAAATTTTATTTTAAATAAATAATAATTTTTTAAAGTACTTTATGAATTATTATTTTTTTTCCAAAAAAAAAAATAGGTTTTTTTTTTTTTTTTTTTTTTTTTTATTTTAGCTATATTATGTTCAAGTAAATAAAAAAAAAAAAAACCCCAAAAAAAAAAATTGTCAAATATAACTTTATTGGATCATTAGGCATCCCACTGATTTATTCTTCCAAGGGTTTTGGGGGGTTGTTGATTAAAGCTACTGCAAACAACCCCCTAAAACTGTGGGAGATCTTATTTAAGGGGTTTTACCATAAAAAAAACAAGTGAAAACCCTGTTAAATGGACAAACTTGGGATAAATAATAGGTTCTGTGTTTTGTAATAATTGTAGAATACATAATAATCATTTTCAAATAATTTTATAAAATATTCATTCTATGAAGTGAGACCTTTTTATTAAGGTCTACTATGGCCAATTGAATAAAAAAAAAAAAAAAAAAAAAAAAAAAAAAACTAGCTAAAATAACTAATTGTGAACCTCAAGAAATTCTCCTTGTATTTTTTTCATTTTTTTTTGAGACTTATGATCTTCATATTCTAAAAAAAAAAAAGTTCCTTTATCCTTTTTTTATATAACTCTTTTTTTTTTTTTTGATGGTATTTAGTATTAAAAAATAAATTAAATCTTATTAAATGGTTAAATATATAAAGTTTTGGAGGATCTAAATATCTATAAAAAAAAATGTGGAATTATTCTTAAAGTAATTTTTTCAATATTTAATCTTAAATTTTTATTGTTAAATGATTTATTGAAATATCTCATTTTAGTGAGAGATCCTTAAAAAAAAATTTTTTTTTTTGAAGCTTGTTTTTTGTGGTTTTCAATTAATATCTAAATAAGAATTTTTTAACCTTAAATTTAATACTTTAAGTATTAAAAAAAAAAAAAAAAAAAAAAAAAAGGGGTTTAATTTTTATTAATCATATTATTTTAAAATTTATTAAAAATTTAAATCCTTTTTTATTTTTATTTTTTTTTATCTTAATAATAATAATTATTATTATTATTTTTTTTTTTAAGTATTTATTAATTAAATTTTCTGTTTTAAACAATTTTATTTTATAATTTTATTAAATATTTTCCTTTTATATATATATATATATATATTTAATAATTTTTTTTTTTTTTTGATTTTTATTTTTTTTACTTTTTTTTTTTTTTTATAAAACTTTATTATTAACATCAAAAAAAAAAAAAAAAAAAAAAAAAAAAAAAATTATATAATTTAAATAAATTTATAAAATAATTAAATAAAATTTAAATTAAAAAAAAAAAAAATAACTAAAAAAAAAAAAAAAATTTAAAATTAAGAAAATAATTAAAATTATTTAAATTTTTGAATATTTTTTTTTTTTTTTTCTAATATAATTAAAAAAAAAAAAAAAAAAAATTCCATTAAACTCAATATAAAAGGAATTTTTTTTTAAAAAAAAAAAAAAAAAAAATATTTCTTTTTTTTTTTTTTTTTTTTTTTTTTTTCTTCATTAAATAATCATATTTTTAGTAATATAATAAAAAAATTATATTTTAAAACTTAAGATAAATATAAGAAACATTTAAGGCTTTATTTATTTATTACTGAATTTCTAGTCAGACAGAAAAAATTCCCTTTTTTTTTTCTAAAAGGAAAAAAAATAAATAAATTAAAATTAAATCAGAATAGAAACTAAAAAAAAAAACCAAGGTAAGAATTTATTAAATATTGGGGACATAAGAATAGAACACAAAAAACTGATATTACAACTTATTAAAGAAAATTGTCCTTTTTTAACAAAAAAATAAAAAAATAATTGAAACCAATTGGGGACTAATGTTCAAAAACAAATGGAAAAGTTCATACAGATTAATAGGAAAATTTAACAATGGAACATATTAACTGGAGGAGATTTATTTAAACAAATTATCAAGAAGACTTTCTTAATATCAAGTCAAGAAGCTCTACTCAATAAGAAAGTTGATAGAAAACAAAAATAAGAAACATAAGAAGAAAAAAGTGAAGAAGATGAACCAATGAATTAGGAAGATTTATTTAAGGAGAGAACAGAATCAGATTAATAATATTAATATTTAGCATTAATTTCTGGGGACCTCATTGAATTAATAGTTTTATGTGGTATTTAATACCATTTTTTAACAAGTATTAATCTCATAGTACCCCACAACAGAAATAAATTATACTCACATTCAGACTTATGTTATATTTTTAAACAAAAATATCAATTTTAAATAAAAGAGTTTGAGATTATTAATAAACCTATGGAATAGGAACCAAAAGTTATTATATTTTTTGAGAAAAATAAATTCAATTTAATTATTCATATCAAGTTACAAATAGGTAAAATACTTAAAACAAGTAAGGTATCAACCTGTAAATTACACACCCTGGCCAACTTTACACCCCTCTTATAACCGCTGGACTCATGTAGAAATAAAATGAAACCTTAATTAATTACACATACACCTTATATTTATACACAGGAAATTCACATGGTTCAATTTTCATCCCACTGGAATTCCTTAAATTAATCCCCACCCTAAAAAATAGTAATAACCCATTTTATATACATAATTGCTCCATTAGGAACTTCAAAAACAGCCCCAAATTCAGTAGGACATAGAAATTTAATCTTATGAAAGGAAATGGATCACATTATTTGGAAAATAATCAATAAAAAATGAAACTATTTAAAACACTCATCACCTCATTAAATTAAGAATAAATAATTTTCATGTGATACAAACCTTTATATAAACCTTAAACACATTACTATTTAAAAAAAAATGTTAAAATAAAAATATTAAATAATCTAATTAATAAAAATAAATTAATTAATGAAAAAAAAAAAAAAAAAAAAAAAAAATCATCACCTAAATTAAATTTAAAACTCAAAAAAAATTAAGAAGAAAAAATTCATTAAAAACTTCATAAAATTATATATATATTCAATTTTAAAAAATCTTAAAAAATTTAAATATTTAAATAAAATTCAAAATTTAATCATTTAATAATTCTTCACCTCAACAAAAAAAAAAAAAAAAAAATAAGATAAATTTGAAATAAAAAAAAGGGAATTTTCAAAAATAAAAAATCTTTTATCAAAAATAAAAATAAAAATAAAACTAATTAATTAAAATAAACTAAAAATAAAATTATATTATAATCATCAAACTAATCCAAAAAAAAAAAAAAAAAAAAAAAAAAAAAAAAAAAAAGAATATTCATTTAAGATAAATAAAGTTTTTTTTTTTATTAAACAAGTGAAATTTTTATTTTATTAAAATTTAAATCAAAATTAAAAAAAAAAAAAAAAAAAAAAAAGAAAAATTTTTTTTTTTTCAAGAAATTTCTTTATCAAAAAAAAAAAAAAAAAAAAAATTCAAATAATAATTTAATTAAAAAAAAATTAAATTAAATTAAATTATAAAAAAAATAAAAAAATATATATTATATATATATATATATATCTACAATTAAATTACTTATTTTTTTTTATCTCAAAAAATAAAAAAAATTTATTAAAATAAATAATTTTTCTTTTTTATTTAAAAAAAAAAAAAAAAAAATTTTTTTTTTTTCACTTTTAATAAAAATTAAAAGAAAATTAATATAAATTCATAATTAAATTAAAAAATTTATTTAAAAATAATAATAATAATAATAATAAAAACATTTTATTAATTAAAAAATTTTAAAATTAATTTTTAAAAAAAATTCTTTCCCTCCTCCTCCCACTTTTTTTTTTTTTTTTTTTTAAAAAAAATTTTTAAATTTTTTTAAAAAAAAAAAAAAAAAATTTTAAATAATAATAATAATAATAATAATAATAATAAATCTTTTTTTTTTTTTTAAAAAAAAAAAAAAATCATCTTAATTTATAAATTAAATTTAATTTTTTTTTTTTTTTTTAAATTAAAAAATAAAAAAGAAAAAAAAAAATATTAATTAAATTAATTAAATTTTATTTATTTTTATTATTATATATTCAATAAGCTTAATTTAAGACTTTTTTTTAAAAAAAAAAATAATTAAAAAATAAAAATTAAAAATTAAATTTTTTTTTTTTTTTTTTTTTTTTTTTAAAAAAAAGTTTTAAATTAATTTAATAATTTTATTTTATTTTATTAATTTAAAGGAATAATTTTTTTTTTCAATATTTTAGTAATTGAAGTTAATAAAACTCTTTTTAAAGTTTTTAAAAGGATTTATTAGAAATTAAAAACTAGTTAAATTTTATTTTTTAAACTCAAGGTAATTTTTTTTTTAATTGAATATTAAAAAAGAAAAGTTCTAACACTACTAGATTTTATAATTATTTTTGTTTAAAGAAATAGTTTTAATGGTATGTTTTGAGATCTATAAACTTAAATTTAATTCTTAAGATTTATAAAGGATTTAAATTATTTGAGATTAGAATGGTTTTTTGAATTAATCTTAAAAATAAATTGGGTTTTTGAGTAGTTAGAGTTTTTCAATGATCTTATTTACAGCCTTTATTTTTCAAATTTATTCAATCATGTAATTTAATTTCTGGTTTAAATCACCTAAACCTAATTAGTGAAATGAGTAGATTAAATTTTAATACTTTAACTTTTGACTAATCAAAATTTTAAATTATTAAAGATAAATTCAAAAAAGATTTCAATTTTTTTTTTTTTTTTTTTTAGGGTATTGGTAAAAACACGTAAGCAAATTGGTAAAAACACGTAAGGGGTGCCCTGGGCCCATTTTTAATTAAAAATGAAACACAACA
This sequence comes from Austropuccinia psidii, assembly GCA_023105745.1. NCBI lineage: Eukaryota > Fungi > Basidiomycota > Pucciniomycetes > Pucciniales > Sphaerophragmiaceae > Austropuccinia > Austropuccinia psidii. The sequence continues at coordinate 63,355,773 of JALGQZ010000001.1, read as the reverse complement.
ATGCCTGTATTGGGCCAAAACATGCCCAAAGGAGGTTTTTTTCCCCACAAAACCTCTCTAACTCCAAATTGTTTCAGATTTTTTTGCCCAGCCCCCCCCCCCCCCCAAAAAAAAAAGCCCAAACACCCCAACAATCCACATTATCCCCACCCCAAACCATTTTTTTTTTTGGAAAAACAGCATTACCAAAGCTATTTTGCAAAGCTTTTCACCCTTTTTTTTATTTTTTTCACCCAAAGACTGCATTTTCCACCACAACAACCTGCTTTCAAGCCTCCAAATTTCCAATTTTTTACCTTCCCTCATCCATTAATCCCATATTTAAACCACTTTCTTTCACTCTTAACCCCTTCTGTTCATTTTTCACACCTTTTTTCACCTCTTTTTCACACTTCGAAAGGTTCTTACCCCATTCCAAATCCCCGAATCCCCCCTTTTTTTCACTTTTACACATATTTTTCATTCAAAAATGCTCCAACCCCCCACTGAAGGTGAATTTCAGACCCTTGAGCTTCTTTGGCAACATGTGCATAATGTTGCCAGGGCTCAGGGGTATGCTGTGTCCACCTTGAGGTCCAATATGACCCACAACCAAATTGAAATATGTTGTGATAGGTCTGGCACCCCAAATCCCAACAAAAGCCCCTCCAAAACAGTCACCTCAAGAAAGCTTGACTGTCCTTTTAGACTTTATGCCAGGAAATATGCCAAGAGCACCACTTGGACTCTTAAAGTCAAAAATCCTGAACATAGCCATGATGCCACTGAAAATATCATGGCACATCCTGCTTTCAGGAAATTCAATGAGCAAGAAACATCCCAAATTGCTCAAATGTCTGAATCACTCCTCATGCCAAGGCAAATTCAGGCCCAATTATGCAGCCAGAGGGAGTCTGACAGGCCTGTAATCCTTCAAGACATTTATAACCAAGTCAAGAAAATAAAGAAAGACAAACTGCAAGGCAGAAGGCCCATTGATGCTCTTATTGACACTCTCAAAGAAGAAAATTTTGTTTGGTCCTCTGCAAGAGATTCTGAGGGACACATTACCTCCTTGTTTTTTACTCACCCCCTGGCCATAAAACTTCTTCATGGCTTTCCTCATGTCATTCTTATGGATTGTACTTATAAAACCAATAAGTACAAAATGCCTCTTTTTCATATTGTTGGATTCAGCTCAACAAATAAGACCTTTTCTGGGGCTTTTTGTTTGATGAAGAATGAAAATGAAACTTCATATACTTGGGCCTTAAATCAATACATTGAAAAGGTCCTCAACAACACCAATCTTGTCCCCCCCCAGTTATTGTTATTGACAGGGATCTGGCCTTGAAAAACTCTATTAAGAAGCTCTTCCCAGACTCCAAAGTCATGCTATGCATTTGGCACATCAACAAGGATGTATCTGCTCATTGCATGAAGAAAATTGGTCATGGAACTGATTTTGAAAATTTTATGGGCCTTTGGAATCAAGTAATATACTTCTTCATTTTATTTCATGTTATTTCCCTTTTTTTCTTATTATTGTCTTTATTAATGACTTTGGGATTCTTTTCTCAGCTTATTTATTCACCCACTGAAAAGTCTTTCAAAGACAACTGGAAGAAGCTTCAAAAGCAAGTTAAAAATGCTGAGGTCTTGCAGTATTTGGAAAATACTTGGCTTCCTCTAAAGGAGTATTATGTGCCAGCCTGGACAAACCACCATTGCCACCTGGGTGTGGGCTCCACCTCCAGAGTTGAAGGTGCCCATGCCATGGTTAAACTTTGGCTACAAAAGTCCACTGGTACTCTCCTGGAGGTAGTCAGGGCACTCCACATGGCATTCAGAAAACAATTTATTGAAATTATAAACAGAATCTCCAAAGAAATGATTGTCCATGTCAAGAATTTTCCTCCACACATCTGTGCCCTCAATGGCAAGGTGTCTAATTATGCTCTTCAGATTGCCTTTGAAAATTTCAAAACAAAATTTCCTCCAAATGAAAAATGCACCAACAAATACAACAATTATAAAGGCATTCCTTGCAAGCATAAGACCCAAAAGGCATTTGCCAAGCGCCAAAGGCTTGAATTATCAGACTTCCATCCTCAGTGGCATTTGAATTTGCCTGTGAGGGTTTTTTATTTTTTTCTTATTATTTTTTTCTTATTAACTGATTTTACTTGTCATATTCTTCTCAGACTGGTTTTCAAGGTGATGATCAAAGTGTTGAAAAAAGAAAGAAAGAATGAAGCCAAGAAAATATTTGAAGACATTGGGGAAGACCTGTTTCAAAGACCAATGGCAGAAATCACCCCAATACTCCAACATTTTCAAGATGTTTTGACTGGAAAAGTCCCATTTGATCAAATTCCCAAGATTCAAGAGGATGATCAATATTATGAAGACCCTCTAGAATGCAAGAATATCCGTGGAAGACCCCAAGGAGCCAAGAATAAAAACAAAAGAGAACCTTCAAGATTTGAAATCATTGAGAGTCAAACCAAGAGAAGAGGAAGACCCCCATCAAAAGTGACCAGCACAACAACTTCCAGATCCCAGTCAAATGTCCCCTCTCCAATTATGGAAGTGGACTCATCTGAAGATTCTGAGGACTCATTGTCTAAATCCATCAGTTCATCAGATTCACTACCCTCAGCAACTGAATTAAATAAATCAGAAGTAACCCTTAGAAGGTCCAGAAGATTGGAAATTGGAAGCAAAACATCACAAAGAAAATCACACAAGCCTGCCACCAGTTTGAATATCTATGATGCAATTGACCTGACCTGTGAGCATTGTCAAAGCAACTATCACACAAGTGATGAATGCTCCAAGCTGTTTGTGAGTTTCTGATTCTTTTTAATGTAATTTTATGTTGTTTATTTTGATATTTATTCATTTTTTGAACTTATGTTATCAGATAACTGGCTCAGAAGACTTGCCCAAGTTTATATTGAAATACACCTTCAAGGCCATCAATTTCCAGGGTGATGGAAACTGTGGCTACAGAACAGTATCCCACTTCATTTACAAGACTCAAGATCAATGGGCTGATGTCAGAGGTGACTTGGCTGAAGAAATTCACCAAAATCAAGACCTTTATGAAGCCATGAACACCTTAATTCCCTCAGTATCCTCTTATTTGGAAAGAATTGAATGGTATGAAGATGTTGGCCAGGCTCCAAAAAGCAAGTGGATGTCCATGCCTGACATGGGGGATCCAATTGCAAATAAGTATAAAAGACCAGTTTTCTTTTATTCCACAGCCCAATCTTTTTCCTTTTTCCCTTATTTCTGTCCTCCAAATGATAATCCCCCCATTTTCATCTGCTTCTTGAATAGTTGTGCTCATTTTGTTCCATTGGACATCATCATTTCTAAAGTTTATCCAGTCCCCCCCATTACTGTGAACTGGGAGATTCATGCCCAAAAACAAGCCCTGGGGTGGGCTGATAAATTTAAGAAACACAGAATGTTGTATTTGTCCAATCTTCCTCCCCCCTCTCAGAAAAAACCCACTATTTTGGAGGTTGATTCTGATTGAATGATTTTTGTATATACAATTTATGCCAATTATCCCCCTCCTCAGTCATTTTTATTGCTTAAATCCCACCTCAGTCTCCTTTTTTATCAAACATGTGGAACTTTTGTACTTGAAAATAGTCATATTACACACAAGAAAAAAAACAGTTAAAAAAAAACACCCATTGCGCCTTCACTTGTGGTCCCACCCAAAAAATTTTCCCAATTCATGAGCTTCTGGTTCTTTATTGTCCAGATTGAACCCTTCAATTTAAAAAAGAAATGAAGGAAATTCATAAGTGGGAAGTTATTAAATTCACTTTTTAAAAATAGGCATATTACAATGACGGGAAAAAACATTTGAAAAAAAAACTCTTTTTGCGCCTTCACTTGTCCCACCCAAAAAAATTCCCAAAATTATGGGATTCTGGTTCTTTATTCTTCACATTGAACCCTTTATTTTAAAAAAAAAATCAAGCAAATTCATAAGTGGGAAGATTTTAAATGAATTTTTGAAAAAAATATGCCATTTTGGCATATTGGCCAAATTTGTGAAATTTGGCAAAAAAAAAAAATTTGAAAAAATTTGTGCTTATTGACATGCCAAGTCGGGAAAAATATGGCAAAAAAAAATTAAAAAAAACCTCAAAACTGAGCCTGAGGAATTTTTTTTGAAAATTAAGGTCACTTACGTGTTTTTACTAAAAGCTTACGTGTGTTTACCAACACCCTTTTTTTATTGTAAATTTTCAAAAAAAAAAAAAAAAAAAAAATTTTTTTAAAGTTTTTTTTTTTTTTTCAATTTAATTTATTTTTAATTATTTAATTATTAGAAATTAAAAAAAAAAAAAAAAAAAAACATAAAGTTTAAATAATAATTTATTAATATTATAAAAAAAAAATTCTTATTATTAAAATTTAATTTTTAAAAAAATAAAAAAAAATAAAAAAAAGATTTATTTGAATTTAGATTAAGTATTAATGATTCCATCCAAAAAAAAAAAAAAAAAGAAGACTTAATTTAAATTTAATTTTTTTATTTATTTATTAATTTATAGAATTTTTTTTTTTTTTTTGAATTATATTACTAAAAACTCTTTAATAAAATATTTATATCTTAATTTAAATTTTACTTTAAACTTTATTCTCTTTTTTTCTTTTTTTTTTTTTTTTTGTGTTAATTATCCTCTAATTAATTAATTAATTAATTTTTTAAGTAAATTTATTGAAAAGCTATTATTATTATTATTATTATTATTATATTTTTTTCTTAATAAAAGAATTTAATTATTTAATTAATTATTTATTTTTTTCAATTTTTTTTTTTTTTGATTTTTTTTTTTTTTTTTTTTAAAAAAAAAAAACTTTTTTGAATGATTTAAAAAATAAAAAATAAATTAAATATTTTTAATTTTAAAATCTTATTATTATTATTATTATTTTATTTAATTTTTTTTTTTTTTTTTTTTTTTAAAAAAAATTATTGATTTATTAATTTTATTTAAATTTAAAATAAATAAATAAATAAAAAGTTTTTTTTTTAATTAATTTTAATTAAAATTGATTAAAAAAAAAAAAAAAAAAATATAATTGAGTTTATAAATTAATTTTTAAGTTTTTTTTTTTTTCTTTTTTTTTTTTTTTTTTTTTTGGTTATTGATAGTAAAAGAAATTAAATTTTCTTAAATGTAAATTATTACCAGATCTATATTAAAATGATCATTGATAAATTTTATTGAGAAATATGTAAGTTTCATGGTCAATTTACACCTTTGTAACTGTGAAATGAAAAGAAATTGTGTCTTTAAATTCAATTTTCATACACAGAAATAAATACTCCTTGAATTTAAAATTACAAGTTTGGCAGTTTTGATTAATTTAAATTCTTATTTCTTGGGAAGAGTGGCAAAATAAACTTATTATTTTTAACCTTGGACCTGTTACATGAGCATACTGGAACAAATGATTTATGCTCAAGTGGGGAAAATATTAATCTCAGAAATAAATCTCAGGAATTTGTAAAGGCATGTAAGTGCATAAAGGGTATATCCTTGTTTTTGTTAATGTTTGAGTGTTAGGGTACATGGGATGAAGTTAGTAATTGAAATCGTCACTATCAATAGATTGACTTGTTGTCCAGAGGGTTTCAGCACTTACTGCATGTATGGCCCTTATTTTGCCCTTGAAATTAGTCAGGTTAGGCCACCCACTGCTAAAATGGTGGGAAACATGTAGGGAAACTTCTGATCCTCTAACATTTGGCCAGCCATAATTAAAGGAATTGAGATTGAGAAAAAAAAATTAATACAATGTTTTTTACAATTTTTTTCACAATTTATTTTAAAAAATTTTAATATTTTTTTGAAATCTATTAGCCCCCCTCAGAGTTGCGAAATATTGAGTGAATTGAATGCAGGATCTTGAGCTAAAAACATATTCATATATATTAATTTTTTTGGAGTTGAATCACATGAAATATTGAACTTTTAATGCATGAATTTTGATATAAATTAAATCTTGGTATTTAATAGACAAGTGAGATTAGGTTTCAAAACCTAAACTCAAAAGAAGGAATTCTCATTTTTAAAATGAACCAAAATTCAAGTGAAAAAAATCTACAACCTCTCAATTATCTTTCATATTGATATTATCCATTGAGATTGCAATCCAATGTCACCAAAACAACCCTCATCTGAAAATGTATCTAAGGCTAATTCAAAATCCTCTGGAAATCTTACAAATTCAAATTATTTTTTTATAATTAACTGGATTAAAGTAAAGAAGAATTTCAAGGCCTGTTTTTGGAACTTCTGGAAGGACCTAAGTTGGACTCCCACCATTATCAAAACAACTTGTATTTCAATTGATGGCAAATGAAGTCAAAAAGAGATCCAAAAATAGATTGAAGATTACACCAAACAATATGCAAGACCAATGGCACAATTATAAAATAAAATATATTTTAGCAAAGAATTTTCAAAGCTCCACTGGGGAAGGAGTTACTGATAATGAAAACAAAAAGGGTTTTCATACAATTGCTCAAAAACTGGAAAGTATTTGCGCATGCTATCAGAAAATTGATGATCTTTTTGGTAACAAGCCAAATATAACTCCAATGGCCAGTTGTAATTAGCCAAATGTAGATTCAATTGATTTTTTTAATTATTTGGATAGTGATGAAGTATGTGATATCTTATTTATATTTTCAGATAAGACTCAAATTAATTGGAAGATTATTAGGTAAAAGATTTACATATCTCCCAATCAAACCCAAATTACAATGAAAAAAAAAGAAATATATGCTTATGGGTCTGTAGAAGAGGATCAAGAAAAAGAAAATTCTGTATTTTATTACTATTTTAAATCATTTCTAACATTATTATAACCTTTTCTTTAATTAAGATGAATAGAGGCAAGAAGTGTACTCATTCAGTAATTTCACAGATCTATCTGACTTTCATTATTAATATTACTGATGATGATTTGAATGAGGATGGAAAAGTGGAGTCATCTGTAAAGGCTGTTTTTTCTACTCCCTGTACAATTACTATCAAGAATTTATAATTAAATAATTTGAATACCAATACTGGTTCATCAAAAAAAAATGAAAATCACTCCATGCCATCATATGCATACCATGAGGGTGAGTAGTAATAATTTCTATATCTGTAAATAGAGTTTATCTGAGATTATTATTTTAAATAGCACAGAAGGATTGGATTGGGATAAAATGAAGTGGAAAGAGGAGAAGGAGGTCGAAATCAACTGACTTTAGAAGGCTTAGATTCAGAAACAAATAGAAATATCATTTGAAATGGAAAAAAAGGAGAAAAAATTGAATTTTTAGGAAAATAAATTGAAAAAAGAGAGTGATTTTGAAGAGCTCAAGCTGAGTCTTCAATTGAATTCTCAAAATGATCAAAAAAAACATGAGATTACCATTTCAATGTTACAATCTAATTGGTAAGCAACAAATATTGAGTCCATTATTAATTTAATTAACAAGCAGTGATCTTATAAATACAATAGTGCAATGTATTTTTGGAATTTACAAACTTTCCAATGAGATATATGTGAAATCCTTACTTGGTGTTCCACAATTCAATGAAAATTAAAAACCCAAGATGTTTTTTGGAATCCATAGGGTATTTTAATTTCATATTTTATGTAAATTTAAATAGTAATGAGTGGTTATCTACTTAGTATATACAGGATTCAATAGCTATGAGTGGGGATTAATATATGAAATACCAAAATAAAAATTCTAGTCAATCTGTGTAAGGTGTGGATATGAAACTTTGATTAAAAATCAAGTACTTTTCCTGTCCTCAAATTTGTATAAGGTAAAAATCAATTAAAAATAGTAAAGAATATTATTTTTAAGAGAAAACACGCCAAAATTATTGTTTATAGATTTATTAGTATAAAACAATAATATTATAAAGATTTATTTTTTTACCAACAATAAAAATTTATCCAAAAAATACTCTACAAGAGATATTTTAAGGCTACAAAAGAAATTTCTTCAAGAGCAATTTCAATTGGAATTAATTGAGAAAAGAACTGCAAGGAATTAATTAAAGAACAAAGTCTTTAAAAAGAGTATTAAAGAGAAAACACACCCAAAAGTGACCAGAGTGAATTTGGAAACAAAGTGACAAAGTTTACAGTGATGAAAGATGCTTTAATTCACTTTTGGGGTGGTTCAGGGGTAAAAATGATTATAAAAGTTACAAACAATGATTATAATGATTTTTTCACATGGTTAAAAGGTTTAAAATGATTTAATAAAGGTGGTTGGAATCTTTTATTGATTGGTTTAACAATGTTTAAACTAATTATAAAAGGAAAAGATTCTAACATGAAGAGAAAAGTGGGGCAAAGAAGACATTCTTTTATAGCCATCAATTCTCTTACTCCAAAAGTAAAATTTACTCTTGTCAGTCGTGAAAACAGTCTGACAACAGAAAAGCCAATTATGGCATCATTGAACCCTGGTTTAGACCAAAAAGGGCTGGTTTAAGCCATTTTAGACCCTTAAATCAGCCATTACTATAGCAATACCAGGCCTAGAGCCTTCAAAACACGTCAGAATGTGTGTCAGAGGCGTACAAACCAGTTAAAACTGCTTTTACTATGATTGTTTTATATTAAGGGTAGTTTTACCCTCTTGGCAACAGCTAAAACTACCCCAGTTGGTATCAAAACCTCATCATCAATTGAGTCCACAGACCCTGTAACTCAATTCCAGGCCAAAAGTGATGAGCTTTTGCGTGAATTTTGACATCCCACGCCTGTCAGCAAGGATTTTGGGGGTCTAGCTCCCCCTTAGAGCTGGAGTTCCTTTCCCCCCCCAAATTTAATCTTTCCAATTTATTTTTCCTTTAATTCCTCATCATGTATTATACTTATAATTTACATATGTAATTCAATTCAATTGTAAAGTACAATACAGTAATAATTGACACTTCATATGTAAATCAAAGTTCACTTATGTAATACATGCGCACATTTTGACATTTCAATTGAATTCAATTGAAAATACTTCAATTCCTCATAACTTCTAAACTAAACACAACACCTCAATTTTAACACAAAAATTGATGGTTAACACCACATGTGGTGTTAATTAAATTAAGTTTTTGAGGATTTTCAACTTTTGTATTGAAAATACTAAAAACTTAAGTTAAGCTTATTTAGAGTTGAGTTACAAGAATTTCACTCAGAGGTGACCCCACCTGATTTTTTATGAGGAATCCAATGGTGAAATAATTTTAATAAGTTTACTTATTGGATAAAAATTTATAATAATTTTTATTTAACATTTTTCCAAATTTATTCATTTTTTTTACAATTTTGTTAAAAATTCATTTTTACTTAATTTTTTCAAGTATAAATGTAATTTTGTAATTACAAAATTTAATGTAATTTTATTTTTAAATTGTAATTAATTCTTTATTTTTAATATAATTTTATATTTATATTTTTATTTTTATTGTAATAATATAAATAAATTTATTTTATTTATATTAATATGTTATTTTTTGTATTTGTGGTCTTTTGGGTATATGAAATTACCTCTAAGGTTCACAATCTGACAAACATTGTCATATTTTATATCATGGGAAGTACAAAAGCTTTCTAATATTTTGGAAACCTGCACGGAAAGTCCTAAGCATGTATCAGTACTAGTATCAATAGAGCTATCAGTATAATGAATAAAATCCTTGGCCCTCCAAATGATTTGAAATATTTCATTAGTTTGAGAAAAATAAACTGCAAAGTTATTTTCAGGAAATATAAAAAAACCCATTTGATACTTTCTCAGTTAGATTTTTATTGATTGATCCATTGATTTTATCAACATGCATCCACTATCCAACAGAAACGGTTGAAGCATCCAAGTCTATATGTGGCTTATTGGAAAATTCATTTTTGGTAAATTTTGAAGATGATGCAAAGTCTTGAGGAGCTACATCATCATTAACAGTATTGGAAAAAAATGGAAGCCCATTATTGAGAAGTTTTTGTTGTGCTTCAATAAATAGTCCACCAGAGGCTTTATGTTGAAATTGTTTTGAAAGGTGATTTCCTACCCTGGATAACATTTGTTCCCAATCATTAAAGTCTTGAATATTTCTTTTGATCTTACTTTTAAATCCATAAAATCTAATTCTTTCATTCTTTGTCATTGATTTCCACCATCCAAGAGGCCACATTTCACCTGAGAGTATCTTCTTATTTATTTTCACTTGTTATAAGTATTTTTTTCTTCTGAAATAAGGTGTGTGAAAGGTTATTCCATTCAATTTCATCTTCTGGAGTAATTTGTGAAAATAATAAAAAGTCTATTATGGCAATTGAAATTTCACTTGGGAAAAAGATAAGGGTGTACTTTGAGGAAATAGTGTGAAATTGATCATCATTCTTTAAAAATACAAATTCCCTTGAAATTCAATAATTTTTATATTTCTGGATTAATCAATTTTCATTTTGAAAATTTATTCTTGCTACTTTTTTGAGGTGAACATCAGATAATTCAGAAGAATCATTAGTCTTATCATCTGAATTATGGGGGGCTTTTGAGGTGGATGGTATGAGCTGTTGATTATTGTCAAAAAGGTATTTGATAAAATGAATAAGCTTCATATAATTTAATAAAATTAGAATTAAATTTTGGAAATATTTTATTCTATGGTGGGCAACACCCATAAGTTGCACCTATTCAACATATGATAAAGTCACATACCTTATAAGGCCACTAATAGTTACATAATATTACTAAAATTTAATTTTAACTTTATTAAATAATAATTATAAAATTATTTCACTTGACTTGCAATTTTAATTTTCTTTCAATAACCTCAAAAAATTGTTTTTTATGTTTTTTCCTTGGGTAAATCATTCAATTTGTTCAAGGAAATAATAAAATACTTAGAAAAATCTTTCCTAGAGGTACTAACAGTGGGAGAAAGAAAAAAAATAAGAGTAAGAAAACTTAAATTTTCTTTTTTTTTTTTTCTTTTTTAAAGAAAATAATGAAAGACTATAAAAAAAATATAAATTAATAAAAATACCTCCTAGAGGTACTGAAATTGAGAGTGAGAAAGCAAAAATAAAAACACTTACTTTTTTTTTTTAAAGAAGTTAAAAAAAAAATAAAAATAAAAAAAATAATTAAATAAATTACCTCCAAAAGGTACTGAAAGCCTGAGAAAGCAAAAAAATCCAAAAAAAAAAAAAAATACTTTTCTTGTGGTTTTTTTTTTTTTTGGTTTGGAAATAAATTAAAAAATAATAATTAAACAATTAGAGTAACTCTTAGAGGTACTGAGAGTCAGAGCAAGCAAAAACACCAAAAAAAAAAAAAAAACTTACTTTTTTTTGGGTTTTTTTATTAAAGAAATTAAAAAAAAATAATAATAATAATAATTAATTCAAGTACCTTCTAGAGGTAATTAGAGTGAGTGAAAACAAAAGAAATAAAAAAAATAATTGGTTTTTTTTTTTTTTTTTTTTTTTTTTTTTTGGCATTTTTTTGAAGAAAATAATAAAAAAAAAAACTAATAAAATTACAAAAAATTGAGAGCAAGCAAAAAAAAAAAAAAATTAAAAAGAACAACTTACTATTTTTACTTGTTTTTTTTTTTTTTTTTTTTTAAACAAAAAAGTTAAAAATAAAATAATAGAAAAGGTTTTTAAGAAGGATTTTAAGTTTCAAGGCATGTCAGAGTTATTGAGAGTGAGAATTCACCAAAAAAAAAAAAAAACTCATTCAATTGGTTTTTTTTTTTTTTCCTAAAAATTTCAAAAGAAATGAGAAAAAAAAATTAAGTGAAAATCCTTACTAGAACTTATGAGAGTGAGACTGATTTTGGGATTCATTTTTTCAAATGGGATTTAAATGTAAAAATTAACATAAAAAAAACAAAATTTAAAATAAGAATGAAAACTTAATAAGAATGGCTTCAACAAGGAGAATTTTTATTTTTCTTTTTAAATGAAAATATTTAACTATGTTAAAGAAATACTTGAGTTCATGAAAAATAATTAAGATTCATTATGATACCAATCCAAAGTAAATGGTTTGATTTTTTCCCAGATATTTGGGCCTATTCCAATATGTGGTCCTTCATTTATTACTTGCAGCTCTGGTGAGTCTTCATCATCATACAGTGTGATCCATTGGTCACCAATTTTTGCCAATAAATTATGTAAGATTACACATGTCATCATTACCCAATTCACAAGATTTTTGATATCTTCAGGGACTTTAATTTTAAATTTCCTTTGCTGTAAACTAGACCAATGTCCTTTGAGAATACCATTGGCATGATCAATACAGACCTGTGATTGAGCAAGAGAATAGTTAAATTTGCTTTGATCATTGTTTTGGTTCAAGTTTCCTTTATATTCTGGAATATGCTGAATTAGCCAGTAAGTATTGATTTTTGGAGAAGAATTGTTCAGGATTTTTGTAAATATTAATATGCTGGAATACTCTTGAGTAATGTACTTATCCTGGAAGACCAACATGTAAGGCCTGAAAGCACTTATTCACATTAAAAACAAGCTGAATTGAAATTGATTAGCTATCCCAAAGATACAATTGATCATTTTTATATATAAATTTAAACAACATGTTGAGGTACATACTTGTGCTTTCTATCAAAATAAACTTCTGAATCATTGGGTGGCTTTTCAGATAATGGAATCAAGCTTCCATCAATAAAACCAATGCAACCAGGAAATCCTTCTGCTTGCATCATCCGAGAGAGCTCCCTACATTCATCATGATTTGGCCATGAAAGATAAGATGACTGGTGTTTTAATAATTCTGAAAAAATTCTTTCAGTGTAAAGGATGACAGTTCCCTGACCAATTCCAAAAAGTTCCCCAATCCTTCCAACCAAAGATCTAGTACCATTGCTATCAAATTGGCAAAATGCTACAGCTAATTGTATACCAACATCACATTGTTTTAAATTTACATTATTTTGAAGAAAATTTTCCACACTAATAAGTTGGACCAAGTCTTGAAATTTTTTTTATGACATTTGACATAGTTGCTAAAATTTCCAAGATGGTAAGCCTGCCAAATCACTACTTTGGTAAATATACCATGGTTGATGAAACTTGTGGTTTGTTAGATATTGTTTTTCATGGAAATAATTGAGTAAGAGAATGTCTTCCTCCAGCTCTTAATCAGTATCATATTCAAATTTGTAAGCATATTCAGTTGTCTGTAAATATAAAAAAATCTGTTTGTGTTGTTAGCTGGGGGGCATGTTAAATTGAGAAGAAATGAATTTAGATTTAAGTTCTCGAAAAAAATGGGATTTGAAGGCAAAAAATTGAGTTTATGGAGCTGAAAACATCACAGATTTTGAGGTGTGATATTTACAAAACACCCACAATTAAATGTGGTATTTGGGTTGTAAAAAACCAAGGTGTTTTGGTCATGGCATTTGCCAACTTTGAGGGGGACTATCATATATGTAAGTTTTATTTATTTTTTTCATATAAAATAAAATAATTTAAAATTGTTAAAAGAAATCTTTTCACATATATCATTATTATTAAAAAAAAGAAAACTATTAGGTAAAAAAATAATCTTTTTTATTAATTTTTTTAGAGTTTTAAGCTATTTAAGAAATTGAGTGGCTTTGAAACCAATCGAGTTTAAATTTTTATGAATTATATCATTGTATGAAATGCACTTTAAAATGTTATCTCTTTATACATTAGGCATATCTCCCTCATTAGGTGTCATACTGATTTCGCTCAAAAGTTTTTTAGTGGTCCAGGCACCAGGACTCACTCGATTCTAGACGGCTATGTAAAGTACATTGGGGAATTATGCAATAACCAATACGTTTGGCGCAAACTTTTCAAGTTATCAAGGTTAAAAAAAATACTTTGAAATGATTATTAGAATCTTATTAAAAAGATATTAATTTATTTATTAGGGTATATTTTATTGCCATCACAACAAACATTGTCTGGTTTTTGATTAAATGAATTTTTAAAATATTAATAATGCCCTGAATATTGCGAGTTGTACAGTTTTACATAATATACCATGTTTTAAAGACTTTTTTCTAAGATTTCAATTTTCAATTTGACTTCTTTCCACTCATCTTCTTTTTGAGATAAAGAGGTAATTGCACCACCTGCGCCCACTGACATTTCTGATTATTTTTCCCAAATTAAAAAAAATAGTTTTTAACTTACTTTCGACCCAAAAAAAAAAGAATTTTACTTACGATTTCCTTGAATGACAACAGTTCTGATTACGACGCTCATATCAGTTCTACCATCGACTGAAATGAATCCAAGGATTCCAGAATATATACCACGTGGTCTATTACCTTCAAGTTGATCAAGCAATTCAATGCTTCTTACTTTTGGTGCGCCAGTCATTGAACCAGGTGGAAAAGCAGAGCTAATGGCATCGATTGCATTCAAGCCGGGTTTAAGTTGGCCAACAATAGTTGATACCAGACTATGAACAGTAGCAACGGTTTCTAAATGAAATAATTTGGTTACTTTTATGGAACCAGGTACACAAAACACATGAAGATCGTTTCTAATTAAATCAGTAATCATTAAATTCTCAGCTTGTTCTTTTTCATTATTTTGTAATTCAATTGCAATTTGAGCATCTAAATGTGGATCGACTAAGTTACGCCTAGCAGTACCTTTGATAGGTTTCATTTCGATTTGACCTGTTTGATTTATATTTATAAATCTTTCAGGAGAGCAAGACAAGATTTGAGTATCAAAATCGTTAAATTGAACATAAGCACCAAAAGGGGCAGGATTAGCGTTTCTTAAGCGTAAATATTTTTGAAATCCATTAATTTTTGAATCAAGTTGAGTAAGAAATTGATTTGTTAAACAAAGTTCATAAGATTCACCATCAACTATGAATTGTTGGGCATTTTGAATGGCTTGAAGATATTGATGATGAGATTGAATTGGATTAAGTAAAATAGATGAATTTGAATTTGAATTTTGATTTGATGAATTTGAATGAATGATTTCTGAGTTTGGTTTAGAATTTAAAAGGGTTTGAATTTGATGAGACCAAGATTGATAATTTGATTCTGTTAAACCTAAAGAGTTTCCAAAATAATTTGTGAATTGATTGAGTGAATTTGGATTAATTTGAACTAAAGCAGAGGTAAACCAAGTTTGAGTAAGATGATCATAAGTTAGTACGGTATTAGCAAAACCTAATTGAGTATCAGGAATTGATTTAATTGATCTACAAGGTAAATTATAAGAATGAAGTGATTCTGAAAGTGATTCATAAGCAAAATAACCAAAGAAACCGATTGGAGCATTATATTGATGATTTGATGAATTTGAATTAAATTGATTAGAGTTTTCAATAAAACGTTGAAAGTTTTCTTGTAAATTTTTTAACCAGTTCCAAATTCCTAAAGAATTAATTTGATGAGATTGAGATTGAGATTGATTTGAATGATTAATGATTAAAGTTTTAGAAGTTAAAAAATATGATAATAAGATATCAAAATTAGCTAGATGAGAGTAACGAGAATTTGAGGATGAATTAAAGCTTGAAGCTGAATCTAACCAGATTTTACCCAATTTAGATTTAAAATATGAAGATTGAAAGACATTTTGAGGAAGATTTAAATTATTTTTGAAATTTAAAGTACGAATTTGAAAGATTGGTTTAAAAGATGATGATGAAATAAAATTATTTGAGATGGATAAAGAAGGTAATTTAATTTTTGATAATTTGATGATATGATCTGGTAAAGGACTATAAGCAATGGACCTTTTTAAGCCTAAATTGACGTGATTTGAATTTGAAATGATTTCAAAGAATGATTTAATGATTTGATGACCTGATTGAGAAGATATTGACTAGAATAAATTTTAAAAAAAAGAAAAAAAAGTTAAAGTAAAAGCAAGATTGTTAGTTAAAGTTAGTTAAGAATGATTAAAATGAAATACTTTACTTCAGGATGAAATTGTACGCTATGAAAGGGTAAAGTTTTATGAGCTAAACCCATTATAGTTTTTGATTTAAGATCATTAGACCAAGCTGTTATATCCAATTGAGAAGATAAAGAGTTTGGGTCTAAGGTAAGACTATTATAACGAATTACTTTAGTATTTTGATTTAAAGAATTTAATACGCCTTTTGGTAGATTAGTTTTTGAATCTATTACTAAATCTAAAGAAGATAATCTACCATGAATTAATTGAGGTGTAGGAATTAATTTTGTACCGAAAGCGAAACCTAAGGCTTGATGACCTAAACAAATTCCTAAAGTTGGTATATGATAATTTGATATTAAATTTAAAGAATTTTCTAATACGATTTTGGTGAAAATATTAGCTGGATGATTTTGATGATTTTGATTTTGATGATTTTCATTCAAAATTTCCTGAGGTTCTATTGTTGGTTTACCTGGACCTGGTCCTAAAATTAAACCAGCGAAATGTTTTAATAAATTTTTATTAAATTGATTGGAATTAATAATTAAAATTTTGGATAAAATTTCATTTTGATTTTGATTTTGATTTCGATTTTGATTTTGATTTTGATTTTGATTTTGATTTTGATTTGATGGATGATTTTGATTTTTATTGAATTGATTTAAATTTGAATTTAATGAAAGAATTAAATCTAATAAATTATTAGTGAATGAATCATTTCCATCTAAAATTAAAATTCTTGGAATTAAATCTGTTGAATTAATTTGATCGTCTTCATTTTCTTTTAATTTGACTTGATCTTTTTGGTTGAAATTAAATTTGGACATTTTTATTTTAAAAAATTTAAAAATTAAAAAATTGAAAAATTAAAAAAAATTTATCATCAAAATTTGATTTCTTTGGGGCAAAATTGAAAATTTCTTTTTTTAGTTTACAATCAGCAAAGACTGATGCCAATATTGAATATAGCAATATGCATATTAATCAACTCAACATCACAGATTTCAGTTTCAAAACCTACTAATCAATAAATGGACCATTATTGCCTTGGTCAATCATTCCAAAAATTACTCATGTTGATTCTTATATTTTTGAGTTTTATTCATTCCAAATTTGAAAATTTAAAATTTTAAAATAATAAATCAAATTCTATAAATTAATATAATCATTAAAAATTATAATTCAATTATTATTTATTTATTATTTCTTCAAATTTATTCATTCATTAAAAGTCAGTAAAAAATATTAATAAAGAAATTTCCATTAATTCATCCATCAAAATCACAATTAACTGTTTCAATATTAAAAAATGATTTGAAAATTAAATTAATTACCCAAAAAGATACAATGATTAGAAATTAAGCTTGATGAAGCAATCACCAGCCCATATTTATGTTCATCTATAAAACAATCCAAAAGAAAACTCCATTAAATCAATTTAATAACTTATAATCATATAGAATATCCAAAAAAATAAAATAAAGAGATAACTAATAAATATCTTCAAAAACTTTACAATTTATCATGTAAATCCTCCGGGAAATATTTGGAAGATTTAATCCAATTAAAATAGCCTCCCGATAGAACCTAAAAAAACATTTCATTATTTGTTAGAAACAAGGACAGGAAAATGAAAGAAAACATCCTAAATCGAAGCGAAATTTATTTGAAATTGATTCAGGAAAACTGATATATTAATTATGAATCAATCTAGATAGTATTCATCAAAAAAACTTGTATTTTTCCGACCTAAAATAATCTAAAAACACTATAAGTTATTAATTAAAAGAAATTTATCAAAAGAAAAACAAAAAATTGTGAATAAGTTCCAAAAAGAATATTTGGAAGTTAATTGAAATAATGCCTAAATTCATTTCAAGTTGATCTAGAAAGTTTTTTTGGAAAATATAGTGATTGAGACCACTTCAAAAAAACAAAAGAAAAGGGAAGTGAAAATAATAATAAATAAAGCTGTTCATAATCAAAGATATTTTTGGGCTGAGGATAGTAGGTTTTGAAAAAGACTTACTATCTCTTATTATTATTTGAATTAAATACAAATTTTTAGAGAAAATTGAATGATTGAAGAATTCTTCCTTGGTGATTAGGGTATGTTTTTTTAAGAGTGTTAATTGTTTCTGAGTCTTTTATTTTCAAATTAAAAAAGAATCAGATTGTTTTAGCAAAAAAATAAAATCCAATTTTTTCAAAAAAAAGGAAAATTCAGTTTTTTTAAAAAAAAGGAAAAATAAAATTGACTATTTCCTTCAGATTTATTTTAACAGGGAAAAAAATTGAACCTTTTGATTTTTTGAAATAGAAAATACAACTTATTTTCTTTAAAGAATTTTCTTAACAGAGAAAAAAATTATTTTTATTTTTCAAAAGAGGAATAGTCTTAAATTTTTTCTTATTTTTCTTTCATAAAAGGAAAGATATAAATCAATATTTTTCTCATGTTTTTTTTTTTGCAAATAAAAATACCATTTAATATTTCTTTTTGAATTTTTTAAAGAAGAAAAATATAACTTAATTAACTGGTTTGTTGATTAATCAGAAAGAAAAAAACAAATTTGAAATCATTTTTTTCAATCACCTCTGGCTTTCAAATTGAGATTTTTTGAGAAAAATCTTTCAGAAATAATAAGATAATTTTATATAAAAGGTATCATTAGATACTTCAAGTGAAATAATGAAAGAATACACTTTTTAAAAATACAACCAATAGAAACACAACCTGTGACTACTAAGCCCAAAATTCCTCTGAGATCTTTTAAAAACTTTTATGATCCCGATACTGAAATAATAAGGTACATATCCTTCTGCTTCTCTTTAAATTCCAATTCTTTTTTGAAATTCTCTTTCAAAATTTCCTGCTGACTATTCTGTTTTTTATTCAAACTCTATTTTCAATTTAACTTTGATCTCTTCAAAATCCTGGCCCTCTATCAATATCTTCTGGTCATATTGTATTTGAATCTACTTCGTTGCTCTTTCTTGGTTAATAATTGGTAAATTTTTTGTCTTTCCCTCTGTCCATTTTTTCTTCTATCTATTTTAGTAATTTTATTTTCTTAATTTCTATCATGTATGAAATGGAAATAAGATACCAGCTCTGAAAGTAAAAAATAAATTTCACTCACCCTTTTTATGTGCTTATAGGAAATTGGTATATTATTATGAAAACACATTCCTTGATTTTTTCCTTCCTCCACTTCAGTCATTCAGACTATAATATGAATTTTATTTTGGCTTGGTGACTGGATTATTATAGGATATTTTACTATTTTCTTTTCCAAAAATGATTCAGAATTAACCTTCTGAATAATCATTTTATTTAATAAATTAATTACTTAAATTCTGATTCTCTACATTTCCTTCATTCATTAACTTAACATTCCCACTATTCATTAAAACAATATTTTCCTGTGTTACAAGAAGCTTAAATATTAAAAAAATTAATAAAAATATTCTTATAATGCACCAATATTATATGATAGCTCACCTTAAGGATTGTACAGAATTTAGATCTCTTCATTCATGACTTATTCCAATTCCTGGGAGTCATAACTTGCAATTGGAGTTATTTTTTTATTACCAAAAAAACAATCTATCTCATAATATAATGGAAAAATACTTTATAATTAATAAGTTAATTTTTTTATACCTTTTTTCATCATCTTCACTTGTTCAAGATCCAGTACCATCTTATAATTTTTAGCTGCCATATATTTATTTTTCTATGTTTACAATTTATCTCAAATAATTCCAGCTGGTATTTATAATCATTTATATGACCTCTTATTAGCTTTAACGGAAATTAATTGGAATACATTTCTCTTGATTTATGGTGACCCACTAGTTCCAAAGAATGCATTGAAATTGGCTGTGGTAACATTTCCAGAGGGATGAGAACTTCCCATGGTTTTTTGTGAATTATTGAGGCATGGATTTTTTTTCTGGGGCATTTTTTTATAGTCAGAATCCTAAAAACAATGAGCTCAAAATGTCACATAATGGAGCTTTGGTTTCAAAACCTACAGGAGCTAGTTTGTGAGCCTTGAGGTATATTTTACATACCCAAATAGGCCACAATTATCTTAAAAATAAATTCTGAACTATGCATAACCAATGAGTCATGCATATATTCAAAATTCATCATTTTTGATTTCAGAAAAGATGAATAACATTTTATTGAGTAAGTCAATCCATGGATTTAAGACCAGATTTGGATTATTCACAAAAGTTTACCCAGGGTGTCTCCATAGAGTGAATAAGCTCAAATCAACTCTTTGAGGTGGTAATATGGAAAATACTTCAATACCACATAAAATATCTGTGAAAATTTTTGTTTTTCTCTATTTCATGCCAAAATAATGGGAATGTGAGACATCCCATCTTACATATACACTAAGAATAGTGTTATGCATGTTTTGGGAACTTAATATTATGGTATTCCTACATGCACTTTTGGTACACCCATAGTGGATATCTCACTTTAAGCTTAAAATTCTATTTTTGACGTAAAAAATAGGCAAGGGGGACAAAAGACATCAAAGAGATCCAGGGAACCCATCTTCTGAGGCCTCTGAGGCATGGACAGCTCCAAAGCTTGGATCCATGGCTGATCTTGGCCCAATTAGTAAACTAAAACCTTTTGGGAACTTGGTTACCATGCTACAACTTCAGTAAATCATAAGAAAATAGCAAATTACCTGCTATTTTGACATCCCAAGGAGGTAAAGAGCAACTTAGACTCCTTTAAACATGTCAATTCTTAATTACTTACCATGGATAAACCCCAAAGGAGTAATTAAAGCTCTTCTTTGGACTAGTATCCACTGATTTACCTCATAGCAACCAGCCATATACTGCTATTTGCAATTCTATGTAGAATTGAGGTAAAAACTTCAAAAATTCATTAAAAATACAATTCTTAATTAATCTTTTTAAAACTTTCAGGACCAATTGAGAACTGTATAATTCATATAAAACCAAAAATAATTATACTTTTATATGTAAAATTAAAAGGCTTACTTACAGTCCATTTTTGATGATTCCATGTGAAACACAAAATCTTTAAAAATTTACAGAAAATACATTCTGTGATGAAATTTCCAATAACATTTATAACTTTGAGAAATCAATTATTATTTTGGAATAAAAGAAGATTTACAGTTGTTACTCCTTTTATTCTTAACCATAAATGGGTTGGTAGTTATGTAAAAGCCTCAATTAAGTAATTATGATAATCTTATGTAACAACAGATGATGCAATCAATAATCCAGAAAGTTTTATTGTTTTCCAACTCAATTTCTTTTAAGTTTTCTCCATGGCACGCCTCTTTGAGCTGTCTTAGACTTAAAAGAGGCCTCTTCTTGCTGTTTTTTCCAGATCATCACATTATTATATTATACCTTTATTACCAAACTAGTAAGTATTAGTTAAAACTATTTCTTAAGTGTTTTATTCTTTCAGAAATCAATCAGAAAGCCGTGAAATCATAGAACTCAACTATATTTTGTTGTAATACTGCTATAAATCAATTTTTTTCCATTAAATCCACAATTCCATGTCAAATTTCTCTATTATTATCTTCTAAAGAGGTTCATTGGATTAATAGTGAGTAATTTATCTCAATTATTAAATTTTTTCTCTAGTAATAGCTTTCTTCAAGAATTATCTTTATAATTATTCTTGTAAAAGATAATTATATATTAAAATAATTTTATTATTTTAATAAAAGAAGTTTTTATTATTAAATTATTCTTGTAATTGATTCTTGTAGACAATTACTGCTTACTGTTATAATCACTAGTAGTGTATAACATGTAAAAGAAATAATTCTTTAATTATTCAATTGTGGCTATAATAATTTTTTATTATCATATTTCTTAAGAACAGTCATAGTACTGTTGATTAATAATAATATTATCAACAGTTTCATAAACACATCTTATATTTGGGGGCCTGGCCTTGTTTTTTGAGCCTTGTACCCTTAATGAATTTATTCTTAAGTTCTAGAATATACTAATTTAATAATTGTGTTTCTTCTTTCAATTTAAAGCTGAAATTATTTTTATTTTTGAGATTGTCTACAAATATTTTTCATTGAGGAATTTGGTTTAACTTTATACTGTTTTTACATGTGGCTTTTTCACATCCAAAAACTTATAAAATTATTCTTTGAGTTACTCTGAATTAATTTTGATTCAAATTCTTAAATTTTAATTTTTCCTCCTTTAAAAAGAATAATTTTTTAATATGGAAAAAAAATCAAAATTTATAAAAAATCTTCAAAATATCTTAAAAGTATAAAAAATAATTTTTTTCTATCAATTATTTCTCTAGTGTCTTTAATCAAATACTGTGCAGCTGGTAACAGACTCATTAAAAGATACATTATTAGTCCAGAATATGAAGACAGTATTGAACTTCAAATTGCTACAAGAGGCACTTTGTTTAAGACAGAAAAATCCAAACAACCACCAAAAGGTGTGTGTTTTCTTTTTTCAATGCTTATTTTATCTTGAATTGATGTGAAAATGGTGCATACCAGAAATGGAAGCAACTATTCAGTCCAACCAGATGGATGTGGACAAGTAAGAGGCAAGACCAAATCCAGAAGTGTCAAATCTTCCTCAAGAAAGACACATACGGAGGATGCCAGAGCTGCCCCCCATTCCCCAAGGTCTGTACCCACAAACTTTGACATGAATTCTGAATCTGGACTTATTCATGATAATATTGCAATGGCTGAACCACTCTCAAGTGGCAGCAATAGAAATTTATCCATGCCAATACAAAAACTTGTTCAGAGCAGCCAAAGAAGAGGAGTGGGAAATATGCCCAAGCCTTTGGCAGGGGGACATTAACTCCTACTTACACATCAAGAGCTTTCTGGGTCAGGAGAAGACCATGGAACTCTTAGGAGGTTTGAGCCCATTTTCTTGAAAAGACAAAGTCAAGAAGATAAAGAATTGGTTGAAGAACCAAAGTCTTTTATCCATAGACCAGAAGAAGGAATTGGAAATGACTCCAGCTTTGGAGAAAGAAGGCCCAGTGGTGTCTACCAGCTCTAAACCAGCTCCAGAAGTGTCCAAAGACAAACCCAAAGGACCTCAGAAGAAGCAGAAAGGTCCCAAGAGCTGCCAAGGAAAGGGCAAAGGCAAAGCCAATTGGAACAGACCTTACCCACAAGGGTACAGGATCCTCAAATTGGAGCCTTCAGCCATGGACAGTGTCTTCAATATGGCCAGGACTCTTATGGAATTCACAGCCAAGTAGAAGGAAAGGATGAACCAAACTTTTCCATGGAAATAATACAAGGAATACATTTTTTTAAAGCTAATATTGATGTAGAAATTGGTAAAATTGATTCAAATTTAACTAAGATGGCTTTGGACATCAGTGACTCAAAAAAGAATGATAAAAATTCTGCTTAAATGCATAAGTCTATAATGGCCAAACTGGAATTACTTACCAATACATGTGACAGTATTGGGAGTAAATATCATGTCCAAGATGATGAAATGGAAGATTTGTCCACAAGAAACATCAATTATCAACTTGGATTTCTGAAAGACTATGTTTTGGCAGTGGCTGAGAATACAAGTCAATTTTCCACACATTTGGCAAGAAGTGACAGTGAAAGGAAGAAATTAAAAGACAAAATACTTGCACAATTGGAACAAATTCATAAGAATCATGAATCAAATCCACATATGCCAAGACATTCCACACCTTTTACTGAAGAAAAACTTTCTATGAAAGAAAGTCTAACCCCTTTTCTAGGAGAAAATGGTATCTCTGTAAAAGATATTCCCAAATTGGAAGAATGGCCAACATTCTCTGGTGAAGGATAATACAACCATATTGAGCTCATCAGAACTATTTATATGTTACTAGAAGACTTTCACATACCTGATGAAATTATAGTGGACAAATTATACTCTCTGTTTACCAGAACTGCAAAGAAATGGTATTACAAGATGAGACAAGATCATGGGAAACATGATTGGTCTTGGTGTAAATCTGAAGTGATTACCAAATGGGCCAATAATTCTTGGAGGTTTAAAATGGAAAATGCTTTTGAAAGTGCCATCTTTAACTCAGAAAAGGATAAACCACTTACTTGGTTCTTAAAGCAGAAAGACAGATTATCTGCTTTACACCCAGATATGTCTGACACCATGATTAATATGAAAATATTAAGAAAATTTGGAGGAGAGCTGGAACATGCTATCAAGTGCAGATGTGTAGAACCATTTTCAACAGAAGACTATATCAATGCAATGGAAGATATCATTACTAGAGCAAGAATTGGTAAAACTTGGACTAAAATTCCTATGGAATCCAAAATGGTCCCAAAGATTTCCAGAGAGGACAGAAAGCCTGAAAGACCTGTCTTGAAGTGTCATAAATGTGGAAGAACTTCAGATTTAGCCAACACTTGCACCAAAAAGACAAAAATCAATGAAGTTCAAGTCATTGAAGAAGTTCAGTGTACTGAAGAGAAAGAAGAATCTGACCTAGATTCTGCAGTCTCTGAAGATACACCAGTAGAGGAATATCCCATTGAAAACATTGCAGCTTTCTTTGAAGTCACTGAAGTCCATACTCACTTACCACAGTACAGTGAGGATTGTCATAACCTGATCAATATCCAAGATTCCAGAATGTGTAAAACCAAACCTGCTAGAGGTAAAGGGTACACTTCTGGAGCATCTTGTATCACATCAATCCTGATGAATGATATTGAAGCCAAAGTAAATTTGGATACAGGGGCATTTTGTACTTGGGTGGGCAAAGATTATCTTCAATCCATACTTCCTGGATGGAAAAATCATCTATTACCAATAGAGGGTGTACAATTTAGTAGTGCCAGTAATGATATGTACCCTTTAAGTATATTGGACACTAATCTTGTATTTAAACACCCAGCAGGAAGTATTAGAATGAAGACTGAGATTGTAGTAATGGACAATTGCACATCTCAACACATTATTCTTGGAAATGATTACTTGAATATTTATGGTATTGACATCAATAACCATAAGGATAGATATTTCACAATTGGAGAAAACAAAAGACAAAAATTTCCTTTTTCCAATATGCCAACAAATATCACTGGTATCCTCTAAAAAAGATACTTATAAAGAAGAGTTTGTGGCTCATCAACTTGTTGAAGCACAAATTAATCCATCATTTTCACCAAAGATGAGACATGAACTTATTGATGTGTTATACACATATAATAATGCATTTGCCTCTGATAATGAACCATTAGGTGTTATAAAAGGACATGAAGTTGATATTACTCTTAATATTGACAGAACATATCCACCAGTACTTAGAAGATCAGCTTATCCAGCCAGTCCCAGAGCTAGAGAAGCCTTGGAAAAACATATCCAATAGTTGATCCAACTTGGTGTACTGAGGAAAGTAGGCCATAATGAAGAAGTTGAAGTGACATCACCTGTTATTATTTCTTGGAAAGATGATAAATCAAGGATGGTTGGAGATTTTAGAGAATTGAATACCTACACAGTTCCATATAGGTACCCAATTCCTAGAATTCAAGAAACCTTGACCCAATTGTCTAAAGAAAAGTATATAACATCAATGGATGCATTGAAAGGCTTTCACCAAAATGTTTTAAAGCCTAAAGCCAAGAAATTGCTTATAATTATCACTCACTGTGGTATTTATGAATATCTTAGAATGACATTTGGTATCAAAAATGCACCATATCATTATAAAATAGTTATGAATACCATCTTCCCCACAGAATTATCTGAAGGCTGGATCATCATTTATATTGATGATATCATCATATGTTCTGATTAATGGTCTTTGCACCTTGAAAGACTTGCAAGAGTACTTCACAAAATTGCAGAAGTGAATATGAAAATTTCACTCAAAAAATGCAATTTTGGTTTTGAACAGCTCAAAGCCTTGGGACATATTGTTTCTGGTTTATGCTTGGGTATTTACAAAAATAAAGAGGCAGCAGTGTTACTTAAGCCCATACCCCAGAATAAGAAAGAAATGATGTCTTTTCTAGGGTTTGCCAGTTATTATAGGCAAAACTTAAAAAACTTTGCAATTCTAGCCAAGTCACTCTATAGAATATGTGATGAACAAACAGTATTTGAGATGACACAGGAGAGAATTAAAGCTTATGAGAAGATAAGGAAAGCTCTTACAGAAGCACCTTTACTCTTCATTCCTGACTGGAATATACCTTTTGAATTGTAAATTGATGCATGTGGAGATGGATTAGGGGCAGCCCTACATCAAGTCCAAATTATTGATGACAAACCTACAGAAGGAACAGTTTGTTACATCCCAAGACAAATCAAACCAACAGAAGCCAGATATGGTGCAAGCCAAATGGAGTGCTTATGTTTGGTATGGGCACGTTAGAAATTGCACTATTACCTTTATGGCAGTGTTTTTGAAATTATAACTGACTGTAATGCAGTGAAATCACTTCTTAACATGAAAACTCCCAACAGACATATGTTGAGATGGCAAATAGCCACTCAAGAATATAGAGGAAACATGACTATAGTTCATAAATTAGGAAACATTCACAAGAATTCTGATGGACTTAGCAGGTGGGCATTAGCCAATACTTTTGATAATCTAGCTTATGTACCTTTGGAAGCAGAACCACAAATTCCAATTGAAGGAATTAACATAACTGATATTGGGACTGAATTCCTTGAAGAAGTAAGAGAATCTTATAAGTAAGACAAGAATTGCCATATCTTGACTTCCTTATTAGATAAATACTGCAAGGATAAATATTTAGTCAATGCACTGGATGAAGTTTGGAAGAATTCCTATTCTGAAGGAAGATTTCACTTGTTTGATGGGATTATTTACCACAGAACCAAACATTCTTGTGTAATGACATTATGTAGCAGATTGCTTATCAATACCATTCTTCATGAATGCCATGATAGCATCTACTCTGGACACCTGCCAGAGGACATAACACTTGAAAAGGTGAAGAACTGTGCATGGTGGCCATCTTGGAGAAAAGAGACCATTGAATATTGCCATACCTGTGACAGATGTCAAAAAGAAAACAGGAGTACAGGCAAGAAATTTGGACTTATTATCCATATTCACAAACCAAAATCCCGTTGGGAAGTTGTTCACATGGATTGGGTCACAGCACTTCCTCCAAGTGGTGACGAGAGCTATAATTCTTGTTTAGTCATTGTAGAAAGATATAGAAAGACTCCCGTATTCTTACCATGTCATAAAGATGACACAGCTAAGGTGTCAGCCTGTGACTCAAAACCAGAGCACAAGCATGACAGCCAAAATACCATGAACCAATGGTATAGCCAAGATACCACCAAAACATAGAGCTGAGCCAAATTAGCTCAAAAGGTATCAAAAGAAAGAGAAAACTAACCCCTTTCAAAATATACAATTCCCATCATCATAGGACAAAGAATAACAAAGTTATTCATGCTCAAAGCTATTGCTGAGAATAAACCTTAATTTTCACCTCTCATCTGAAATACAGAGTAAGAGGCTTAACCCCATCAAATGGGTATTCAAAATGAAGCTCTGAGTCAGGGCTATCCAATGGTACCAGCCAAACTGAGCTAGCACCAATATTACTGAGGTTATGGTCAAATTCAGACCAAATAAGGTTGAACAAAACATTCACCTCTCATCTAACTTCTACAGTTTTAGTGTGAGATACTTAAAGTGGGGACTTTTTGGAAGGAGAAAAATCAGGGCTATCTGATGGTGTCATCCATTTCTTTATATCTCAACTATAGCAGAAGTTATGGGGCAAAAAAGCCCAATACAGCTTTTTGCCAAAACCACGCATGTGTATAAAAGTCTTGTACATGGCATAACTTTGCCATATTTAATGATAACCATATCAAATAAGGTACCATTGTGTAGAAAACATACAGGGCTACACACTGGTTCAGTTTTGAGGTTGATATCTCAAAAACTGACAAATTTATGGCTGTTTTAAGGTCAAAATCTCACATTTTGTCCAATACAGTCTTACCATGGGATAATATCCCATAACCATGATTATGAGGTGTCAAACAGACAAAGGAGCATGTTTATACTTTAATACCTCATAAGTCAGTCAATACTGGTGTCTCATACAGTTTCTGTACATCATTCCATGCATCATACATTTCAGAAGAAGGCTATGTGGTCCCCAAATGAAAATTTTCACCCTGTATTGGTGAAAACTGCCCAGATGTGGTTTCAAAACCACATCTGAGCCCAATAAAGGCTATAAAGGTCCTTGCAAACCACAAGCCTGTCTCATAGAGGGAAACAATCTTCACTACCTTCATGTGGAAAGGTCTAACAGCCCTTCCACCCAATTTCAGGATAAAAAGGAGTCTTTTCACAGCCAGAAATTCTTTCCTCATCCTGCTCTTGAATACCCTATGTAGTAAACTGTCAAAAACAGTTTTCCTCTTGGGTAATAAGCAGGTATAACTATAATCTTACTTATTATAGTCTTTATTATTGTAATCCAACAGGTAAAGCTGCACCCAGGGCTTTCAACAGCAATCACCACCACTATTCTATAATAGTAAAGCCCTTTCATTTTATTATAAACCCTTATTTCTTCATAAAAAAACTCTTATTTTAATCTTTTATCATGTGTCACAGTCATAGTTAAAGTTGTAAATAGCCTAATTACTGCTTCATCATAGACTCAACCTGACATTTTGGGGGCCTGGCTGTGTTTTTTAACCTTTTTGGACCTTATAAGTAAGTTTTTCACTTATTTATCACTTTCTGACTATTATTTTACATTTTTCAGGCGTATTTTTCTTTAAATATATATATATTCACTTAATTGGTCTATGTACCACCTTTTACTCATATTTCAAGAGTATCTGTCACGTGGTTAATACCCACAAGACCTTTATTTTTGGCGTGTTTTACATATAAAAACACATAAGCCATCAACAAGTCCTGTGTTTTTGATTAAATAAGGACACCTCTAACTGTAAAACCAACAGTTGAGGCGTGTTTAAGTGTATTGTTGACTCAATTACACTTATACAGATCACACTTGAAAACCACAAGTGAATCTGTGGGATACTGGTACACAAACAGTGTAACAGGGTACCAAAAGCTGTAATTCTGACGTGGAATTTTTAATTCAATTACACTGTCATTATTACGAGCATATTGTAGTAATATACAAGCCCAGAGGCCATTATTAGACGTGCAAACAGCATTTTAAGAAGTCTTAACTGACATAAGCCCCCTTTTTCCTACTTTGATTCAGTGGAAGAGAATTATATCCCACTTGAGACCCAGTCACAGGCCAACACACCAGCGACACCCTCAGAACCAGAGGGCAGAAATGGCAAAGGAAAGAGGCACAGTGAAGGCCTTATTACAGCAAAAAAGTGTACACCAATAGCCACCCAGAGAAGTAGAAAACCACGAAACTCTGCATCAATACAAGGTAAACCAACCTTAACAACTTGTACAGGGAATATTACTATAATTAACCCAGTTGTAACCTCTAAAGGTAAATTGCCCAAATCAGCAGACAACAAATTTGTACAAGGCACATTCAAAGGTAAATACCCTAATAACATAAAGTTTTTGACTGCTTGCAAACACTGATATGTCACCTGTATACCTCAGAGACCTTGGCTTCCAAAGCAACCAGCCAGAGGACAGATAAGGCCTGTCCAGAACCAGAAGACCTGGAAGAGGACACCTTGGACACAGTGGTGGATGGCAAAACAATGAGGGAGATGATATCAACCCTGCCATTCACACTCCAATTAAACAGGAACCTCAAACCAGAGGACTGGAAGGATATGGATCAAGTTCTTCAGCTCCACCACCTCCTCAAAGATTTATTTCAATGGAGAATGGACAACAAGAGGTTCAACCTGGCATCTCACTGGGCAGAACTTGGAGCAAGTTGCCAGAAGATCTGTCTCAAAGAGATAGACTTCAAAGACCTTATGGTAGTCACCAAAGGTTGGAATCCTACCAGGCAGTTCAGACTCCTGGAGGCAAGGGCACAGAGGATAAGGGAGAATCAAGCCACTATCCAAGCTATAGAAGAACAGTTAACCCAGACAGGGCCTACTCATATTCCTTCAGGCTCACAAGGAGCAGGCCAAATCAGCTCTCCAGTAGCTTCAAACCATTCAGAAACCAGCATATCAGTGGCCAAGAGTCACCATTCTTCACAGTTCCAGGAAGTTTCCAGGAGAAGACAGGGAAACAAGGGCAAGAGCAAAACCTCCTTCAACCAGACAAGGAAAGAGTCAGACCCCATGATCCAGAAGCTGTTGGACTTGGTAAAAGAAGTATACAAGAACCAGAAGTAGTTGTAAACCACTCCAAAATCAGTAGTCCCATTAATAGAAATATTACCCCCACTCAGATTGAACATAATGTTATCACACCTGAGAGTAACTTAAACAGTGATGCACTGTGGTTACAAATGTCCCCATATGCTGAGCACACTCAAATGCAGTTTGCAGAACTTGAAGCAAGCCATGAGAGGATGAAAAAATTAACAGCCTCCATGGATAAAATTGTTAATACTCTTCAAGAAGGACATGCTCAATTGATCAAAGCCTCTGAAGAAACCAACAAAAGACTGAATCTAGTCTTTGAAGAACAACACCACAGAAAAAGGGACAGGGATTGTCTGGATCAAGACATAAACAAATTGTTTAATTTGTACCATAGCATGAAGCCCTAACCACAAGGCCATGTTATGGATAATACATATCAACCAGCTGACATCAAACCAGATGCCATGTTGATTAATAAGGCAAGATCATCATCACAATACCAGGATGGAGATGGCATGTCTTATTCAGAGAAGGAATCCTTGAAACAGCTTCCTGAGGCCTCAAGCTGACCCAAATTCTCTGAAACAGGAGAATATGATCATATGGAGCTCATAGATTATATTGATGGACTCTTCATTGATGTACCAAGCATACCAGATTACTGGATTACTGCTAGACTAAATACAGCATTTAAAGGTCATGCTAGTATATGGTACACAGAAATGAAAGAAATACATGGCAGAAGAGACTGGCCATGGTGGAAGAGTCAAATCATCCAGAAGTACAGTAATGGTACTTGGGTATGACAAAAGACCATGTCATTTGAAAATGACAAATACTCTGTGGACAAAGATCCAGATGAGTGGTGTCTTAGACAGTCTAAAAGACTTAAAGCCATTGATCCTCAGATGAACATCCAAATGAGGAATCAAAAACTTCTGACACAACTGCCAGGAGAGCTAGAGCATGCAGTAAAGTGCAGAGGCAACCGAAATTGCACTCTAGATGACATTGCTAATACCTTACAAGACATAAGGAAAAGAACTAATATAGGCAAATTCACCCCATATAAGAGCAGTGGTTTCAAAGAGAAACAACCTTTCAGGGTAGAGCTTAAAGACAAACCCAAAGAGAGGGTGGCAGAAGTGGCAAAGAAGAAGAATTTTGTTCACAACTGTGGTTCAACAGACCACTATTCCAACAACTGTCCAAAGGAAAAGAAAAAAGTCTATGCCATTGAGAAAGTCCCAGAGGAGTAATCCCCAAATGAGGATTCTGAATCAGACTCCATGGGTGATGCCCTCAGAGAACCATCTGATGTGACCAAGACCCAAGAGAAGAATTTCTAGTGGAATACCAAGAGGAAACCCCACTAGAAATTCAGGACATGCAGTTGGAAGCAGTCATGCCACAGGACACTACCAACAAAAGCTTGTACAAACATACACAAGATGCACAAACATTCCTGGTTACACCAACCAAAGGAATGGCATATATACATGAAACAGCCACAAACGTGACTGTCTGTATTGACAATGCTCAACATCCACTGATCATTGACAGTGGAGCACACTGCTCCATAGTGGCCAGAAAATATCTGGACAACCACTTCCCGAATTGGGAAGAACAGCTCTTGCACACAAAGGCAAAGAACTTTGAAATTGCATCAGGGAAGATGTCTTCCATTGGGAAAATTATCAAAGAGATAATTATACCCCATAGGAAAGGTAATATCAGACTCAACCCAGAGTTTGTAGTGCTTGATGATGCCCACATCCAAGGGCTCTTACTGGGAACAGATTACCAGAGGATGTATGGCATAGATATTTACAACAGTAAAAATAGGCACATTACCATTTGTACCAACAAGGAAAAGAAATTTTCACTTGATATATACCATATATCTTCTCAAGATCCACCAGAAGAACTTCTGAATGAATTCAGAGAGGGACAGTTTAGCACTGCCCTGACCAGTAAACAAAAACTAAGTTTACTGAAGATGCTGAGGAAGATAAGACCAGCATTTGCCATTGGTGAAGAACCATTAAGCAAGGTCAAAGGCCATTATATAGAATTATATCTGGATGTGGAGAGACCTTATCCACCCATGCTTAGGATACCTCCTTATCCAGAAAGCCTGGAAACCAGGAAAGAAATTGAAAAACATATCAATGAACTCCTGTACATGGATGTCATCAGAAAGATTGGACACAATGAAATAGTGAAAATCACCACTGCTGTCCTAATCACCTGGCATGATGGCAAGTCTAGACTGTGTGGAAACTTCAGAGCTCTGAATAACTACACAAAAGCAGACAGGTACCCTATACCCAGGATACCTCATGCCTTGGATAAACTGGCTAAAGGCAAATACATAACCAAAATGGATTGTAGGAAAGGTTTCCACCAAAATGGAGCTAAACCAAACTCTATGAAATTTTTCAGAATAATATGCCATATGGGCATATATGAGTACACTAGGATGCCATTTGGCATCAAGAATGCACCAGCCCACTTCCAAAGTATGATGGACACAATATTTCAAGAAGAAATATTGGAAGGCTGGATGGTGGTATATATTGATGATATCATTATATACTCAGAGACATGGGAAGACCATGTACAATATATAGACAGAGTTCTAAGTAAACATACACCCATAAATCCGAAAATTTCACTGAAAAAGTGTAATTTTGGCCAACAAGAGCTACTGGCTCTAGGACATAAAGTCTCAGGTCTTAGTCTGGAAACTGACCAGAATAAAGTATCAGCAGTACTGCAAAAGCCAGTACCCAAGAGCATCAAAGAGATGCAATCTTTCCTTGGGTTTGCTAACTACTACAGAAACCACATCAAGAATTTGGCCCACATAACTAGTAGTTTATACAAGTTATGTTCAAGAGATGTAGTTTTTGAAATTACCAAAGAAAGAAGGGATGCATATGAGAGGATCAAACATGAACTCACAAATGCACCTGTGCTCATCTTGCCTGACTTTGAACTACCATTCAAGTTATATATAGATGCAGCATGTAGCCAAGGCTTAGAAGCAGCCCTTCACCAAAGACAAATTGTGGATGGTGAACCAAGAGAGGGAGTAATATGCTACATCTCTAGGAAACTGAAAGATTCAGAATCCAGGTATGGGGCCACCCAGATTGAATGTCTATGTCTAGTCTGGGCTCTGGAAAAACTCCATTATTATCTGGAGGGTGCAGTCTTTGAATTATACATAGACTGCACAGCCTTGAAGTCTTTACTAAACATGAAGACTACAAATAGACACATTCTGAGATGGCAAATATCCATCCAGGAGTATAGAGGGAATATGACCATAATATAAAAAGAAGGTAGAAGCCATACCAATACAGATGGCCTTAGCAGAGGGCCACTGGATAATTTCAAGAGCAATCCAGCTTATAACCCTGAAGTTTCAGCCAAGATCCCTATCCATTTCATAGAAATAGATAGGAGGAGGAACTTCAGATTCTCTGAATGGGCACCAGGAAGTGGTACCCTTGACAGTGGGAACACTGATTAAGAAGGAACAGAGACTCCCATACTGGGAATAAGTTCATCAGAACTGCACAATGAATCTTTCAGTGCAGTACTGAAGTCTTATGCCAAACACAAACAGTGTGGCATATTACTACAACTCCTTCAACAAAAGTACAGGAGTCCAGAACTGGAATCCCAGCTGGAAGAACCCTGGTTGAGGGCCTACAAGGATAACAAGTTCTTCCTTGTGGATGGTCTGCTTTACCACAGAGAGAAGCACACAAGTGCATTCACAGTGGTAGACAGAGATCACATCTCTCTGATCCTACAGGAATGTCATGACTGCCCCTACATGGGACACATGAGTGAAGACAGGACCAGAGAGAGGGTAACAAGCACAGCTTGGTGTCCCAAGTGGGAACAAGAGTTTAGTGAATACATCAACACTTGTGAAAGATTCCAAAAGGAAAATAGGAAACATGGGAAGAAGTATGGGCTACTTCAACATATAGAGGAACCCAAACACCCATAGGAAACCATCAATATGGACTGGGTCACAGGACTTGTCCCAGGGGGCAAAGAAAACTACAATGCCTGCCTAATCATAGTTGATAGGTTCAGAAAGAGAATGAGGTGTCTACCATCCCATAAAGAGGACACAGCCATGGATACTGCTCTGTTATTCTGGAATAACATCATATCCACCTGTGGAGTCCCTAAGATAATCATTAGTGATAGGGACCCAAAGTTCACATCTGAATTTTGGACCAACTTATATGACATGATCGGCACCAGGATTGAATTTTCCACAACTTACCATCCACAAACAGATGGCCTGGCTGAGAGGATGGTACAGACAATGGAGGACATTCTTAGAAGGTTCTGTGCCTATCACATGGAATACAAGGACCATGAGGGATACACCCATGACTGGGTTACCCTTATACCAGCTGTCAAACTGGCTTATAATACAAGTCAGCACTCTCCTACAGGAAAAACACCTGCAGTGGTAGAGAAAGGGTGGAATCCCCTGCTTCCCATGGATCACTTGAAGAAGAATCTTCTTACCATCCACCCCACAGCCAAAGATTTCCATTATATGTGGAAGAGGGCTTGTGACACAGCTGCCAAATGCATAGCCGAGGCAAAAGAATATAATAAGCAGAGGTGGGACAAGACACACATGGAACCTGACTTTAAGGAAGGGGACCAGGTGCTAGTGTCTACACTGAACTTTAATAATCTCAGAGGACCTAAGAAAATGAGAGACTCACTTTTAGGGCCTTTTACTATCATTAAATTGATAGGGAAGAATGCAGTGGAAGTCAAACTTACAGAGGAATTTTCCAGAAAGCGCCCAGTCTTTCCAGTGAGTTTGGTCAAGGCATACTTCCAAAAAGAGGAGGGAAAATTCCCCTCCAGGAGGAAGAACCCCACACCACCAGAGATAGTGGAAGTGGAGGATTCCTCTGGACCTGTGAGTAAAATCATCAGGCCCAGGAAGATCAAACTTAATGGGAAGGATCAGAGACAATACTTAGTCAGATTCAAGAACCAAACAGCTGATGAAGACAAATGGTTGGCAGACAATGCCATACCAGATGGGAACCTTCATTTAAGGAGATTCAGAGCCTCTAGGAGGACTGAACAGTCTCATAAATGATGAGCCTTTTTCAGAGGGATGGTATGTCAGCCTGTGACTCAAAACCAGAGCACAAGCATGACAGCCAAAATACCATAAACCAATGGTATAGCCAAGATACCACCAAAACATGGATCTGAGCCAAACTAGCTCAAAAGGTATCAAAAGAAAGAGGAAACTCACCCCTTTCCAAATATATAAGTCCCATCATCATAGGACAAAGAATAACAAACTTATTCATGCTCAAAGTTATTTCTGAGCATAAACCTTAATTTTCACCTCTCATCTGGATTACAGAGTAAGAGACTTAACCCAATCCAATGGATATGCAAAATGAATCTCTAAGTCAGGGCTATCCAATGGTACCAGCCAAACTGAGCTAGCACCAATATTACTGAAGTTATGGTCAAATTCAGACCAAATAAGGTTAAACAAAACATTCACCTCTCATCTAACTTCTACAGTTTTAGTGTGAGATACTTAAAATGGGGCCTTTTTGGAAAGAGCACAATCAGGGATATCTGATGGTGTCATCCATTTCCTTATATCTCAACTATAGCAGAAGTTATGGGGAAAACAAGCCCAATACAGCTTTTTGCCAAAACCACGCATGTGTATAGAAATCTTGTACATGGCATAACTTTGCCATATTTAATGATAACCATATCAAATAAGGTACCATTGTGTAGAGCACATACAGGGCTACACACTGGTTCAGTTTTGAGGTTGATATCTCAAAAACTGACAAAGTTATGGCTGTTTTAACGTCAAAATCCCACATTTTGTCCAATACAGTCTTACCATGGGATAATATCCCATAACCATGATTATGAGGTGTCAAACAGACAAAGGAGCATGTTTATACTTTAATACCTAATACGTCAGTCAATACTGGGGTCCAATACAGTTTCTGTACATCATTCCATGCATCATACATGTCAGAAGAAGGCTATGTGGTCCCCAAATGAAAATTTTCACCCTGTATTGGTGAAAACTGCCCAGATGTGGTTTTAAAACCACATCTGAGCCCAATAAAGGCTATAAAGGTCCTTGTAAGCCACAAGCCTGTCTCAGAGAGTGAGAAAATCTTCACTTCCTCTATGTGGAAAGGTCTAACAGCCCTTCCACCCAATTTCAGGATAAAAAGGAGGCTTTTCACAGCCAGAAATTCTTTTGTCATCCTGCTCTTGAATACCCTACGTAGTAAACTGTAAAAAACAGTTTTATTCTTGGGTAATAAACAGGTATAATTATAATCTTAATTATTGTAATCCAACAGGTAAAGCTGCATACAGGGCTTTCAACAGCACTCACCACCACTATTCTATAATAGTAAAGCCCTTTCATTTTATTATAAACCCTTATTTCTTCATAAAAACACTCCTATTTTAATCTTTTATCATGTGTCACAGTCATATTTAAAGCTGTAAATAGCCTAATTACTGCTTCATCATAGACTCAACCTGACCTAAGGATACAGCTGTTCTTCTATGGAGTAGAGTTATTTCTCATACAGGACTATTCAAGAATATCATAAGTGACAGAGATCCCAAGTTCAAATCTGCACTTTGGAACAATCTTCATAGATTGTATGGGAATAAGTTATCATTATGTACAGCATATCACCCTCAAACAGATGGGCTAGCAGAGAGAATGATTCAACCTTTAGAAGACATGATCAGAAGATTTTGTGCTTATGGGTTAGAGTTCAAAGACTCAGATGGCTTTACTCATGACTGTGCACTTTGATACCTGCATTAGAATTGGCATATAAGACATCAGTCCATTCTTCCACAGGTCAAACTCCTGCTATGTTAGAAAAAGGATGGAATCCAAGACTCCCAGCAGATACACTGAGGAAAGACTTGATTTAAGTTCATCCTACAGCTTCCAGCTTCAAGATAATGCTTGATAAATTGAAATATTATGCAAAACAAAGTATGAATGAAGCTTTTGACTATGCAAAACATAAATGGGACAAGAGTCACAAAGTACCAGACTTCAAAGTAGGGGACTTAGTTCTATTTTCAACCTTGAATTTTAATAATATCAAAGGCCCAAAGAAACTTAAAGATTCTTATGTAGGACCTTTTGTTATTGTTGCCTTACATGGAACCAATGAAGTTCAAGTTGAATTAAGTGGTGAAATTGAAAATCAACACCCCATCTTTCCAGTAAGCCTGATAAAACATTATCAACCAACTGACAAAGAATTGTTTCCTTTAAGGAACCCAACTCCTTTGACTGTACCACCATTGGAAAAGGATAAAGACAAAAAGATAAAGAAAGTCATTAAAGAAAGGAGACTTAGGGGTAAAAATAAAAGAGAATATATTGTCAGATATAGAAATCCAGTACATGAAGATGAATGGCTGGAAGACTCAGAAATACGTGACTCAGATAAACTCTTAAGAAGATTTGGACATGAAAGAAGGCCACAAGCCTGAATATGTCTATAAATGTGCTGTTAATTACTTGATCTGAGTAATGAAAAGAGGTTGGACAGTGGACATTAACCCCCTTTGGGGTCTTTTTCTTCTTTATACCATTGATAAAATTGTAGTACAATTTTATTTTTTGGTGGGAGGGAATGTGAGCCTTGAGGTATATTTTACATACCCAAATAGGCCACAATTATCTTAAAAATAAATTCTGAAATATGCATAACCAATACGTCATGCATATGTTCAAAATTCATCATTTTGATTTCACAAAAGATGAATAACTTATTATTGAGTAAATAAATCCATGGATTTAATACCATATTTGGACTAAACACAAAATTTCACCTAGGGTAGCTCCATAGAGTGAATAAGCTCAAATCAACTCTTTGAGGTGGTAATATGGAAAATACTTCAATACCACATAAAAGATCTGTGAAAATTTTTGTTTTTCTCTATTTAATGCCAAAAGAATTCAAATGTGAGAAATCCCATGTTACATATACACTAAGAATAGTGTTATGCATTCTTTTGGAACTTAATATTATGGTATTCTTACATGCACTTTTGGTACACGCATAGTGGATATCTCACTTGAAGCTTGAAATTCTATTTTGACATAAAAAATAGGCAAGGGGGACAAAAGACATCAGAGAGAGCCAGGGTACCCAACTTTTGAGGCCTCTGAGGTGTGGACAGCTCCAAAGCTTGGATCCATGGCTGATCTTGTCCCAATTAGTAAAGTAAAAGATTTTGGGAACTTGGTTACCATGTTACAACTTCAGTAAATCATAAGAAGATAGTAAATAACCTGCTATTTTGACATGCCAAGGAGGTAAAGAACAGCTTAGACTCCTGTAAACATGTCAATTCTTAATTAATTACCATGGATGAACCCCAAAAGAGTAATTAAAAACCCTTTTTGGACTAGTATCCATTGATTTACCTCATAGCAACCAGCCATATACTGCTATTTGCAATTCTACGTAGAATTGAGGTAAAAACTTCAAAAATTCATGAAAATAGAATTCTTAATTAATCTTTCTGAAACTTTCAGGACCAATTAAGAACTGTATAATTCATATAAAAACCAAAAATGATTATACTTTTATATGTAAAATTATAAAGCTTTACTTACAGTCCATTTTTGATGATTCCACGTGAAACACAGAATCTTTAAAAATTTACATAAAATACATTCTGTGATGAAATCTCCAATAACATTGATATCTTTGAGAAATCAATAATTCTTTTGGAATAAAATAAGATTTACAGTTGTTACTCCTCTTTTTTCTTAACCATAAATGAGCTGGTAGTCATGTAAAAGCCTCAATTAAGTAATTATGATAATCTTATGTAACAACAGATGATGCAATCAATAATCCAAAAGAGTTTATTGTTTTTTCACTCACTTGTTTTTCAGTTTTCTCCATGGCACACCTCTGTGAGCTTTCTTAGCCTTAAAAGATGCCTCTTCTTGCTGTTTTTTCCAGATCATCACATTATTATATTATACCTTTATTACCAAACAAGTAAGTATTAGTTAAAACTATTTCTTGAGTTTTTTATTATTTCAGAAATCAACTATATTTTTCTGTAATACTGTTATAAGTCGATTTTGATCCATTAAATCCACAATTCCACTTCAAATTTCTCTATTATTATCTTCTAAAAAGGTTCATTGGATTAATAGTGAGTAATTTATCTCAATTCTTAAATTTTTTCTCTAATAATAGTTTTCTTAAAGAATTATCCTTATAATTATTATTGTAAAATATAATTATATATTGAAACAATTTTATTATTTTAATAAAAGAAGTTTTTATTATTAAATTCTTCTTGTAATTGATTCTTGTAGACAATTACTGCTTACTGTTATAATCACTAGTAGTGTCTAACATGTAAAAGAAATAATTCTTTAATTATTCAATTGTGGCTATAATAATTTTTTATTATTATATTTCATAATAACAGTCATAGTACTGTTAATTAATAAAAATATTATCAACAGTTTCATAGACACATCTTACATAGTTCATTCGAGTAAAATTCAAAGGGACTTAGCTGAATGAAGAATTAAATATTGATGGTAATATTTAAAGATTATAAAAAGATTTTGATTGGTTTAAATAAATTTTATGTTTGGAGCCTTAAATCCTGCATTTACCAAAAATTTAACATCTTGAAAGAATTCCAGGGGGCTCAGCTGAAACTTCATTAAAAAATTAGGGTTTTTTGGTGTGGGATTCCAGAGTAAATCCTGTGCTTTATGGCTGCAGAATTTGGTAGATATGAGACCCTCTGTTCATAATCCAAAGAAAATTTATTGAGATTTCAAACAAAGTAAAATGGGAATTTTACTTTATCCCTTTCAATTTCCTAAAAATCAAATCAAAGATGATCTTAAGATTTTTATTTGAAATTTAATTAATCATGAATAAATAAATAAATATAGGTTGTTGGTAAAACCACATAAGAAATTTGGTAAAAACTCATAAGGGGTTTTTTTAGCTGAAATATAGCTATTTATGGAATCTATATGTCACTTTTGATGCCATTTATGGCACCTTTAACTCTATAAATGGCATTATTATGTTACTGATGATGCCTTAAATGGAACTGTTAAAACCATTTATGGCATTCCCATGTCATTTTTGATGCCATTTATGGTATTTCTATGCTATTTTTAATTCCATAAATTTCATTGTAATTCTGTTTTCAATGCCATTTATGGCACTGTAAATAATACCATAAATGGTATAAATGTCACCATTAATGCCATAAATGGAATTTTAATTTCGACTATTTCCATAAATTCCATTTTTAATTAAATTGATGCTACAAATGGAATTTTCAATACACTTACAAATATGAACAAAAAACATAAAAAAAGGACTTTTTGGGCCTTCAATTGTCACAGCTAAAAAAAACCCAAAATTGGAGGTTTCTGGGTTTTGAGTCTACAGGTTCTTCCCTTCATTTTGAAAAATAATCATGAAGATTCATAAGTGGGAACCTTTTTAATGATTTCTTTAACACAATAGGCCATTTTCCAAATTGGCCAAATTGGAGAAATTGGGCAAATAAATTTTTTTGAAAAAATTTGGGGATATTCACATCCCATGTTGGAAAAAAATATGGCAAAAAACTAAAATATAAAAATGCTAAAAACTGATCCTGAGGAATTTTTTAGAAAAATAGGCCACTTACGTGTGTTTACCAAAACCCCAAATATAATAATAATCATGAAATTCTTATAAAAAAAGAAATTGAAATTTTATGAATTTCAAGTTTCCAGAGAAAAAGAAATTGAAATTAGATAAATTTTAAATATCGAGAAAAAGAGAAATTCAAAAAAGAAAAAAGAAATAAAAATGAAAAAAAGAAGGATTATCAAATTACTTAAGATTATTTAGAACTTATTCCTTATTATGAAATGTTTTTTTTTTAGAAAAAAAAAACACCTGAAGGGTTTTTTCATAATTCAAATCATGAGTTTTCTTTTTTTTCAAGAAACTAAAAAAAAAAAATTTGTATAATCATTACTAAGGAATTTTTTTAATATTGAAAATTAAATAATTTCTGGGAAAATATTTTGATAATTTATACATTCCTAAGAAAAAGAAAAATAAGATTATTTTTTTTCCCATATGAATTTTTCCACTTTTTTTATAACCAAAATACCAATAATTTATCAAAAAACAATTGAATTTTATTCAAAAATTTGAAATTATTTTAGTTCTTTTTCAAAATTTAATCTAATATTATAATAATGAATATCTTGAATATTATATAAGCTCACTTCAGAAAATAGCTATAAAATAGGTAAACATATCCCTTTTAAAAATTCATCTTTCAATATATATATATATATATAGACTTAAAATTAATTAAAAAATTATCATTTAAAAAAAACTTACTACAATTTTCCCAAGAAAATTCAATTAATTTAAAATATTCGTTGTTCAAGATTTCATATTATGAAAAGCTCAATGATTCATAATAAAATAAAGAGATAAATATTTTTATACAATTTGTTCATTTTTATAGGGGGTATCAAATATACCAAATTCCACATTAAAATAATATTCAACCATAAATTATTCTTAGTTTTGAATCAGTTTAAGATTATTATTATGATGAAACTTTTTATTTTCCTTCTTAAGGAATAATAAACTCTAGAAAAAAAATGAAGTATTGGAATCAATTATTTAATAGAAATTCTTCTTATAATAGACTTAAAAATTGTATATAAAATAATTAAGGAATAAAGAAAAACATTATTATTTTTAGTTTTTTGAAAGTTTTTCTTTTATTAAACCAGTTTTTTTTTTCAAAAAAAAAATCAATAAATTCAAAATTAAAATTATTTGATAGCTATAAATATGGTTATAAATTTGAAAAGTTTTAAAAAACTTCAAATAAACTGAAAAAAAATAGAAAATTTAAATTCATTGAAAATAATTGGTAGAAAATTAAATAAATTAATTAATAAGAAAAAAATACATTACTAATTAAAAATATTTTCATTTCTATTTTGTTAGTGATAGTTTTATTTTAAAAAATTAACATGAGCTCAAACTTAAAAGCCAAAAAAAATTAGACAAAATTTTATGATGTTGTATAGATTAATTATAAATCTTTTGATGTCTTATAAATAATTATTTAGTCTTACATTTTAAAAGTAACTTTAGCAAGTGAAGATATTCTCATTGGTCTCAGCTATGTGCTTTATAAATGATACATATGTGCTTAATATTATTCTTTTAAAAAAAAGAACATTATTTGCAGTTGATATAGCCTCATATGAAGAAATTGGATTTAGGAAATCATTGGGAAAAAAACTCTACATACCCATTCTTATTTCACAGGATTATTTCTGACTTGTAGGAAATAGAGATTTCACTATGAGTGTTAATATTACTATATTTTGAATATTTATTTTGTTTTTTATTTTAGTTTGAATAAGTCTTGAAAATAAAATGCCTATCTTTCACTCAAATTTCCATCATTATTTTTGTTAAAGAAGGAGTTTTTCAAAGTAGTTTTTCAAATGAGTTCTTTTCTTGAAGAAAAAAAGAAGATATATAATATAACTATGTTAAATCCAAAACATATTCTTGAAAATTTCAGGAATTTTAAATCCATGTAAAGAATAATCCATTTTTTTGGAAATTGAATGATAATTATCTCCTAAAATAAGATAGAATATTTATTTCAATAATAAAAATATCTCTCTTTAGTTGAAATTAAATTGTTGAATTTTCTTTTTACGTCAGATGATATTACTTGATTTATTCCAGTTGAATAAATTTTGAAAATTTTGAATTTTCAAATAACTCATTATTGTTTTCTCTATACATATTTTTCAAAAAAACAACCCCTCAAAGAATTAAAATAATAAAATCTCTTAATATTTTTTTCATTTATTATATATCCTATTTACTTTAATTGAAGTTCAAGTTAAGATATTTTTCAAGAGAAAACCAGCTATAATTAGAAAAAATGAAGAAAAAAAAAAACATGAAATTAGAAATATTAAAAAATACCTTCTAATTTACCAAAATAAGATCTCTAATGGAACTCAATTACTTTTATTATACCTCCAAATAAATTTTTCATTAATTTTTATTTCTTTTGATATATCTAAAATAATTAACAAAATATAGGTATTATTTTAGCGATTTTATATAATTTGATATTAGAAAGTTAAAAGAATCATGAATTTGGTAAAAGAAATACTGTTAAGAATAAATACTAAGTCTTTTTAAGAATGAAATAAGGCTCATTGAAGGTTGTGATGCATTTAATTATTGAAAATTTATTTTCATACTTTTTTTATGAATGAGAAAAATTGAAATAATTTTTAATAATATTTTTTAATTTTTGATAAAAAATTTTTGGTATCACAAATTTGCCTTATTTTAAATCTTTTCATTTAAATGCTCCCTTTTGAAGGAAGAGCGATTATCTTATATGATATAAATTATATTCCAAAACTTACTTTAAATAATAACAAAGAAAATCAAAGAAAATATTGAATTAATATTAATTTAAAATTCATATATATTCTTATGATCAAATTTAAAAAATTAATTTTGATGATGATTTATTGAAAAAGTGATTCAAATCATGATTCTTTTTTTACAATACTTATAATTATAATTAGCAAAGAAAAGAATTTTTTTTTTTTTTTTTGAACTTTAATGTTTAATGAAAGTTTATATCAAAGGAAAATAAATATTAAAAAAAACAATTCAATTAAAAATACCTTTATGATAATTCTACCACTGCACAAAAAACAAACTTGAAAAATAATAATTAATAATTGAAGTGATTAAGAATAGAAATATTTCAAAAACAAATTGAAAATAAAAAATAAATCAATCATCAAAATAATTTAAAACATTTAAGTTTTTTTTTCAAAAGAAAAAGAAACAGAATAATAATAATAGCTGAAGAATTGGTACAACCAATAAAAGGAAGAACATTTTAAAGTAATATAAGTAATATCAAAAGACGGTTTTTAGCTTATTAGAAGTCAATCTAGAATCGTTTACAGTTTCAATTCTAAATCAATTGTTACATAATATACAATTAAACTCCAAATGAATTTTCAATAAATTGAAGAAGTACTTCTGAATCAATCTCATATGAGCTTATAAATTCACTCAACATTTAAATAGATCCCTGATGTATTAAATAATCAATTTTGTATTATTATAGTCTATATAATAGTGATTAATATTAAGACAATTTGAAAAAAAATGAATTAATCAGGGGTTTGAATTTTTTTCTAAAAAATGAGGGATTGAATTTACCAAAGAAAAAATAAAAGAAATTAAATTTAAATAAAAAATAATCATTGATGATTTTGATAGAAAATTTCAAAGAATTATTTAACAAAAAAAAATGAAAT
The DNA here is from genome assembly GCA_023105745.1 of Austropuccinia psidii. NCBI lineage: Eukaryota > Fungi > Basidiomycota > Pucciniomycetes > Pucciniales > Sphaerophragmiaceae > Austropuccinia > Austropuccinia psidii. The sequence goes on along the minus strand of JALGQZ010000001.1, from coordinate 63,310,940 downwards.
TTATTGTTTGATTGTTTTTAAGTAAAATTCAAGTTAATATAGAGCTTTATATGGATCTTTAAGAGTGATTAAGATGAATAGCTTAATGAATAAGAAGAATTAGAATTCAAAAAAAAAAACTAAAATTGAAGTTAAGGTTTATAATTTAAAATTCATATAAAATTTTGATTCAAAAGTTGAATGAGAATTTTGGAAAGAAGCTTTGAATTGAGATGAATTTAAAAAATTATAATTAAAATTGACAAAAGAATTCATTTGAAATAAATTTGTTCGAAAAAAAGGCTATTTTTCAACATTAAATTAATCAACATTGAGCCAATCCAATAATTTCTTAACGATAATATTTAGAACAGAAACATATTTATATATTACTACATACTCTTTTTCCTAAATCTGAGTTAAAAAAATTATTAAGTAATTAATTAAATAATTGTTTTTCCATAATACCAAACTGTTTTTATTTAATATTTACATAAAAATATTTTAGTTACTCAAGGTTTTCTATTTATTAAAAAAAGAATACATTCCAGATCAGAAATTGGTCTGGTTTAATTCAGCGCTACTATAGTGAGATCCATTGAGCATTTATTTTACTTCAAATAAAATTCAATGTTACATTGTTAATTCTTGAATTAATAATTATTTTGATGCTTTTTATCATCAAATTCCATTTGATATTTCAATTTGATCTCTCAAAAATTTCTACTTTCCAAGGTTTTTTCCCTGTCTCTCAATACCCCTTTTCCTTATCCCGCCCAAAATCAGATTTTTTATTTACTTCTCATTCTAAATCACAGTCTGTGATATAAAGAGGAAATAATTCATATTTAAATCAACTACATTTTTTATTATATTCCAAGAAATCTTCCTATGTCAGTGAAAAAACATAAACTTTATTTTTCTTTGGACCACTTTCTTCATTCAAGTTGAGTGTAAAGGCTTGATTCAAATTTAGTGTTTCATGAGAATTCAATTTACTTAGTTGAAGAAATTAAGAAATTTAAATGATTTAATTTGTGATTTTTAATCTTATCTGAAGAATAAATTCATATTAGTCATCCATTTTCTCATTTGAAACTACTTATTAATAATTATTATGCATAGGATCATGATCAATTTGTGAAACAAAATCATTTTTGATCTTTTGAAGAAAATTAAACCTTCATTAATTTGGGATTTTATGAGAAATACTAAACCTTAAATTTATTATTTTAATTTATTTTCCCTAATCCTTAGTGAAACCTTTTATTTCTTGAGAATAATAAATTCAAATGGGAGTTCAATCTGGTTTGTGAACAATTTGTGACAAAATAGTAAGCGCAAGTTAGAAAAACAAGAACAAAGAGTTTCAGACATGGAGTTAATAACTAAAAATCTATCTTCCATAGTAATCTCTTCTGAAGCTAAGATCTCAAATTTATTTTCTTATTTATATTTATTTTTGTATATAAACCATTTACCTCAAATATTTCTCACCTTGGAGCTTTATGTGTGACTAGAAGGCCAGTAATACATTACTCCTCAGAAAAATTTCGCTTTATCTTATTAGTAAATAAGGTGTGGAATATATATTCCTATGATATTCCTTCAAAATAGCTTTTTTATTAAAAAAATCTGTTTTCTCATTCCATCATAGTGAATTCAACACATGCTCTTATTATAGTAAATGAACAATTTTAAGCAACCTAGAAGTGGGATAATTTCACAATGAAATGATCATAAAATTTATAATTCCTTTATAAGAGCTAGAGGGCTAACTACTTATACCTAAATTTTCTAGAATTATTTTAAGATTTTTTTAAATCAATAGATTTTGTGGGGGGGTTCTTGGAGGTGTATAATGGAATGTCAACATAAAGCATTAAAATTACTCAAAATAATTAAAAATATAGAAAGGGATCTAATGAGATCATTATGATGGAGAATTACTTGGAAAATAACCTTGTATAATAAGTACTGAATATTGTATTGAGATAATAAAAAGAAATTATTCAATATTTTCATAATTTAATAACTACTTATTGAATTTAAGCCTTTGGAATATCCAGTTATCAAAAGCATATAATCACATTTTGTGGTGGATACAATTGGTTTTGAGTGATTAGCTACAGGAAAACAGTCACACACATCCAATTATTGAATGAGAGATATTTATTGCATCAACTTATTCCAAAATTTCTGTCTCTGTAATTTTTAAAACAAAATTTACAAAAAAATTATTTATTTAAAAGCTACATAGAAGCCCAAAAACCTTCTTTTGAAACAAGAATTTTCCTTTCACATGGTTTCCAATGAGTTTTGATGTCAAAAACCCCTAAATTCAATCTACCAAAGGTCCAGGGAGCTTATTAAAGTAGCACCAGTCTGTCACATTGATTCCAGAAACCATCAACAAGCACTCAAGCTCTCCACTCAGGTTCATGTTGTAATAGGCAGTCCCCTACCACCACCATGACTAGACCCTAGGTTCTTTGATGGAACAATAATTACAACCAAGAAGACAAGGATAGAAGATCAGGGTTTAATTTCCCTGACATTTTTCTGGTATTATAGGTCACAGTTCCACCTTCTGTGACACAGGCACAAGAACATCCATTTTCAACCATTTTCAGGGATTTTAACACAATTGGCCATAGTTTCACCCCCAAAAAGATGCCTGATTTCATTTGAACAATTTGCCAAAAAATACTTTATTTGCCAGCTTTATAGACCCCAAAACCCATTTTTTGTCACCAATTTGGAAATTTCATGAGGCTTTCCCTAATATTTCCATAGTAAAGCCCTCTAAAGTAAGTGTTTCATGGATTTGGGGTGTTTTGTGCATTGATTGTAGCAAAAAAACTCCCCAAACCTATTGAAAACAAGACCATTTGGATGTCCCAGGACGCAAAGAAGGGCCTTTTTTAGCCTCTTTATCAGTTTACACACAATTGCAAAGAGTTCACCCCAAGGAGAATTCCCAATTTTCAAGGAAAATGTTCCACAAAATTCTTTTAAAAAGTGCTATATTTTATAGCTATATAGACAGGAAAAACCTCATTGAAGGAGAAAAATTTGGCCATTTCACACAATTTTCACTAAGATTTCCATATAGAAAGCACCCTTAAGTGAAATCTCCCATGGATCCAAGGGGTTATTTGTAATAGCTGAAGCAAACAACACCCAAAAATGTGGGAAGTTCCAAGGCCCAAAAAAAGCCATTTTTGGCCAGTTTCAGGGGTTTCAAACAATTGAAAATAACTCAATCAACCCAAAAAAGTCCCAATCTTTCAACAAAAATATGCCAAGAAATACTGTTTTTTACAGCTGTATAGACCCCCAAACATACTTTATGGCACAAATTTGGCCATATCATGCAATTTTTACTAAGATTTCTGTAGTAAAACCCCATAATTAAGGTCCTCTGTGGGTCTGGTGTTTTTTTTTTCAAAAAAAATATTTGGAAGAAACAAGACCCCAAAAATTTGGGAGGATAGGCCAGGAGGCTGTCTCAGGGCACAATAAAAAAAACCATTTTTGTCCAGTATCAGGAGTTTTCACACAATCGTCCATAGTTCCCTCCCAAAAAACACTCTTGATTTTTTTGAATAAATATTTAAAAACAATAATTCAAAAAATACTGTATTTGATAGTCAAATATAAACCTAAAAACCATTTTAACACAAAAAGGTTGTCTATTTCATGTGGTTTCACTATGATTTTCCTATTAAATCCCCCTAAATTAAGTACGTTTCAACTCTGGAGCTCTTTTGAAGTAGATGTGAAAAAAGAAACTCAAAACTATGAGAAAATAGGCCAAAGGATTTTCCAGGGTGCAAAAAAAGCCATTTTTTGGTCATTCTCGGGGGGTTTCACTCAATTGGCAATAATACACCACCCAAGAAAAATGAACAAATTCTCACAAATAATATGAAAAACAATACTGTAACTGTATAAAAGTGATGTATTTAAAAGCTATAAATAACCTCAAACCTGTTTTATGGAGCAAATATAGCTATTTCATAGGATCTTCACTAAAGTTTCAATACTAAGAACCCCAAAATGAAGTTTCCAGTAGGCTCAGTGGTTTTATGCAATATTCTTACTGTTTCATTCCTCACATTTCAAAAATATTTGTGTTTTTTACACTAATAAATTACAAGTGAATTTATGCTCTGAGTGATCTTAACCAGTGGTCATTTTCCATATAGAAACCAAGTCTGGGATCTTAACAAGAGAGAGATTTTCAATAATAGCAAAAGAGTATCCTTTGATTTTTTCTTAATAAAATAGATATTGAAATATTTCTTAGATTAATAGACTCCTGAATCTATAATCCTATCCTATTGCATGTTTGATAAAATTTTATTGAAAAATGTGATAAAACTTTCTTTCATAGCTAAAGTATGAAAATTAAAAGGTATTTTTACATATTAAAGAAATTTATTCAGATATAAAAAAATTTAATCTCAATGCATCGTTCTTATTTTTTGTTTCTTATTTTCTTAAATTTCTTTTTGTCAAGGTATCTAAGTTTTATGGTTAAATCAGTAAATACCTTTTCATTATATATTCACATTCAGTTGAGCTTTTTTGTTGAGCTACACAAAATGATTTGGCTAGTTTCAAAAAAATCAATAAGAAAGCTATATCAGGAACATCAGAAAATAATTTTCTGACCATTATATGAGAACACTTAGAGAACTAAAAAATCATATTATAAGCTGATACCAAGCAATAAGACATTACTGGCTGAGCAGTCACACAAGAATTGCCCTGGTGAGTTCAATCTATGACATTATTTCTTATTATACAATTACAAATCAAGAATCAAAATCAAATCACAATTGTTTTGGGGGTTAGGTTTGGAAAAGAAATCCCAATATCCTTGTATTTTCCACTAATTCCTAAGGGATTCAATTAAAAACACAAGTTATTTATGATTGAAAAACTTCCATTCTTTAAGTGGGGTTTTTGGGAAAAATCCTATAGATATTAATTTGAGATGGTATTTAATAGCTTTGGCATACCCTAAATATCAATTAAAACTTAATGAAATATATATATATTTAAAAAAGCATCCATTAATATACAATAATACCCTAAAAAAATATGATAATGAATCAATGAATGATGGTTTTTTTCTAATATTTTGATTTTATTTTAAGAAATTTAAATTTATCTTAAAGAATTTAATTATAAAAATAATCATCTTTATTTAATAATTGATTGAAAAATTTAAAATCAGTCAATCACTAAATTCCACTTTAACCTGATCAAATTTCAATAAAATTGATGAGATAATCTCCTAAATTTAAAATTAATATTTTTTTTTGGAATTGTTTTATTGAAAAAATTTCAAGAATTTTCTTTTTAATAAATTTTTAAATTTTTTATTTTCTTCAATTGAGGCTAAAATCAAAATCTCAAGAAAATTTTTACCAAGAAAGTTTTCAATTTCTTAAAATTCTCATAAATTTAAAATTTCAACAACTCATTCGAAGGCCATGGCATCATCTTTAATATCACATCTTAGCTTGATCAGTTTGAGGATTACGTTCTTCATTGGTTGTAAAAGGTACCTTCATCAATCTCTATTAAACGATTTAAAAAAAGTTATAAAAGAAGATCTAAATCAAATCAATAGTAATATCGCAATCGATCAAAATCATCCATCAAATCAAAATCAAAATCATCCATCAAATCAAAATCAAGTTCATCAAAATAATTCATTAAATTCTTCAAATTCTTCAGTCTCAATCTCAAAAGATAATAATCTTTTAAATTTAAATCAATCATTAAAAAAAAATTCATTAAAAAATTGGTTTCAATCAAATAAACTTAATCAAATTAAACGTTCAATCAAATCTAACAATCTATCATCTCATCATCAAAAAATCTCAACTACAATTTCAACATTCTTATTTTGTTGGAACTTTTGTGAAGGTAGTCTTCTATTTAGTATCGTCATCTTTGGTTCATGGTTAGACCCTTTGTAAGTAATTCATTTCAAATTTCTCAATTCATTCCTTTTGTTTAAATCTTTTCTGACTCATTCGATTGATCATCTAGAGCTAGGAACTTAAATTGGAATTTATCTTTAGCCTTACTCATCTCATCCGTCGTCTTCATCGTTCCATTCCTAGAATGCTTATTATTATCCACCTCTATCCTCAACAAAAAATGTCTGAATCAATTCATTCTACCTCTCAAATTTGATCCCTCCTACTTACTCAATTTCTCCTTTTGAATTGGACATCTAGCAACCACCACAACCGTTCGCTTATTATCAACTCGAACTTTATGTCTAACCTTCTTACCCTTTGGAATTTATCTTTTTGTTTATTATAGAGTAGGCCAAACAATGCAAGGCTTATTAGGCGTCGAATCAGGAAATCATTCATTTGGTTAGAGTCAAACTATATTCATTTATAAATTTCTTAATTAATCAACAAAATACCCTTCAAACTCAATCTTAGGACTTTTAAATACAACTTTGGCTCGAATTTGTGTCCCTGGTGTATTTTTAATTGCTTCTTTATCTGGTGGTGGTGCTGTCAATACTGCTTGGCAAACTTGGCAATTAAGATTTCAAAATAAAGAGTGCGTCAATTTTATTTATTTCTTTTCTCGATATATTTAGTTTTTTTATTCACCATCTTCTTTTAGGTCACCCATTACCGATCAACATATCGTCACTGCGGAGCAATCTCTTCTCAGAACTCAAAAAGATTTGTCCGAACGTAAATTAACCCTTGAACAGCAAGAGTACCAACAGCAAGGTACAAATGTTGGCAGCAAGGCTGATGGCTCAGGACTAATTGCCACTCTCTTCACTGGCTCTTCTAGCAGCAGTTCGTCTTGGAATTTCTCTTGTAAATCTTGATTGAGAATTTCTTTGAAATTAACCAAAGTTTGTTTTCTCGCCTTTATATTAATCCTCAAAAGAATTAAACCAGCTACAGCAAGAAATAGCAGGCTTACAGGCAATGGAAGCCCAGATGATTCATGATATAAATGAATTAAAAGAAAGAAAAGAATATCATGAATACTCAAGAACAATACCTGGAATGTTGCTCAATATTGCCAATTGGGGTTTATCGGTTTATTGTGTCTATCGCTTATTCATGGTATTATTATTATTTTTGACAAATTTGAAATAATTAATTTCGCTCATTTAATTTTCTTACGAAAACTTTAGGCTTGTGTAAATTTGATATTTGGTTACGTGAGGCGCCCTCCAGCAGATCTATCAGGAAATGTATCTAGAAATCCAACAACAGATGTGGTAACCTATTTGATTGCAAAAATTTTATCAACCTTCAACGTGGAGCTTGAACTAGCAAAGCTGACACGGCTAGTAGGCTTAGTCCTAATTGGCTCAATCATCGTAGTCAATCTTCGTGCTGTGTTGGTTTGGGTACATCGAGCATTTAATCGGGTCAGCTCCAGTGGGGTTAGTAGCAGCTTGATGCTGCTTGTACTCGGACAGCTCATGGTAAGTCACATCCTTTTTTCTTTCGAAAAAGCAGCAAATTAATCGGAATTTCTTTCGATTACTTTTCATCAGGCCATGTACCTCTTGACATCTCTCATTTCTCTCCCTTCGTCATCCTCTCCATCGTCCTCACCTACTGATGAAACTAAAAATGTGACGTCGGAATTATTGAATACGCTACCTTCATTTTCTCGATTCAGTAGATTATTTGATATTGTTTTTCTCTTAACTGGTATCCTTACTGGACTAATCAGATGGCTTAATAAACAAATCAATGGCGGAAATGAGGAGATGATTGCATTGAGTCGAATTGGGGGTGGATATGTGTGAAAGGTGATTGGATTGGATTTAAGCTTCGTTGAACAACAAGTACAGTATTCTAGTGTAACGATTGTTTTTTGTTGTTGGTCAGCTGTATATTTATTTTTTGCAGTCAAAATTGTTATTGGTGTCCGAATGTACCTTAACTAATAATTAGAAATGAAAATGCTCTTGAGAATATTTATCCACAAACAAAAATTTGAAAATAAAAATTCTTGAAAAGTATCCAGACAAAACTGGTTTATTGTTACTAATCATATTTAATTTCTAGAAATCAACTCAACATTTTACAAAAATTACAACATGCAGCGCAAGACCTTTCAGGAACTTTGTCCACCCACAGAAAAAGTTGGCCTTTGAGTTATCTTAATTTTGATATGGTTAAGAGCTATAGTGAAAAAAACAGTCTCTGTCAGTTTTATTCTGGCAATGAGCTGCTGCTTTTTTTTCTGCACTAACACCACGCCAACGCCCCCAAAAAGTTGTAATTTCGAAGACCTCAACTAAGTTTCATTTTTCCACATCTCATATTCTCACTCTCCCCCGCTTTTTTAAAAGAAGTAAATCAAATCAAATCAAACAATTAATTAATTAAGCATTAATAATAATATGATTATTAAATATATACAGTAGAACCTGTCAAAACCCATACCACCTGGTAGACACCTTTTCCCAGGGCTTTTGACAGGTCCTAGCACAATCCATAAAGACAATCCATAGGTGTTTTTTGCTCTTGGTTTTCATTCAAACTACAATTAATTATTGCTTTATAAGGCAATTTTTTAATTAATAAGTAAACAAAAAAGATACAACTACAAACTTTTTTAGAAGAATATATAAAAAGAAAATTTGATAAACAAGAAAAAAACTTCATGAATGATGTAAATAATTTAACAAAAAACTTTTTGTTTGCAATTTTTATGAGCTTGGTAGAATAGGATACATGAGTTAAATTGCCTCTTGATATTGAGGAAATGTATATTATTTTAATTAAGGATTTCTTCTGTAAATAATTCATTGAATTGATTTTATTTAGAAAGATTTAAAAGTTTCAATATTAAAACTTTCTTATTTCTACTTTTAAAATTCTAAAATCAATTTTAATCTCATCCAAACTTTTTATTATTCTCATATGTTCCCATAAATTTGAAATTTTCTTCTGATTAATTTTATTCCAAGAAATATAAAAAAGTCAAATCACATTAAATTGATTTATATTTTACATATGGGTTATTTTTTTTATGTTGATACTGTCATAACATATAAGAAAGGAAATAATTTTTTTTTTTGGTAGTGAGATTTTTAAGTCCCTTATTATTTCAAGTGTCAAATAAATAGAAATTAGATATAAGTTTTGAAAAGAAAAAATATTAATTAATTTTTTCAAAAGACTTTCTAAGGTATTCCACATTCCCTAATAAATTGTACAAAAAAAAAGAAAAGAAAGGTAAATCTATCATCTTTTCTTGAAAATCTTATTATTCTAATTAATAATTCTTTTTTTTTTTTTTTTTTTTAATTATGAAATATTTAATTCATTATTTTTTTTTAAATTTTTATAATATTTATATTAAATCTTAGAAAAAAAAAAAAAAATAATTTCTTATTAAAAAAAAAAAAATCTTTTATAATTATATTTTAATATAAAAAATAAATTTTAGATTCTTATTACTTATTAGTAAAGTTATAATGTTAATAAAATTATTATCAATTTTTTTTTTTTTTTTTGTTAAGACTTAATACAATGATTTTAATTATATTTTAAACCCTTATAAGGGGTTTTAATTATAAAAAAAAAAAAAAAAAAAATTAATCTTAAATAAAAAGATTTTTTTTTTTAAAAAAAGAAATAAATTACTTATGAATAAAATATTCATATTTAAAATATATTTTTTTTTAATTATATCTCACCAAAAAATTATTGGAAATAATTGATTTATTTGAATTTTTTTTTTTTTTAATTTAAATTAGTTTTTTTATCTTTATTAAATAATTTTCAATAATTTTCAATATTTTTTTTTTTTTTTTTTTGTTATATTTTAATTTATAAATTCTTTTAATTCATCCACTTTAATAAGTTGATTTAATTAATATTGGAAAATATATATAAAATTTTTGCAAGTCCTTTAATTTTTCTCTTTAAAAATTGCCTTTTTTAAGTAAATTTTTTTTTCTATCCAATTACTAATTTACTAATTATTATAAAATCTAATCCAAATTTAAATGATTTAAAAATATGATTTGATTCATTTTTGTTGAGATTGGGTTATGACCCTTGGTACATAGTCTAGTCTAATATTTGAACCAAGCTGATATTCAGGGATGTTTTTAAGGTAAGTTTAGGAAATTTTTTTCTTAAGTGATTAGATTTAGCTTTCTGTTTTTTTTTCATTATGGTGATTCCAGTCCAATAATTTAGATTTTTGTGATAATGTGACAAACAATGAATTTGAAATCTTAGTCTTTAAAGGTTTCTTTCTTGGTGTGTTTTTTTGAATCCAATGAATATTTCTCTTTTTCTGGGTGGATGAAACAAAAATTTTTGGTTCAGAATGGTAAAAGATGTTTATTAATTAGGTTTGGGGTGGGGACCTATTGGTATGATATATGTTTAAACGCCACAGGTGTTCCCCCAAGGTCTAGTTGTGGGTTGGCGGAATTGACAATAGAAATAGACAGCCCTAGTTAAGGCTAGCTGTTATATACTATTTTTTTTTGATAACTACCTCCTTGGGGAGTTTCTTTTCTTTGTATTTCTATTTATACTTCGTTTTCACTAATCCATATTTTAAAAGTATTTTCCATAATAGCAACTGAACAAGCTCTCTTATTTATAAACCCATAAAATATTAACCATGTCTGATTCTAATCAAAATGATTAACATTTTAAGCTGTCATTTAAAGGTAATTTAAAACAATAGAATGGTTTCTTAATATTTCATCTAAATTCTGAAGCACCTTCATATCATCAAAAAGCCAATTTCTTGTCTTTTAATTACATTTTTAATGAAGATCACCCTCATTTCCTATTTATACATATCAAAGACAAGTGTTTCATAATCCCTCTCCAAAAAAATCAAAATATATTGAGGAATTTCTCAAAAACTCACATTCTAGCAAATATTAAAACCATTCTGGATCTAGAACTAGTGCAGCTATTTCAATGGAAATAATCCCCAAAAATCTCTTAAGCTGTGATACTCAGACATAAGTAATGTTATTCCGATTATTTAGTTATTAGTGAACCCAACAACTTCATTAAACACTCCTCAAATCACTCATTTTGTCAATTATAAAATTTAAATAAATTGACAACCACTACCTTCAAAAGTACCAGAAGGGTCTGGTCTGTTCACCATATAGATTTACAATTTGTGATTCTATTTTCAATAAAATACTCTTATTAGGGGGTGTCAAAGTCACCAAATCCCGCCTTAAAATAATGCAGGATTTGGAACCCAAATCCCAGGTTTTTTATGTGTAAATCCCATGGAATTTTAACTGAGTCCCCTGGTATTTTGACCAAATCCCATGCATCTGGGATTTCAGCTTGAAACCTAACCCAAATGAGTACTCACAATTCATACCTGCACAACATATTCTTCTACACTCCATTTTGGACAATCTGACCAAACAGCTTACGGTCCATTTATACTTCTTCATCCATATAATAATGCCTCAATCCAAAGCAAGACAAATCAAGACAGATATGAAGATCACCTCTGGCCTGCCTCATCCATCAGGTCACTTAATATGTACAGATTATTTAACCATAATTAATTGGCTTTCAGTCAAATCCAATTTTGAGTCATGTTTTGGTACTAGCAGTTCAACATCTATTGGAAGACCTCCTTCCTCAAAGCAGCATGGGTTTCAGCTTATGGCCATTGAGGTCAACAAAAAATCATGAAATCACCTAAACCTTAGTTCAAGCAGCATTTGAGATTGATGGCGAACATATAAAAAGAAATATATGGCAGCAAAAAAATTCGAAAATTTAACTGGGGCTGGAATAACGGAAGAAGATGAGAGTAAAGGAATAAAATCAATGAGTAAAAAGCTGGAAAGTATGTGTCCTTGCTATGTGGAAATGGATGTGCTCTTTGGCCACAAGCCCAATGTCACTCCCATTGAAAGCTATGATTCGCAAGAAAAAGACAGTTTCAATGGTGATGATGATGATGTTTTGCTTGATAAGGTAAGTTATCATCTCTTCCTTCTCTTACCTTGGATAATTAAAGGTCATTTTCTCTTCAAAGGAGGATAATCACTTGGATTCACCTCACAATCTGGATCCTTTGGTTCATAATGATGATAACTTGGTTAAAATGGAAAACCTTCAAGATGAATCAGTAAGTATGTTTAAGCCTGATACTTATGAAATCCATTGTTGATTATTTCTCCTTTGAACAGAAAATTGAATCCATAACACATTCAACACAAAAGCATAATCAAGCATCGACATCCAACTTGAATGACAAGAGTGGCTCTAGGAAAAGGCCAATGGATATGTTTGCACCGACATATGCAAATTTTCTTGAATCACAACAAAAGGGTATGTTTAGAATTTATGGTTACTATTATCAATACTACTGACAAAAGTCATGATTCATAGCCTGTGAAACCAGTGACAATGCTTGTTTGGAGTGGGACAGGGAGAGGTGGAATGAAGAGAAAGCAAGCAACGGTTTGAAGAAGTCAAGTTTCAAAAGCAAATGGAGTTTGAGGAGAAGCAACATACGAAGAAATATGAATTTTAAAAAGAAAAGTGGATTCGTGAATTGAAATTGAAGGAAAAGCAATGCCAGATGGATCTCACTATAGCAGCATTTTCATCAAGCAGGCCAATCAGGGAGCTGGAACGCATTCTGGCATTAATCAATAAAAAATCACTTATTACATATATGTAATGTGATCCATTTATATGTGGTGCTTGTTCAATAAATCTTATTTTTATGTTTAAAAAATCTTATGTCAGAAATCTAACTCCACTTTATTACCCAATGGAAATTTCAATGTTTATACATAATTGGGGCACCAACTTGCCATTTCACCTTCATATGACATTTATTTCCAATTTAGGACAGAATTGAAAATTTGGGCAAGTTTTGAATTGAGATTTTATATGAAGTCTGTTCAAAAATCAAATTTGAGGATGCCTTTTTTCCTTTTTTATGAAAATGTCATTATATTGGTTTTTTTTTTTAATTTTTTTCATCTTTTTCTATATGTTTTTTCTTTAATTTAAAGGTCAATTCTTATTTTTCATTTTCAAGGGTTTCAACTTTTAATTGGGAATTTTCCCTTGTTTTTTTGATTCTTGATTTTTAATTCATAATTTTTGATTTTTTTTTTAAAGTTGATTTTTTTCTTTAATTTATTTCAATTTATTATTTTTTATTTTTATTTTTCACCCCTCCAATTTAAAAAAGAAAACACCTTTTTTTTTTTTTTATTTTTTAATTTCAAAGCTTAATTCTCACTTTTTTTTTATTTTTACTTTTCACCCCCCCCCCCCCCCTCTTAAAAGAAATTCACCAGTTTTTTTTAATTTTTCTTTTAATTTTAATTCTTAAATCTAAATTTATTTTTTTCTATTTTTACTTTTCACCCCTCCCTCTAAAAAAAATCCACCTTTTTTAGAATTCAGGTAAGTGAATTTTTCTTCTTTTTGTTTCACCACTACTATTTTTTTCTAACCTGATTTTTGTTTTCTATAGGTATTTTTTTTCTTCTTTTATAATTTTTCATTTTTCTAAACCTCCCAAACTCACCCACCCATCATTATCATCCAAAACTCACCCACCCATCACCATCATCAATCATCATCCACCTCCCAAAACCCCCCACCCATCTCATAACTCCACCTCACTCACCCTGGAACCTCCTAAATAGACTCCTGGGAGGTTCCAGGGACTAGCCTCTTCTAATTTCTCCGAATATATTTGGAATCTATTTGGAAGACCTCCCGAATAAATTCTGAATCGATTTGGAGCCTTTTTATTTATTTTCAATGCTAATGGCCCCCAGAGGCCATTAGCATGATTTTTTTAATTTTTTTTCATCTTTTATTTAATTTGAAAAATAAATTGCTGATGATGATTTATTTTTTATTTCTCTAATGATCATTTCTTTTAATTTTATTTTTTTTATTCATTTATTTAATTTGAAAAATTATTTACTGATGATGATTTTTTTTTTCTAATCATCATTTCTTTGATTTTATTTTTATTTTTATTAATTTATTTAATTTGAAAAATCATTTATGATTAATGACCATGTTTTTTTCTTTTATAATGATTATCATCCATCACTTATGGTTTTTTTTTCTCTTTTTTTCATTCAAATCATAATCATGTTGAACTGATGTATTTTGTTTTTGGATTATAATCATTACTGACCCATGATTGATTTTTTATTTTAATTTTTGTTTAACCTTTTGATTTATTTGTTCATATAGGGGAGGATTAATTATAAGGATTTATTTTGCAATGTCATTTAATTTCCCACCCCTTCCATCATCCTTAAAATTCAAAAAAAAATGCTCCTCCTCTCTCTCAATCTTTCAATCATTTTGATGATGTCATGGTGAGGACTAAACAAGACTCAGCACATCATCAGAATGATTTGAAAGATGATGAAGTTATTATTGCTCCTCTTGATGTCATGGTTAGGACTAAACAAAATATAGAACATCATGAGGATAATAATACCAAATCAAATCATAAAAGAAGGCTCACCCAAAGCCAAAGACAACACATCCATTATTCAAAACAAATAATGTCTCACCTTGGCCATTCAAACAAAGAATTAAAAAACTTTTCAACAATTTCGATTGACCAGAAATCTGCCAATGCCTCATGGTTAAAGCTTCCATCACTTAACACTCTCCCCCATCCTTATATACTCATTAATAAAGCAACAAAGCCCTTCTTGCCTGTCATCATATATGAAATAACCCCGTTTGATAATTCTTCTGGCCACTCTCATATGCTGCAAAACATCATCAAGACATTAATGTCCTTATCTCAAAATTGACAAGAAATTAAAACCAATAAGAAACTCCAAGGTGGCATTATGAAAGGTATTGGGTTTTGATCTGGTTCTGATTCTGGAAAATCTGCAGGTGTGTCATATTTTTGGCTTATTACCTTAATAATTACTGACTAATTACAAAATTATTAGGTGTTTAATCCAGAAAACCAGGTTTAGCTCTTCATCAAATTGAAACAAATAAAAATGAATGGAACAAGCTTCATCAATATGATGAATTTGTTTACTCAAGAATCTCCCATTTTTCAAAATTAGCAGAAAATGAAAATTAATCGTTAATGGAAGCAGCCCAATTACCCAATTTCAGTCAACTCGAATGGACTTCTGCCAATCCCAAGGAAGAATTCAAATCATTTACCAATGTCTTGTCACCCAAGATGGATTTTTCAATAAGCCACACAAAGATTTAAGCGATCTCAATGCCTGGACTTATAGTATATTTTCTTTTGTATCAAAAAAAGATTTCCATCCACTTTCAACGGTATTCACCCCCTCTGGACATGGCTTGCACTTCCCCGAATTGAAAATGGAGATTTATTTTTCAGAAAAACCTGGAATCATGGAAAATCTTTCGAAGACATCAACAATGGTTCATCATACAACAAAACCACCTCCAGAAATTATCAATCATGACAAAATTACTCATTTTGGATGTTCTTTCCAAATAAACCATAAATTATTTAATGTAGGTGACAAATTCTTGAAAATGACACACACCGAAATTAATTCAAGAGTCAATGAGTACTTTGAAAGAAATATGCAGGATCAAAAAAGAACTAAAAAATATTAATTGTAAATAGTCTTATTTTATGAATAACATCTCCACTCCGTTGTATGCCATTAAATTAAGTACATGAAACATTGGTCCTGATGAAATTTACAATTTACTATTTCTCCAAGCCAAAGTGATTGGTTTAATTTTTTCATGCATATTTACCACTTCTTCCCCAATGTCATTGTTGGCCAGATTTTTGGAATGTGGTGGATCATCATCTTCATATAAATCAAACCATTTATCATGAATTTGTGCTAACATATTATGTAAAATTGTGCAAGAAACAACCCAACTAACAAAATATTCAATTTCATGATTATCCCTCATTTGATTTCACATTTCCCTTAGAGAAAACCACCTCCCCTTCAAAATTCCAATTGCATGCTTGATTCTGACCCTTTATTTTTCTAGACAGTAATTGAAAGAACGGTTGTCTTCATTCTGTGCTACCGCTCCCTTATATGCTGGAACAACCCAAGGAGAGCTTGCATTTGCTGAATCTGCAAGTAATTACTGATCCTTTTCATAAAACTCTTGAGGTGTTTGTGCTATTGTCATATGTGGATAGACATTCAAATCATGAAGTGACTCAGTACAACCAACATGAAGCGCAGTGAACTGTTTTTTGATATCGCAAACCAGTTGTATTGACATAGAATACCTTATTTGTAAACAATCAGTAAAATTGAAATAAAGAATGAAGATTCAATAGCTTACCTCTTTTTGCAATCAAAATAGGCTTCACCATCATTGGGAGGACGTTGTGATAATGGTATTAGAATCCCATCAATAAGCCCAATGCACCCAGGGAAGCCTTCTGCTTGCATTACTTGAGACATCTCTCTTCATTGCTCTATTGTTGGCCACACAATCACTTTGCGCTTCAACTTCATTAATATCTGGATGACTCTTTGAGTGTACAACACAATAGCCCCATGGCTAATTCCAAACAACATTCCAATCTTTCCCAAAGTGGCCCCATTGCCATTTGATCCTAGCCTTGATAATGCCACAGCCAATTGGATGGCAGGATTGTGTTGTTTGTTTTGTGATGAGTTTTGAAAGTTTTTATCAGCTTGAATTTGTGAAAACAATTTTTCAAATGATTCATGTGTGGTCCTACATAGCTGTCGAAACTTTTCAGATGATAATGTCTGTAAATCATTCATTGTATAAATGTAATGTGATGGATATCTTCTACGTTTATTGATGTATCTTTGTGATGTTATCATATCTAATAAGATTATATCTTCCTGGATATCAGAATTGCTATCAGAGCTGAGAGCATTGATGAACTGCAGTGAGTTCAAGGTCTGAAGTAAAGGTAGCCTTTGCGATGCCTTGGGCATGGTAAATGAAGAAAAGGCTTGTAGTAAATGCAATTTGAAATCAAATAATTTAATAAATGATGAGTTTATTGAGATTTTATGCAATTTAACATGCCCTTACTGAGTTGTGTGTTTGAAACATGTGCCTTTATAGGAAGCTAAAGGCGGTATTTTAGTATTTAAACACAGGATTTGGTACCAAAAACCCTGGGTTTTTGTACCTCAAAATACCTCACCTCTTGAGGTGTGGGATTTCTGAAATCCCAAAAAATTAATGCAGGATTTTGGAAAAAAAAACTCGGTATTTTGAGTGTGGGATTTGGTAACTTTGACACCCCCTATTACTAAGTGAAAGGGTTTAAGCATCAATTATGTGTCAGGTATCAAGCTTTCAAGACATAAATTTATGAATTGCTTGCTGGAATGATTTAACAGGCTGATAAATGTATTCCCTTCTCTTGTTGCAAAGGAAATATATTAGGAAATTAATTTATATATTGGACCTAAATATAAAACAAAACACTTCTTAGATCATCTGAATTCCTTTTAAAGCTACCTTAAAAAAGAAATTTATACCCCTGCAGAATATACCTGATGTAGTAAGTGACTCAACCTCAGTGATGGTAAGATTTCAGGTAATTAAAACTCAATCTCTTTTTGTTTTAATAGCTTATTTTACTGAGAAATTTTGACTTTGGGACACTAATCACTAAAAATAACCCTTTTATAGTCAAAGTCTCACTTTGTACTTCATGAATTAAACTTAATTGAAATTTTTTTTGATTTCTCACCTAATCTGGGTAACAATTATCAAATGAGATAAGAAATTAGTAATTCATTTTACAGAATCTTCATACTCAGAATAAGCCCTTTCTCAATGGGAAGAAGAGAAAAAAATATTAAATTAACTTTCAAAACTATTTAAGTCCCACTAGTTTTTACTTTCTAAAAATTTTCTCAAATAACTGAATCAGGGGGGAAAAGCTTCTCATGCAGATATCTATATCATCACATTTTTTTGCATCCTTTGTATCAAAATGTGGCCATTCAATTGAAGTATTCACTCAAGAGCCTTATAGTAATAATATTAGCTCTTTCCAGAGATTGAAATTACTAAGAAGAGGATTCCAAATTATTAGTTCCCAAACTTAAACAGTGTTATAGTCAACATGAACCTTTTATTAATATATAAAAAGGTCTGTACTCTCATTCTTTTCTAGTATGTCTATCCTCTTTTTGAAAGGCCTTTTACTAAAAAATTACTGGATTATTAGCTAGGACTTCCTGATAAACCTCAATGATATACATTAGAAAAATTGAAAATCACCACTTCTGAGATAATTCCTAATGCTATAAGAGCTGAAGGTTTTTACCTGATAATTTTTTTAAAAAAAAAGATATAAAAATCAGATTCTCCAAACTAATCTCAAAATGATGATCCATATAAATCTACATCTAATACAAAATCCTACAAAAGATATAAATGGTTCATAGAAAAAATCAATAATTACAAAAATAAAACTGAATATTATAAATTGTTCCAATTTTAATTTTTTCCTTCACCATTAGATTTAAAAAGAGTTTGAAGAAGGGATATTTGGAAATTCAGATATAGTTTTTTATCTCTGGAAAAGATTAAATAAATTGATAGATTATTTTAATTAAACTTATGGTAGGAAAAAAAATAAAACTATTTTCAAAAATTATATTAATTTAGATATCAAGCCAATGGAGTTCCTTCAGAAAAATACCATTTAAGACCCTTGAAATATTGATATCTAAGTTTTTTTCAAGCTTTTTTTTGATAAATTGATACATTAAAAATTGCCAAATTTGTAGTAAAAAAGGTTTTTTTAAAAAAAAATTCTAAAAATAAGCTGGTGGAATTCCTCTTTGAGTATTTAAAGTGTTCCCTGGGCGTTCCTTGTAAAAATAAGCATTTCACCTCACCCTACAACCAATGAATAAAATTAATACTTTCTTATGATAATTAAATATTTTAAATGATAATTATATTAAAAGACTTGTTTTTATCATTAGTTATTTAATTGAATTACCCTCACTATCTGAAAAATTTTCTTCTTCATTGGAAAGCTCACCTTTCTTTTGTTTTTCTAACAATATTCATTTTTTTGAGTGAATTAAGGCTTTATTTGAGATTATTAAACTAAATTTAATATATAATATTAGGAATCAAAAAATAAATTTCATTAAATGATATAATTTGAAAAGTATTATCTTTCCAATTTCAGTGGAAAAAAAAGGGTGGCTTCCAGTAGTCCTTGAAAATTATTAAATTGAATTTGGGGAAGAATTAATTTATTGAAACTGGAAAATTTACATATCAAAGCCAATTAATGTACATGTTAATTCTATTATGTATTTTAAGAGTTAAAGTAATTTTTATTTTATAAAAAAAGGGGTTATAGGTTACTTACTATATTGAAGATTTCAGGAAGGTATTCATTAAATAGACCAAAATTTGCATATTTTATGGAAGGTTATTGGTTTTTATCTGATTGGATTAATTAGATGTTTTTTTTGAAAAAATATAAATGAATATATAATAGATCAAATAAATACCCCCATATTTAGAAAAAACTTAATTTAAATTATTTCATTTATTTTATTTTTATTTCAATTTTTTTCTTTCAAAAAAAAAATGAATTTTTTTGGAAATGTTTGATTTTTTTTTTTTTGAAAAAAAATCATTCTCTTTCTCATTTTTTCAAAAATCTTTTTTTTTTTAATTTTGTTAAAAAGAATCTTTTCATCATTAATTTCATTTCTTCTTTCTTATAACTAATTATTATAATATTTATTTAATGAGTCTTTTTTTTAATCAAAAAAGTCATAATTTTATTTTTGACAAGATGTTTGTTATTATTTAATTTTGAAGACTATCAAAAGTTGTTGCTAAATGTTGAGAACTCAAATTTTAGTACCTCAAGATGCAGAAATTCAGCCCTTCCATTGTTTTCAAACGAAAATTAAATTTAGCTACATAGCCAAGAAAAGGACCTTGGGTTTTCAGATATTGAAACCCTCTAGCTGCCATTAAGCTTATTGAGTTATGTGAAACTTTTATTCTGAAAATACAAATCATCAATTGAAAAGTCCCACATGTGCTTGTGTCCTGGTAGAAAATTAAATTAAAATTACAGATTTATTTGAAATAATTGATAGTTCCTTACCCAATACCAACAGTTCAAGTTAGTACAGAATTTTGGATAGCCATATTTCAGTTCTGTGGAGGTATCTAGAGCTTTTAGATCCCTATTCTTAGCCATTATTTTTAGAGATGAACTGAATTTTTGAGAATTTATACCAAATGATAATTATTAAAATTCAACCTGGTAGTAATAATGATGAATAAATAAGAGGGAATAAAAGAAATTTTAATTTAAAATATTTAATTTTAGGTCAATGTGGTACTTTTTTTTAGCTCATGTGAATTGAAAATTTGGTTCATTCTCACAGATTCTATCAAGAAATTGAAAAATCAGGAACAATAACATGAGATATAAAAGGTGATAGATAATGATATTTTCATTCATTTAACAGGGAATTTCACATAGCCCTAAATCCTTGATACATTCCACATACACCCCTTTGAGTCCTTTTCAATCTGTAAGGCTTTCAATTTTTTAATTCAAAATTAGAGAAGAATATTTAAAGCTCCAAAAAAATCAATTCCCTTTCAAGTTAACATACTGGTACTTGTGGCCCCATTGGTTTAATTAATTAGATTTTGTATACCCTTACTATTCTTATCTTATCATATCAATTCTTTTTACTATCACCTGTAAAATACATTATAATTATTTAAGATTATATTAAAGAAAGATTGAAATAAATTTGATATCTAATGTTGTTTGAGGCTATGATTCTTTGATAATGTATTTTTACCTCCTAAAAAAACTAGTTATCTATTTAATAGAAAACTAACTGTAGGGATAAATATTACTTTGATTGCCCAAAAATTGGGGCTTAATTAGATGAGGAATATAGTTTTGTAACTTTTTATTTATAGTTATTTTATAGCTCAGTCCATTTGCACTTAAGCTCTAAATTTTATTTCAACTTATTTTTTGTGAAAATAAGTTTTATTTGATATCCTCCTGCTATTATTTGGATAAAACAACATAAAAATCATGATTTTTAGAACCCACCCAAAAAGTGAAAAACAATATCATAACAGAAATAGTAATAATAATAATGAAATAAATTCTAAAGCTGCTTATTGAATAGTAGGAAACTGATATGTTTTTTAAAGTAATTTATGAAAATAATGAGAGTAATAAAAAACAAACAACAAAATATCAAAAATGAAAGATTTAAAAATCAGAAATTGTATCAAATAAATGAATTTACCCTTTAATCAGATTTCATTTTTTGTATAAGCTATTCAAAAAATTAGAAAATGTGGATATTTTTCAATTTTTCAAAACAAATCACTACAAAAAAAGTGAAAAAATAAATTCTTTATGAAGTTTAGGGCTTCACAAAAGATACTTATCTTTTTTAAAACAGCTTCACAGATTATATAGGCTGAAATACTTTAATTTTTTAGAAATTAAAAATAAACTGGTTAAAGTTCAGGGTAAATTTCTTTGTAAAATGTTTTTATCTCCATGTAGGGCTTACGAAAAAAAAAGATCTCTCAACCTCAAATTTTGTGTGGTCAAGATTAAAAATCTGTATAAAACTGTAAAATTAACTAGAAAGGGATTGTAATTCATGTCTATACCTAAGTTTGATTTAAAAGAGTTTATATTAAGTCAATCTATAAAGTAGAAAAAAATGGATAAATGAGATTCCATAATATTTCATTTGCTTAATATATATTTTGATAAGAATTAAAATTCAAATTAAGGGTTAAAACTAGGTCCAAACTAATTTTTAAACTTATAATGAAGTGGGTCCAGGTCACTTATCAAATTCGAAACCTGCTTTAATGTGTATCTACTTTTCTCATGTCTATCCAAGGTAAAAAAAATTACTGATTTTATATTAATTCTCTAGACCTTCTTTATAACTATAAATATCTTGTTGAGCTATATATTTAGGCCTATTGAAAGGGTATTTTGTAGATAGATCATTTAATAATTTAAGCATAAATGCTATTTAAAATTTTAATCTATAATTGTATCAGTTCTAGAATAGATTAAGCTAATCTTCCTTTACCAAATATTTCAATTTTTTGATAAATTGGTTTATTTGGGGTTTTTTATTAATGTTGAAATGGTATTAAGTTTGAATATTCTGTGCATTTAGGTCTTGAAAATTGATGCATAACTATTTTTTCCCAATTTTAAGGGAAATATAAAGAAAATTTTAAGATTGTTGTATTAAAGTTTAAAAAGAAAGTAAAAAAAGATACTTTTCAATATATTAGTGATCAATGTAATTTCATAGATGTAGCAATTGAAAGATTTGAAAAAATTATCCTTGAATAATTAATATACTCTTTTGACTACAGTTTTAACACAAAAAAATATATTTATACCTTGATGAAACTATGAGAGGTCATTTTAAAGCTGTTAATTCATTTTTAATATTGATATTCCAAAATTTCAAATATGGTATTTATAAATAAAGCTTAAAATCTCATCCTACTTTAATTCAATCAAATTACTCTTGTGTAAAGTTTCCTCCACTTAAAGAGTGGATATTCTTTAAAAAGAAATAATCAATATTTAGATACTTATTACTTGTGGAAATTCAGAACACAAATTTAATTCATATGTGAAAATGAAAGATGTTCTTAATATCTAATATAATATATCTATTAATTACCTAAGGATAAGTGATCATATAATTGGCTTGGGCTTTCTCTTTTTATAAATTTATTGAGCAGATATTCTGTTTCTGGTTCTGAATATCAAAATAATGTTTCAGGGAATATTCTATGAGCTAGTAAATATTGTTTTCCCAGAGATATAAAAGATACTCATTTTAATAATAGTGATACTGTGCAATACCTTGACTCATATCACTTTCAAATACATTGAATATAATCTCATCAATGTATCAGTTTTATTTCTTGATTGATGCTTATTGGTCAGAATCTTTATTAATATTGAGGTAGAAACCAGGGTATATCTCTCAGGGGTTATATTCTCGTCTATGCCTTTTCAGAAGCAAAAAATATTCTTCTATCTTTCCTCACTATTTGATAGCTTTGTTGCATTGAAAAGAAATTATATCCATTTATTGAATTCACTCATTTCATTTAATATCTGATATCTACTACGGAAATAATTCCGATATCAACTTTAATTATTTATGAAAAAATTATTTAATATTGTATTTCAATGATTCAAAATACACAGATAATTTTTCTTCTAATATTATCATTATTGAATCAAATTGAATTATTAAATAATATAAGCCTTTATATTATTTTAAATCCATAGTAATATACATACTTAAGTTTTATGAGATGTATGCCTTTTTTTGGCTATTTTGATATTGAATACCAATTAATATTCAACCATAATCAAGATTTTTGGTGCTAAAAATCAGAAATAAAACATATAAACAGGAAAAATCACACACAACCCCGCTTCCAACCTGTCAATTTTCCACTAATAAGCTTCAATCTACTAATTGACCCATACCAATCTCACCAAAAAGGACTTCTTTGTTTTGAGGAAAACCAATTCCTTACACAATATAAATGTAAAGCTAACTTTTACATCTATAAAATGAATTAAGATGATAATTAAAACTCATGGTAAGACTAAAATTGTTAGAAAACTATGAAACATTTTAAGCACAAGCTATAAACACATAGAAACAGCACTCATTAAAAATGACACATCAATGAATAAAATTAATTTTCAATAATTTCATGAATTGTGAATTGAAAGAACTTGAATTGAAAAACAGCTCCAACACCTGAAAAGTACACAGCCATATAGGGTTATTCAATTTAAATCTAAATACTGAATCATTTATAACATCATATAATGAAGATACAAATACACCTCTGAAAAAAAATGATCACCTGACCTACATTTGATGTTTTTAGAATCATAAAACAAGCCACAGAAACTTAATGAACTACAGATCCACTTTAATAAAACATATAAAATGAACTATCAATATCTGGAAAGATCTTTATTCAAGGAAAAATCAAGAATGCCACATTATCACTACTCACCTAAAAAATGGTCATGTGAAAAGGAGAAGTCTGTTCAGAAAACAAATTATCACTGAAAAGAGAGAAACCTGACATATGAAACTAAATTCTAAGGAGATTGTATGACAACCAACTCACCAAAAAGATATCATGTGATAAAATCCAGGCTTTTAAGGAGGAAAATAATCCCTAAGCCCTACATAGCCTGAAATATTTGAGGAAAGTACTTGTAAAGAATTTAGTCCCATTATTGATACAAGAGTGAATATAATTTCAAAATAAATATCCCATTGAGCACCCCAGAAATCCAAAAGTCATAAATGGAGGGGCTTTCTCCTGTAAAACCTTAGAACTTCCTTCTGGAATTTATATCCCAAAAGCTGTAACTGATTCATCCCTTAAATTTGTAAGGTTTGACTATGAAACAATAAGTAAAAATTACTAATTTATTACTGATTGTACTCTGAATGTCCTTATAATTGAAATAAATAAGATTAAAATAATAATAATAATAAAGAAATATTATTATTATGGCGTAAAAATATTATATTATTAAATAAATATAATAATATAATTAATATTATATGAAATTATAATATTGTAAATAATATATTAATATAAAATAATTAATATATTATAAAGCTCTTTATTATTGTTACCAACAAATAATAAAGGCGTAAAAAACTGTTTTTTATAAATAAAAAACAATTAATAACAATAATATTACCAATATTAAAGTTATATATTAATATAAATACTATTTATATTAATTAAGAATTATTAAGAGTAATAATAAGAGAGAAATTATTATAATAAGATGAAATAACCTACTTTTAACACTTAAAATAATAATTTTGAGATATTTTACGCCAAAAGAATATAATACAACTTTTTCAAATCGTATTTACAATAAAAAAATAAAGAAAATTACTAAATTTCTTGATTTTACGTGGAAATGAGTTTATAGAGAGATTTATGACAAAAACAATTAAAGAATTGATTTAATCATGTAAAAATAGTGATTAATATTAAGATGGTCTTTGGTCTTTAATAATATAAGAGTTTTATATATAAAGAATAAAGAAATTACCTTTTATTTTAATTGATTTAATGTTTTTTTTGATGCGTCTGAGGGGAAAATAGAGTAAAAAGAGCTCTATTTATAGTAAATACCTCCCTCCTAGAGTCCAACAGGCTTCTAGTAGACGTGTACTGATCATATCCACTGGAATTGATCAATATTTTAAGGTTTGGAGATGATTACATCATTATCAAACCATATTACATCATTATTACACCATTATTTAGAGTTATCACTATAACTCTAAAGTTGATGACATCAGAGGCTTGGCAGAACCCCAAATTTCGTGGATTTTATTAGTTTTAATCATAAACTAATAGTATTCACCAATTTTATCACTCTTAAGACTGTTAAACTTAAATTAAGGTTACAGTGTGTGATCATAACTGCTCAAATTAAGCTCAAACTTTGATCCTCAATAACTTTTAAGATTTACACGCTACAGCAATCCAGAGAGTGAATTCTGACAGCCTGGCATAACCTTATTATGCTGCCAAGAGCTTTTCATTACATCATCAAAACTCTAATTTTGATGATTTTTCTTGTAACTCATCTTTTCTGTCGAAATTCAATATTTTAAACTTCAAACCTTGATTTCAGGGGGTTATACCCTGAATTTAATAATAAAAATTACATCATTCTTCACGAATGAACTAGTAGAATCCAACTGTATACTTTTTTTTAAGTTTGGAACACTTTCACAACAAAGTGGTCAACAGCTCTGTTGATTTTTATCAATATTTCATCATAGGTTTTAACCTTGTTTATAATTTGTAAAATAAAGTTGGTATCTGTGCTCTTACAGTAATTACGTGGTGACTTTATTTTTGGTTCATCATTCTATCATGTATAATTTAGAAGATATTAGCTATGATCCTTGAATATATGCATTGACCAAAAAAGTGCATATATTCAGGTTAATTCCTTAAGTATTGACATTGGAAATTAGCTTATTAATTGTTTTATGTGTGAATTTTCATGGGGAATCCACTGGTACAATTCATTTCACATGTTGTTTCATTAGTTCTTGAGATAAATAAGGTTTTATGGTTTTTATAAGGTATTATACCTTATAATTCCTTAAATATTGACTTTACAGATATGCCATAAAAATGGTATATGTGTATTTTTCCATGGGGAATCCAATGGTATAATTTATTTTACATGTTGATTCATTGGTTTTTAAGTTAAACCAATTTTTGTACCAATTTATGGTATTTTTTGTATATTTAAGTAATTATTCTTAATGTATAATTATTCTAAGTAATTTTAATATAATTATATTAAAGGTATAATTATTCTGAGTCTTTTTGTGACCTTATTGGGTATGTGGTCATATCTAAAAGGCTCACAAAATTATAGTATATTAAAGTTATTTTTACTTGCTAGCAGCCAATATCAGTGGGATATTATTATTCAAGATGACTTTCTCTAGTTATAAGAACAATATTTCTCAATATTTCAAGTTATATTATCAAATAACTATTTACCCTTATCAAAATCCTAATATATAATGAATTATCCTTTTTTATCTATAATCTATTATCAACCTTATCATATCCCACCACAAATATATGTTGAAATTATCAAACCCTTTAAACCAATTATCTCCATACTCTTCTGTTATTTCATTTTACTAAAATTAAGATAAACAGCATAAAAACTACCAGATTATCTCAAGAATAAATCTATATATACTTCATTATAAAGAAGGAGAGTACTTATCAAATTTAATCAAGTAAAAGTTTTTACCATCTAAGCATCACCTTTGTGTTTTAAAGTTGGCTGTATTACTTAAGCTCATATTATCATATTAATTATTGAATATGTCTTATTAGAGACTTCTGAATTGGTGTTATTTCACTTTGAAAATCAGTTACTCACTTGTATTTTGTTTTGAGACCTTAAAGGAATATTTTGTTTGTATTTTGGGAGTGGAACGTAATAAGCTCTGTCACCCTTGCTTATAAAACTTATTAGCAATTTAAAGCTAGTTATCTGTGATTTCCCCCCCCAGGAACCTCCTCATTTCAACTACACAAAAGAGGATTCAGAAAAGTATCATTTACCATAAAAGTAATTAAAATTAATAAATTGATTTTTAAGAAGATACTTTAAGGAAATATCATAAAATGATAATCTACTAAGGATTAGATCCTCCATGAAATGTCTCAAGTTGATAAAATAGAGATGAATTAGTTTCAATACTCTGTAGCATAGGGAACCAAGAAATAAAAAACTACTAGAAATTAATTCTTTTATTAAAAGGCTGAAATAGAACAAATAAGGAAGAATAAGTGTTAGTAATATTTAGCATAGGAAAGATATTTGAGAACTTCTGTATCATTGATATTTTTAATTATTTAATATATGCATTCCATGGCCAGCTTAGATACTGAATAAAAGAAGAAGCTTGATATTTCTCAGGGATATTAAAGTAGAGGATTCATTAGGTTAAATAAATATGTTGAGATTTAAATAATGAGATGAATATCCAATAATTATTTCAATAAAGGTCCATACAACATTATGACCAAAATAATCCCAATATATTGAAGATAATTTCAATTGATTCATTTTTGAATCTGATATTCTGTATAAACTTTGATTTATCTAAATTTCCTATAATAATCTATATGGAAGCTGAGATAAATCTCTCTTATTGTGAGAAATTAATATTTGATATTATTCAGAGTGAAATATGCTTCTTCCAAGAAGAATCTCAGTTATATGTAATACCTTACTCATAATATTTGAGGTACTCCCAATATAAATAAGAATTTATGTGTAAAATGATTTATGGACAACCAAATTCCAACCAAAATACTACCTGGAAAGCCCAATTCATTTCTTGGATTAATTTAAATATAAATATAGCTTCTTATTTTTAGGGTTCATTCAGGTAAATTTTTCATAGATTTTCTCTGAGATTCCATTTAAAACAAAGTGCTAATAAACCACCAATATGCCATCATTGGAAATACCCCCTTGAAAAAAATCATGACGGCCACCCAAATTCAAGCTTTGTATGGGAATATTGGAATGTAGTGACAAGAAAGAGATTTACGTAGCCAGCTTCAATGCCACATAGTTTTACCATTTTCAAACTACTAATCAAATGTTATGGATAATCTCACAGAAGATAATTATCTTTTTTATAATTATATGCCAAGCTATCATGATCAAATATGTAAGATGAATTATCAAAGAAACACCCACATCTTACATTAAAATGTGAGTTTTACAAATCATTTATCATTTTCCTTAACATTTTCTTCTTTTATTCACTTTAAGAAATAAATCAAAAGAATCTTAGGGGTCACTTGCATTCATTAATGAGGTCAATTTAATCAAATATGATAAGAAGAGGATGAGGGAGCTTTTGACCAAAACACATATTCCCATAATCTTTCATGTTCCATCCTCAGTATACAGAGAGCGGGTGTAAACTTGAAATTGGTTTTTGGAAAGCACTACATTATTTATGGACCTTGAAATTTGTCTTAAAAGAGTAATTCCTTATATTCATAAATATAGGGGACAAAACCTGGGATACAAGTATATTTCCCTTTTGATTCCCAATAACCTCAT
Organism: Austropuccinia psidii; assembly: GCA_023105745.1. NCBI lineage: Eukaryota > Fungi > Basidiomycota > Pucciniomycetes > Pucciniales > Sphaerophragmiaceae > Austropuccinia > Austropuccinia psidii. The sequence goes on along the minus strand of JALGQZ010000001.1, from coordinate 63,282,167 downwards.
GAAGGTATTCATTGAAATAAATTCAATTAGCCAAAGAGATAGAGAATATAATCTCATTGAACTAATAGCTACTTTATTGAATCACCTAAAGTTTCCTTGATGAGATTTGGGCCTTTTCATAATTTATGAAGATTACAATTGGATTCCCCAATAGGAATGAAATAATTTTCAATGGGATGCACCAGCCAGAAATTAATTCTCCAAACATCCTTTTTATTCATAAAAAAAACCTTAAAGTTACGTCTATTAATCCTCCCAGTATTTTTCAGGAATTCCATTCTGTAATAACAAAAAAAATAAATTCAAGGACCTTTAAATGGAAAAAATACATAATTATTGGAAGTTTTTTCATTAGTTTGTGATTTTCCCGGGAAATTGAAAGAGATGTTGACAATATTTCCCAGATATTACTTGTGTGTAAGGGGAGTATCATTCAGTAAAGAGCCATCCTCCTCGCAAGAGGAATGATTTCACCTTACCAGAAATTACTCAACATGAATTACAGTGCAATTTAATTTACACAGTTTTCTGGAAATAATGATTAATTATGGATTATGTGGTTTCCTATCTATAAAATCCACATCTCATCCTATAATATAAGGATATACAAAGTTAGTTAAGAGGAGGTTTCTTATCTCAATTACCATCTTTGCGCTCATATGACTTACTTTTATGAACCATAGTGCAAAATTTACAAAGGGAATTTCCCTAATTTGAGATTAATTTTCCTGAAATAGCTTTCTATTTCTTCCTCTTTGGAATCGATTGAGGTTCTTCTGACAAATTTCCCTCTTAATCACACCTACTTTTTCACAAATGGTTCTGCCTCAAGAAGTGTTTACACAATGATAAAGGGCTTTTTGATTAGTCTTGTTTCCAAAAGATTATTGGGCTAGATTTTGTAATAATATTAAGTTAATTCCCTATAATTAGTAACTATAGCATAATTGGGTTCCTGTATATTTCAAAAAAACTGATTTTTCCTTAAATTTACCATTTTTAAGTAGTTACTTGTATTATTCTAGGATGCTCATGAGTTAACATAGATAGAAGGAATTTTAAAATACTGATATCAAAGTGGTTAGTTCAACTCATTTGTATTTGGACTACATAAAAACAGATATTTCCAATTGTTCATTGTGGGATATTATTTAAACCAAGGGTAGCTCATCAGTAACTCTGGTTGGTAATTAGTAGCTCATCAACCCAAATATTTTTCCTAGACTTACTAATCTTGGAAATGAACAAGCTCAACCATCATATATACCAGAGATTCTTCATTTATTTTTTGGTTAGAAATTATGAATTCCCTAGCCTAATGATCCATGTTAGTTAGTTCTTTAATTTTCCACATTCCTATTCAATCTCAATCCTAATTTTTCTATTTTTTTCAACTCCTCTTTAATTTAATATTTTCAAAAAGAATCACAGGTCCAAACCAATTTATTAATTCTTTTGAAAAAAATTTTAGAACTTTTAGCTCTGAGTGATCAAACAAAATTTTCATATTTACCAATAACATATGGGAATTATCAAAAAGCCTATTAATTATGCTAAACTAAAATTTCCTTTACAAAAGCCACCATCAAAATGATTGAAAATTTATTTCTTCTAATCAAAGTTTAACTTGACCTTTCTTATATCAATACAATCAAATAAATTCTCTTTCCCCCTATCCAAGTACTTCATTTGAGAATTAAAGTAGATTTTCTTACTCTGCTGATACCTCAGAAGTTTCCAGTGAAGATAGAAATACTTCTGGTAGAATTTAAGCACTAGCATCCAGTGAAATTTAAACAGGTTTAAAATAAACTTAATAGCCACAGAGTATCAGTATTGATTAATATTTCTATAGATCTTTTGAGGCAAGTTTTCTTTTTATTCAACCATGTCTTTCCAAATTATTATTACAGATGAAATGGAATTATAGAGAACTATCCCAAATAGCGAGCTTTTTAAGGAAAATATTGTGTTTTTGTACACATATAGTTGTTTACATTTTAGCTTAACACTTAGATATTTCTTTGGAGTACCAAGATAACACACCTGGAAAATAATCACAAGTGATTAGAAAGCAAGCTACAATTTTTTCAAACTCTTGAGTCAAAAACCAATTAAAACAAGTTTCAAAGCATGAAAAGTTAATTAAGATGAAGTAATTTCTCATTTCCAAAAATTATATCCAATTGTTGGAGGAAATCATGTTATGGATTACTGGAAGGTAAGTAAGAATATCAACAAATATAATGACCACAAACTTGAGCTGATTCACCCAGAGGCAAACAATAATGAGGAAGATTTAATTATGATACCTCAGCATACCGGATCATTCACATCCATATAGTTCATGTTCTCTCAAAATAGTTTCCTCCAAACACCAGCTCATGTGGCCTTTGGCTCCCACACAATCATAAATCTTACATTATTGAAGGCGTGGGCCAATTAAGAAAAACATAATTTTTGGTAAAATTCCACCAGCATTTCCCAATAGTTATATTTGAAAATTCAGCCCTCTCATATGCAAAATAAATCCTACCAGCATTTCTAAGTGCAAATTTCATTTATCTCCATTTCTAAAAAATGCCATTTTGTTTAGCTCCCATGAAACTCATCAATGTTTAAAACTTGTGTTCCTACTCAATTAGAGAAAATGGCTTCTAGAAAAGAAACAGTCTTCCTCCCCAAATACCTATGACGAAATTTCATTAAGAACAAGAATCCATCTTACAACACTGGGGAGCTTTCTGAAACTTCTAGCTCTCCATATTTAGAAACACTGGTACATATACTCTTATATTAGCTGCAACTGTTTCTGTATGTGGCTTCTTTAGTGGCTTTTTACATAAATTTTTGGAACAATTCCACAATCATTAGCTGTATTTATCCCTGTAAAGACAGAATTTGGGAAAATTCTTCACCTCAAGTATCAATTTATTTTTGGACTGAAGAATTCATTAGGCCTTTCTATAGAACATTTCAGAAAATTCAAAATCTCATTTTTCTCAAAATTCTATTTTCACCTTGAAATGTTAACTCAAACCTCCCAATCAGCTACTTTTGAATAATTGAATGATCACAACTCTCACTTGAAAACACAAGAAGTTTTTGAAACAAAGACTCAAAATACACAAGATGTAAAAATTGTGCTGCTAATTGCGTACCTTCTGAAAAAGAGAAACTAAACAATCCATGGCTTCATGTCATTCAATACCCTAAAACTGAAACAAAAAAAACATGTGGGCCCTTTCATTAAAGGGTGTGTGAGGACCTAAGCAGCTTTATCAACCTCTATAATCAAGATTCTTATCAAATTAAAATTCAGTGAGTATTTCTGTCTTGCGTTAATTTCAAGAAGCTAATTGTCATTCTCTCATTTCATATCTGGTTTTCCTTTAATACAGTAACTCTTAAATTCTTAGAAATATATAATTCAATTTCAAGCAACACACCAAGTGGATCATCATTATCAGATTGTATCAAAATATCAAAAGAGCTGTACCAAGAAAACAATAAAGGGGAAACCTTCAATATGGAGCATGCCTGGGAAGGGAAACTGAAGGACATAACTTTCATCAAGAACTTGTAAAAAAATGATTTTTTAGAAGCACCCCTTAAAGTCCATCCAGATCAAACAGCTTCCAAGAAAAACATTCTTTCTAATATGAACCAGACACCCAATCCTTTTGTGAAAGATGTCCTATTGGAACCAAAAAATAAAAATGACTCAAACTTTAATAAAAATATTTGCAAATTGTAATAGCTATGAGAGCTGTGCACTTTATATTTCTGGAAGGAGGTTGAATACTATACAGAGCAGTGCAAAAGCCACTCAAGAGCTTCTGGAAATTGAATATTATTGGATTTCTAAAGATGAAGTAGTCATTCTAAAGAAAAAGGAGGAAGAAATAGCAGATGATTAAAGTTGTAAAATGATGAGGCTAATGAAGCAGAACTTATAAGAAAACATAAAAATGGGAATTAATTTGTATGTATAAAGTATTTCTAAAGATTTAAATTTTAAAAACCTTACCTCACCTTCTATTCAAACAGGATTCCATTCAATTATGAATTTTCAAATTCTTCATCAGCTGTTTATGTAAACTCTTGTCTGGAAGAGTAGAGTGATACTGCATGAATATTTCAAATTTGTTGAAAATGGATGGATCATGATGAACTGGAAATATTGATGCTGATGAATTTGCATAGAAGTTCAAAAGAAATGTATCAAATGATTTTTTTCTTCTCCAATATCATGTCATGAAGTATTATGCAACAGTACATAATATTCATGATATCTTCGAAGCTCTATATTTGACATGGTCTCTGAGTTATCTCACATTATGCTTTTCTAGAAAAAAATTCTTGCTCCACATTTTTTCAAGTACCTTCCTGTCTTGCTGAAAAATACTTCCCTGTTTTATCTGAAGAATGGGAAGGCTTTTTACTATAAATGACCAGCTGGTATAAATACCATCAGCTAAGTAATACATATGTTCCTATTTGTTATTATTCATTGTGTATTTTACCAAAGTTTGATTTCTTATTTAAAATGAAATCATCAGAATTTGAAACTAATAAACAAAACAGAATGATTTACCTTTCACAAAGTCATTGAAAAGGTTTCTCTTATTCAACACATTCATATCATTGAGCACACCAGGAGTTCCAATGACTGGTTTAGGTGCTTGCAAGTACTCCTTCTCAAAAATTGACGTGATATCTGAAGCAAACATTTTCAAGCAGAGAATGGCAGTAGTCTCCCTAAGATGTAGATATTCATCAGTTGCATCAGCAGAAATCCCATAGGCTAGCTGTTGCAATGCAAAGGACATTTTTTGATATGTTGATAGTCTTAGTTGGTTGCAACAGTCCTGCAATGCAGGTCAGCTTAGGATAAGTTTTGTAAAAAAATAAACTTGCCTTCCTCTGTTTCCAAAACTCATTTTTTTTTAATAATGTGTCCATTATCTTCCAAAACAAGGTCTTTGGCATACAAAAACAGTGATGGAATTGATATTCCAGGTACATGCAGCCCTGCTTGAAAGTAGTCTTGATACAATCTATCAGCACCAACTAGTCTCTGCCAATCAATTGAAACTCTTGTGTGTTTTGGAGGCACTCAGCTTTGTGTTAAGAAGTCCAGATCTCCCTCATCATGATCATGAAGCATTTCATTTTGGTTGAATATCAAGTGATGAAGTATTTTCTTCCTTTTTCTGTAGGTGAAATTGACGAGTGTAAATTTCTCAGTAGAAGAATTTAGCTACAGAGTTTGCAAACGGCATGACGATTGCGGTATCATTGTCCTCTCTAAAATAAACTGTATTTTTTTCTTTTACAGAATGTAACTTGCAGAAATATTCACAGAAACTGTTGGAGCTGCTCTTAGCTCCTTCACATCTCAACACATGTAATTTGGCACCTGCCATAGCTTTCATGCATTTTTCTTAACTTTTTACTACGTGAATAAACATGTACGCCAATTCAAGACATTGCATTCTTTGGTATGAATACTCGCAATTTATGAAGTGCAAGAAAACACTGACCAAACAACAGAGTGTAACTTTCCCGTTTATAACGTTATTCAACACACTTGGCGTTGAACTGACCCAACGCAATTTAGCTGAAGGCCCATTAACTAGCCAACGTACGACGCAACGTCGTAGGCAATAGGTTACTTGAAGGATGTAGGCGATTTGCCAGACAACCAGCAGCAGCAACGTCGGCACGCGACAGATAGCATGACATTATCTTTGGAATGAGGAGGCTCCTTGGAGCAATCTTTATCACAAACAGAGAGTGCAACAAAGTGATTTGTAACTGAACAAGGGTAGAAGGATTTGCACCATTGCGATGATTCGTAACGCCGTTTAAACCTTGAAACCACGCGATTTTCTGCGTCCACGAGCCTTTTCTGTTTGGAGTGAAACAAGGGAAAGCAAATCAGCTGTTATTAATGTATGAGCAGGAGAGATCAACTAACCAAATTTGCGGCCCTTGGACAATACATAAGGACGCTTGTGCTTGTGAGGACCATGACCAAAGTGGCGAACGGCCTCTCGTGCATTGCGTTTGCCGCGCAACAAAATGGTGTTGGAACCAGTTGGATGCCTTAGTGCCAGCTGATCTAACGTGAGGCATTCACCGCCAGCAGCCAAAATGCGGGCCCGAGCAGTGGCGGTAAATCGAAGGGCAGCGACGGAAAGTTTTGGTACCTCAGTCAGTCGGACATCATCCGTGACGGTGGAGATGAGCACCACAGTTTTCCCAGCTGAAACAAACAAAACGTCAACCTCCATAATTGCTACACGGCAAGTAGTTTGAGGCCTGGCATACGTTGTTCTTTGACAGTACGAGCGATTCGAGAGATGGACATTGGAGGACGGTTGATTTTGCTCATGTAAAGTCGGCGAAGGACGACTTTGTTGAAATTACTATCCGTGCGCCGGGCCAAGAAACGGTAGAGCTGTAATAGATTATGTCTTGAGTTCTTGAAATTCATAAGATATGCTCAAATATTGACCAACTTTAACCAAAAGAAGCAAGTAGGGATCTTCAGACTTGGGGGCAGTTCTGTGGCCCTTCTTGACATGATGCTTTACAATGTCGATACCCTGTAAAAAATAAGGTTATCGAGTAAAACCAAATCATTAGACCTTTAACTTTACAAACAACCCCAATCAACAGAAGCCCAAGTGAGTGGAACATCTTGGCGTTATGCACACAAAACAAGGTCGTGATCGAGATGTGGGTGTGGGCGGAGACGGAAGGAGTCTTATTCCGAAGGAGGAGGACCCATTCAAGATGAAATCAACCAAAGGAACATCTTCGGTCTCAAGCTGAACCATGGCCATCGCTTTCCAGGAAAAACAAGTGCCAAAGCACTATTTTTCGAGGTTCGATGGCTTTGTTGGGCACCACTGATGAGTGACCCAGCAGCACGCCTGATCCCAATCTCTTTCAAGAAGACCAAAAGTCATCAAAGAGTGAGAGAATAGACTCGCCATCTTGTCTTGATCGAACCGTAGCCGTTGTCGAGTTTGCCTTGAGTTCGTTCGCCGTGGTGGTGTCGACTGCCGGTGACGGGCAGCGAATGGTGACTGGGGACAAAATACCCGCAGCGCGGATTGCGCAGCAAGCCAGTCTCATCATTTTGAACCTAACTTATGCGGCCATAGGGCAATTCGACCAGAGTAATATCACGGTATAAGAATTTACCGGGGGAGTGGTCGAAGATACCCCGGCAAAATTTTGGCTTGTCAGAGAAAGAGATACAGTAAATCACCTGAAATTCCAGCCACCTCACAGTTCATCATCCAAAAAGCTTTCTCTAGAGAACTACAGTATCCTGTCAGTTACACTCAATTGCACCCAATGTCAAAATCTCAGCTTTATTATTGGCTCCAACAAATATCTATTTATCTCTAGCTTCTTGAATGTTGATGAGTAATAAAAGATTCAAGTGCTTCTTCACTTCACTGTGTACCTTCCTTGCTCTTCCAAGCAGCAAGAATTCTGAATTTTGATCCTGTGGCACACTTTACATATCTCGAATTTTCAGATAAAGTAAATTATTTCTCATAAATTGTGGGTGTTAAGCTAGCAGACCTACCCAAGGAGAAGCAAAGATTACAGCTTAAAATATGTGACTAGCTATTTTTAATTTTACATAATTATAATATTGTAAAATATTAAACTGGATATAATAAATGAGAGCTGGCTTTAAAAGGAGCATTTAATATTGGTTGGAGGCAGATTGTTGGTTATATGATTTCATGTGAAAATAATTAATGTTTCCACTTCTTATTGTTTTACTCCAGTAAATTAAGAAGACAAGAATGCTAATTATACACTTGCTTTTTTTTTTGAATTGAAATTTTGGCTAAAAAACAGTGGAACCTTAAATCTTTTTCTATGTGAAAGTGCCTTTTATACCATATAATTGAATTACTTCAATGATAAGCCATATTATATATTATTTTAATTTGATAGTGAGAATCTAGTAAGACCATTTATTGAAGGATTTAAATCTTTTTCAGTGAGCTTGTCTACTGAGGAGATTATTTTAGCTCATTTCAGCTGTTAATCAAAATAAGATTGGAGCCTCTCCAGTGCCTCTTTCTTTATGTCAATCCGAAGTGAAGATTTTGAAATGTACCTTCCTCAAACTACTCTAGGAATTATTTTACCACAAATTACAGCTTAACATCAACTTCCTTTAGAAAAGAAATTCAAGCTTTACTAATATTTTGCAGTTATGCAAGAGGGGTTAAAATCTGATGATCTGATTTAAACTGATTGAAAAACATTTATTATCAAAAAAATAGTAGCAGTAGATCTAAAATAATACAAATTAAGCTAAAAATATCTTGATGTTGGATGAATAATACAATAAGTACTTTTAGTGATTTAGCTATAATTAGTGTAAAGAGTTATTACCTTGTCAGAAATCCAGATTGAAAAATTAAATTAAGCCTATTACACATAGCAATTGATTATTATTTAACAGATATGATGATTAGTTTATTATTTGTTAACCTCCAATAAATCTGATTTTAGCTTATCCCTTTCTGTTAATAATTATCTCAAAAATACTATTCTATTCTATACAATGCAATCTAAAGTAATTTGGTTAGGTGTTTTTATTTTCTTATTGAATTATGTATCCCATATATAATGAACAGTGAGAAAGGTGAGAAGAGAGAGAAACGATGAAAAGGAGAAAATAATAAAAAAATACATTATTTTTTACTTCTAAAAACAAAAGTTGAGTTTTCAAAGACTTGATCCACAGTGACGTGAAGCTTGGTTTCTCATTATGAGTTACCAATTCTTAGGTCATGATTATGTCAATGTCACCCCTCCTTAACCATGTCACTAGTAGTCATTTCTCATAGTTTTTTTATTTCAATAAATTTTGTTGTTAGTAGCAGTTTTGTAAGTATATCAGCCATCACATAATTTGTGCCAACTTGCTTCACTGTTATCAAATTTCTCTTTACCAGTCCACAAACATACTGAAGTCTTATTTATATGTGTTTGTAATTGGGATTCAGTTGTGCTTCTTTTCTGATAATAATAGAACCTGAGTTTTTATTGCATATCACTGGAGTTTGAATCACTATTCCCATAGCTAGAATCAGATTTTTTGTCCATATTGATTTTTCAGAAATGAATTCAGCTTCAGTTGTTCATTGGGAAACAAAAGGTTTCTTTTTAGTCAACAAAGCTATGGGATTGTTGTAAAACATGATGATTGTACTTGAAATTGAATTTTTAGTACACTGTGCTGTACAATAGTTGGTGTAAGCCCACCCTACCATCTCATTCTCACCCAAATCAGTTTACTTTTCAAATGAGATACCTAGCTAAGTAGTACCTTTGAGATATTGCAGAAGATTTTTTACTAGAGCCCAGTGAGCTTTTGGGTTTTTCACAAACTGGGACAGGAAATTAGTGGCAAAGGTTATGTCATGTCTGGATTTGTAATGAGGGATAATTGAGTATACCCAATTCCTTCTGCATGATTTCTTACTCAAAGATATCAGTTGTAGCTGATAATTGTTGATTTAAGTTTGGTGGTGCAGGAGTCTTGAAAGAATTTGAGTCACACATATTGGATTCTTCCAGTATTTTCCCAAAAAGATAATCTTTCTTGGTGAACAAGGACTGAAATATAATTTCTCTGTACTGAATTTTAGCCTATGTGTCGAATGGGCTTAACCTTTTTCTTGAGAATTTAATGTATTTTTAGCTCATTGAGAAAGTTAAATATTTCAATTTTTGATTCACCTATGACAAAACAATCATTGACATGTATGTGCATGAGTATTTATTTTTTATAATTCCATAACAGATATATGTCAGAATTTCTTGAAGTCAAAACAACTCTTTATAGAGTATCTAAAAGGTTTTCTTTCCATTTTCTAGGAGTTTTTTTAGTTATCCATAAATGTTTGTTGAGTTTGCACACCCAGTCTTCTTTTCCAGGAATCTCAAAGCTGACTACTTGTGATAAATACACATGAGCATCCATTTTACCATATATAAATGTATCTTTGATGTTTAAATGAAAGAATTGATAGTTTCTGTTTACATAAATATAAAGTAAGATCTCGAAGTATTCATTTTCACCTACTTCTAAATAAGTATCATAGTAGAGAGCAATATGATCCTGATGGTTTCCAAAGAAAACCCATCTAGACTTATATTAAACATTGTCACCAAGCTCATTATTTCCATTTAAAAGTCAACACATTCTGCTTATAATAGTTTCTTCAGGGGGCATGGGACCAATATTCTAGTATTTTTTTTGAAATTGACAAGTCATATCATGTGTTCATTTCCTTTTCTCATTGTTTATGTTCTATGGGATCAATTAAAATGTCCTTCATTTTTACTTCTTCTGTGAGATTAAGTTGAGATTATTTGTAAAAATATGTAAAAGTGCTGGGTTCCATTTGGTTTGGGCTTTTTCTATGTATTTTTTATAATGTAATGTTATTCTGACTGATATTTATTGGGAAATTTCTTGAAGTGGTATCATAGTGAGGTACATATTTATAACAAGGTTTATTTTTGAGTTTCAAGGCTATAGGTAAGAGTTATTGCGGAAATTTAAGCTGGGTAGAAAGGAAACTTTTTTTAGTGTCATCGTTAGCACATATTGGAGGATATGTGTTTTAAGATTTATTCTGGGGTTTTTCTTTCAGCTTAATAATTTATAGAGATATGTTGCGAAGATCTTTAATTAGTCGTTGGTGGTTTGGGTAAGATATACATATGTTTTTTGATAGATTCCTTTGAATTATATTTGAAGCCTTGCTAAGTAGAAGAAAAGTTGCAACTAATTATGATGTGTATATTCTCAAAATCCATAAATCTAAAAGAATAAGAGTAGTTTTCAAATCCAAAAAGTACAAAAGGTTTTGTTGAAGTTAATTATCTGAATGGATTTTGGAAATCTACAAACACCTTGAGGCCAAAAGGGATTGGGTCAGTAAATTTTGTGCTTTAAAGTACATTCATGGCAGGCAAACAGCTTAGAGAGCTATATGGAAATATATTGATTATTTTTTGAGTAGTATAGTACAGCTTTGTCCACATAGTTGTGTTCTAGGGTAGATGGAGCCATCATTCACTTAATCTTGATGAGTAATAATGGGTTAAGCCATTTTCCTATTCTGTTATTTTGAGGGGAATTGGAAGGACCACATTATAGACTTATTCCTATTTTTCACAAATTTCAAGAAAGCTAAGTTATGGTAATTCATCAACTCTTTCACTATTTAAGTATGATGGATGATAACAAACTTTAGTTTTAATTTCTGTGAAGAATAATAAAAATTTCATTTATCACTGAGGATTTTGACTTGACAAATAGACTCTATTGTACCTAGAGTAATTTTTGACAATGACTAAAACATGCTTGATGGAATTTTTTGCAATTGGATTGATTAAAAGAATATCTAAATGTAATTTTTCAAAGGGAAATCTAGAAGAGGTAAGTTAATTACAATTAGTATGGGCCTGTGAGGTATGTATGTCATACCTATAATCCCAAAAATAATTTTTCATACATTTGATTTAGCCTTAAACAGACTTATCAATTTAATTCAAAACAAAAAAATATGTATAAACTTATTTTCAGTAAACAAGGTTACAAATATCATGTAATTTTTGGATTTTACACAAAAAATAACCTAGGGTAGACCCGTAGGGGGGGTTATACCCAAAAATTGTTGTTTCCAATGTTATTGGAAGGTTTAAGAATCTCACAGTACAATTACACATTTTCAAAAATTTTATTCAAATTTTCAAATTGTTAATTTTGAGCTCAATTTTTGATTGGAATAAGGTTTATGAAAACTTACAAAAATACAGTTAATATTGAGTTATTGTGTGTATTTACTGAATTGGAAAAGGATCTTACATACAGGCTGTAAATCCCATGTCAGCTAGATTTAAATTGGATTAAAGACATTTTATTGATTCAAATAAATAAGAGTTAAAAACTCATGAGAAAAGGGTGGAGCAAAGCAAAAAAGGCCAAAAGAGCCAGAGTACCCAGCTTTGGGATCTGAAAGAACCCAAATAAGGTTTTAATCCTGTATTGAAGGAGTTTAAACCTTATTTAAGCTTTAAGATTAGAATTTAATTGAACATTATAGTTTAAACTGGTTTATTCCTCTTTTGGACAGGAAGTAAAAGCTGCCAAAGGGTAAATCTCTATATGAATTATTTTAATAAAGGCTTCAGAAACTTTAAAAGCTTAAATAAGCTCAAAATTCAATTAAAAATAATTGAAATATTATCAAAAGATAAGGTTTAGTATGTATTGCTATTTTGATATGAAAAAATAGAAATAACCTCAAAAATACATGGAAAATCCAATTCTCAATGAATTTACTCAAAGGTTTCACACATATTAGAAAATAATTTTTTCTGCATATAAATAAAATTTCAAGTATCTTTTATCATTAATATTCTTTGGTATGAAGCCTTGAAAATTCCTGTTTTGATTATTCTTGAAAAAAAAAATCAGCTTTCTTTAAAAATTAATCAAAAATCTTATTTGAAAGATATTTGATTAGAGGTTTATTCTTAATTTGTTAATTTTATTAAATTTAATAAGAATAAGTTAAATTTATATTCAAAATTAAATTAGGATTAAATATACTTTTAGTTAAGAATAACACTGGTAACTTTAAATTGAAATTGAAAATAAGTTACCTTACCTTAGGACCCTTATTTTTAAGCATGGTTTTTCAGTTTTGATCCAAGAACATCCCATATATTGATTATTGATCATTAGATCTGTTCTGAAGGCATAAAAAGAGTCTTTAAGTCACTTTTTTTGTCCACAATCATCATCATTCAATAAATAAGACATTCTAAAACAGGTAATATGTCCTTCTATATAAAATCATATATTATTAAAGTACTTATTGAGTTATTTTCATTTTTTATAGATTTTTAATAAAGAATTTAAATAATATAATTTAAATCATATTGTTGTAATAACCAATAATTTTCTTTATCATATAAATGTGTTGTCTTGAAACTTCTTTCAAATTCAAAAATTTATTCTGAAACTCCTAAATAATATTTTATTTCTTAAGAATGTTGATTTTTTGGTGTTTTTAACTTATAAGGAATATTTAATTCTATAGCTGTTTCTGTTTGAATCATTGTATTAAATAGATATTTAAAGTGTGTTTTCTCTGAATTTTTATATCTTTTTTATCTAGTATCAGTTTTTTTATAATTTATATATAGTTATAATCTCTGCACAGTGTGTGTAATAATTTATTTTATAAATCATTTTTTATTAACAATAAGTGGCTAATATTATTATTTTCCACATATAATTGTCTCATTAAGAGATTCTATATTTCTTAGTATTATAACTGTCAGTGACTATAATAATGATAGAATAACTATTAAGGATTTTTCATTATTAAATTATTTTATAATAACTTATTCTCATTTTCTTATAATTATATCAATTCACAGTTATAATATTTTATTATATTATATTTTGACTGAAGAAAATAATAGTATTATTCATTTAAATTAATATTATCAAGAGTTTCATAGACAAAACTTACAGTGAGACAGTATTTTTAGTTTCCACTGGAGAAAGAGCTCACAGTTTTTGGGAAAATTAATAGGCTTGTTATTAATTTTATCAAGATAAAGAAATTGTTTGAGATACAAGTCAGATTGATTTGAAAGATTGATATTCCAATCAGTTTTATCAATTTGACATGCAGTATTGATGTTTTTAGTTTTGATAGTTGATTTTGAGAGTGTTGATACATTAAAAATACCCTTCCATGGAAAATTCAGAAAAATACTGTAACCATATTTTGAAACCATCATTTGATTATTTCTGAGGAATTCAAGCCCATGGTCTACTAGCTAATATTGAGAGATGAGATACCATTTGGTGAGAATTATACCGGATAGATGATAGTGCTGTTAAGATTTAGTTTACTAACCTGAGTGATTTTGGATGTGCCAGAGAAGGTGTTCATGTTGACATATATGAGCCTGTGAGGTAGGTATGAAATATCCATAAGGCCACAATATTTGTTTTTTAAATTTTATTCAGTCAAAAAGTGATTTTTAAAATGATTTTAAAATAAAAAAGACTGAAATATTACTATGAATTCATTTTTGAGAAACAGAGCTATAACTATGATGTCATTTTTTGCATTCTACACTAAGCCTGGTCCCCGTGGGTTTTTTCATGCAAAAGTCCTTTCCAAACCCTGTCAAAAACCTAACCCACATTGTATCCCGCAGTCCCTACCGGGATTCGCCGGGATACACCAGACAACTTTTTCTATATGTTTCCTCGAACCTCCTCTCCCCTCTACAATTCTCTTTAATTTCGTTTTTTTTTTGATTCGTCCAGAATCCTTCTCCATCCAACCATTTCCATTTTTTTTTGTTTTTGTTGATTCTCCCTATTTTTCTTTTTTCTTTGTTTCCTCCAGAATCCTTCCCCATCCAACTGTTTCCATCCTTTTTTTCCTTTTTGTCAATGTCTTCTGCTCCATCTTCACTTCACTCCACCCAAGCAATACTGAACCACCAACCAATGACCCCACCCAGCCCACAAGACAATCATGGGTATGGGTATACTTTTACAAAGTTGATGATCAATACGTGCAATGCCAATATGTTGACCAATTTGGCAAGACCTGAAACAAATGACTCAAACGCGACCGTACTGGAAGCACCAAGGGAATGAGCCAGCACTTGCATCTCTTGCATCGCGTGGCTAATCCAAAATAAGTCTCATCTCCTCTTGCAAAGTCTCACACACTTGATGGGTATGTGCAGCATATCAATGCAAAAAAGGTGTGTTCTTTGTTATTTCTTTCGCCAACAAAGCTGACATAAATTTTTTTGCAGAACTTGTCACCCAAAACACTAAAAGCAGCACTGGTCTATTTTATTTGCGAAGCCGATTTGCCCCTTTCAATTACTGAAACATCAGCCTCCCGAGCTCTCTTGGAGCTTTGCAATCCAGCTGTGACAGATATATTAGTGCGCCGAGCAAGTCTGACAGCACACTTGACCAATTTATACTTCTATCATCAAGAATCAATTTGCAATTATCTTTTAAGAAATGAAATCAATGTCTCTTTTACAATGGATGCCTGGACAAGTCCCAACATCACTGCTTACCTTGCAGTGACTGCTCACTATATTGATACTGACTTTAAGCTTATCTCTATTATTATAGGTCTTACGGAGATCAAAGGTAAGCCATCTGTTCCTTTCATTGTCAGCTCCAACAAAGGCTCACATCTAAGCCTTTTCAGGAAGCCATTCGGGTGTGTCACTGGCAACCCAATTTATGAATGTGCTTCATCGATATAATCTTGACCAAAAAATCATATGCATCACCACCAATAATGCCTCAGTCAACAATAGAATGGCACAAGAAATTGAAGGCATTTGTCCCTGATTTTGTTCAAAGGCTAATGCAGTTGGGTGTATGGCCCATACCATTCACCTGGCTGCCCGTGATGGCCTGAAGGCCCTTGGCACTAACTCAGGCAATTCTATTACTTCTACAGATGAAGATAGCTTCAATCCAATGTCAATATCCAGCCTCATTGACCCCCCAGATGGCCTTCATTTACAATATAACTCAATCATAAGCAAGATAAGCCGCCTTGCATCATACTTACGCCACAGCCCACAACAACGAGACAAGTTTGCCACAGCAGTCAACCTAGTATACAAGAGCAACAAACCTGGAAATGCAAACACCCTTCTTTCTCAAGTACCGACACGATGGAACTCAACTTATGAAATGTTAAATCAAGCATTACAACTGAAGGATGCATATAATCACTTTTGTACCCCTGAAGCTTTGGCTTGTTATCGGCTCTCACCTCTCAAATGGCAGAAGGCCAAAGTCATGGTTCAATTTTTGGAACCTCTCTATGAAGCAACACTCCTCATATGTGGGTCTACTTACCCAACAATCAATCAGGCATTACCTCTATACATTTTGTTGATCAAAGAAATTAGACAGGTATTTTATAAATTTTGAACATTTCAAAGATGCCAAACTAATTGACCTTTCTGTAGGTTTTGGAACAGTATGACGTTGAACCTATTGAACCAGCAGCCCAGGCAATGATTCCGAAAATCTCAAAATATATATCCATTGTCCTCAGCAAGAGTCCCGTCATCTGTGCATCAATACTCAATCCAAGAATAAAGCAAGTTTTCTTTGCAACACATGAGTCTACCTTAGCAGAATTCCACACATCATCACTTCAACTATCCAAAGTTTTTGAAGACAAAGCAAAGAAATATGTCAACAATGACAATTCAGAACCACATGTGAACATCAAGAAGACAACAGGCTTACTTGATAAGATGTATCCATCAACTTCAGGTGATGGCTGCAGTTTTGAAAAGGAATTGCAGCGGTATTTTGCAGAACCTCCTGAGCCAAAAGATACTGACATCCTAATCTTCTGGAAATCTCAAGGTAAATTGTTTCCCACCTTAGCTCAGATGGCACGCAATTATCTAGCCATACCTGCCACAAGTGCTCCATCAGAGCGTGTATTCTCAGGTGGTAGAAAAATATTAACTTATCAGCAAGCTTCTCTCACACCCATGCATGTCAAACAGTTGGCATGTGTGAAGGATTGGGCTCGTACATTTGGCTTACTCTTTTATGAGTCTTAGCCTTTTTCTGTTGTTTCTTTCTTTGGTTCTTTAATTTTTTTTCTTTTGTGTTTTTTTGTTTTCTTTATATTTCTTGCATAAAAAATGATAAAAATCCCGTCCTGGATTCATTAATCTTCCCAAGCCCAAGCCCTAACGGGATAAAAAAAAAAACCTTGAGAAATCCAGTCCCGAGTCCCGAGCCCGATGGGGCTACCCGCGGGAAATCCGTAAATTCTTGGGATCGGGGACCGGGCTTATTCTACACCAAAAAATTACCTATGGTAGACCCATAGGGATTTATACCAAAAAGTGTTTATATTGGCTTTTATTAAAAGGTTTAAGAATCTCAAATTACACTTAAACAATTTAACAAAATTTTTCAGAATTTTACAAGGGCTTTGGTAAACCCATTTAAGCCTGCATGTGTTTTTCCCATATAAAAACACATAAGGGGTGACCTGGACCCATTTTCAGTTAAAAAAAACCAAAAAAGATGGTATTGGGAAAAAACATCCCAAAAGCTCCCCCAAAAACCCCTCACACATTTTTCACATCCCCCCAAAAAGACCAATTACCCAAATAATACACATAATCCCCCCAAAATTTTTTTTCCAAAAAAAAAAACATTAACAAACCATTTTTCCAAAGCTTCCCAAGCTAATTTTCTTTAATTACCCAAATACTGCATTTTAATACAAAAAAAACTGCCACCAAGCCTCTAAAATCCCTGCTTTTCCCCTTCCTCTTCTATTAATCATAAATTTCAACCACTTTGTTTGACTTTTCACACATTTTATCCCCTCTTCTTCATATTCAAAATTTTTTCTTTATTCATTTAAAATCCCCAATACCCTCCTTTTTCCCTTTTCTCAAATTTATACAAATTTTTAACTAAAAATCCTTCAACCCCCCACTGAAGGTTAATTTTAGACCCTTGAGCCTCTTTGGAAGCATGTGAATAATGTTACCAGGGAAAAGGGGTATTCTTTATTCACCTTGAGGTACAATATGACCCAAAACGAAATTGAAATAGGCTGTTATATGTTTGGGAGACCAAATTCCCACAAATTCCCCTCCAAGAAAGTCACTTCAAGAAATCTTGGCCATCCATTTGAATTTTATAAAAGAAAATATTTGAAGAGTACCACTTGGAATCTTGAATTAATAAATCCTGAGCACAGTAATGCGACTGAAAAAATCATGGAACATCCTTATTTTAGAAAATTGAATGAGCAAGGCACATCCAAAATCTCTCAGATTTCTGAATCACTGCTCATTCCAAGGCAAATTCAGGCACAATTATGCAACCAGAGGGAGCCTGAAAGGCCTTTAATACTTCAAGATATTTACAACCAAGTCAAGAAATTAAATAAAGACAAACTTCAAGGCAGAACACCCATTTATTCTCTTATTGCAACCCTCAAAGAAAAATATTTTGTGTAGTCCTCTGCAATTGATACATAGGGACACATTAAGTCATTGTTTTTCACTCACCCCCTTGCCATAAATGTCCTTAATGGAATCCCTCATGTTATTATTATGGAATGTAATTATAAAATCAATAAGTACAGAATGTCCATTCTTCATATTTATGGATTCAGATCAAAAAATATGGCTTTTTCTGGGGATTTTTTTTGATGAAGGATGAAACTGAACCCTCATACACTTGGGAATTGAATTAACACATAGAAAAAGTCCTTGGAAACCACAATATTTCTACC
Organism: Austropuccinia psidii; assembly: GCA_023105745.1. NCBI lineage: Eukaryota > Fungi > Basidiomycota > Pucciniomycetes > Pucciniales > Sphaerophragmiaceae > Austropuccinia > Austropuccinia psidii. The sequence continues at coordinate 63,263,736 of JALGQZ010000001.1, read as the reverse complement.
CACCAGATATTGTTATTGAAAGGGTTTTGGCCTTGAAAAGTTCTTTTCAAAAACTCTTCCCAGACTAAAAAGTAATGTTATTAATTTGGGACACTAAGGAGTATGTATCTGCTCATTGCATAAAAATGGGACTAATCTCAAAAATTTCATGGGACTTTCTAATCAAGTAACTAACTTGTTATTTTCACTTTTATTGAAATTATTGTGTTTATTGATGACTTTGGGATTCATTTTTCAGGTTCTGTATTAATCAGCTAAGAATTCTTTCAAAGATAACTGGAAGAAGCCCAAAAACAAAGTCCTAAATACTTGAGTGTTGTAATATTTGGAAAAAAAACTGGCTTACTCTAAAGGAGTATTATATGACAGCCTGGACCAAATAAAATTCTCATCTGGGTGTGGGCTTCACCTCAAGAGTTTAAAATGACAATGATATTACCAGGGAAGTTTTAAAGTAACCAGCTGTCCATTAATTAGATATTTCATACATTAATTGAAAATATGATTCCAAAGTACCTGTGGTGTGGCATAAAAATTCCAATGGAATTACTTGAATAAATGAAAATATTACCAGTATTTTTTCTGCTGTACTGTGGTGAGGAATACAAGGTTCACAGTTATTTTATAGGACTTGTTTTTTAATTCATAACTAAGGATACTATATTAATAATTTGATAGTGAATTTAAGGTTTGAATATGGAGAAATAAGTAGAAATTACTAATATTTCACTTATTTTACTCTGAATTCCCTGTTTTTTAATGAATAATGAGGTTTAAAATATTTATAATAATAAAGGGTTATTATAATTATGGCGTAAATATTTAAATATTTTAAAAAAGCATAAAATAATATAAATCATATCATAAAAATGATATAATAAAATAAATAGATTAATATGTTTATGGCAGTTTATCATTGTTACAAACAAAGAATAAATTAATGAAAAATTGATATTTGATAATAAATTACAATTTATAACAGTAATATTACAAATCTTAAAGCTATATCTTAATATAGATACTATTCATATTAATAATAGAATTATTAGATAATAATAAAGAGAAAATAACCTATGTTTAACACTTAAGATAATGATTTTAATTTTTTTTGCACCTAAGAATTTAAATAAAACTTATTTAAATTGTATTTACAATATAAAATAGAGAGAGTACAAATCTTAATATTTTTATGTGAATTTTTGGATTTCAATATAAATTGAAAAATGAAACCAGAATATTGATTTAATAAGATATAAAATAGTGATTCCTATGAGATACAGCTTTAGTACTTAATAATATAAGAATTTTATATTAAAGAATAAAGAAATCGACCTTTTATTCACTGAATTTATTGTATTTGTTGCATCTGAGCGGGTAACAGAGGGAGATGAGGTCCTTCTATAGTAAAGATAAATCCTTTTAGTAGATTTTTACTGATTTTATCCACTGGAATTGATAAATATTCAAGGTTTGGTGATAACTAAATTATCATTAAACCTTTTTATCTCATTATTATGTCATTTTTAGAGTTATCACTTCAATTATATTTGAAGACTTATTAAGCTTGGAAAATGCTTCATTTCTTTGGATTATAGTAGCTTCAATAATAAAATACTGATACCCAAAGGTTGTATCTATTATTCAACTTTGAAACATAAATCAAGATTAGAGCTATTGATCAGAAATGAGCACTTTGAAGTCTTAACTTTAATCCTCAATTACATTCAAGTTATTCAGGATACAGAAGTTATAAGAGTAAATTATGATAGATTTTGATGTCCTTACTATGATTTTCAGAGGATTTAATTACATAATCAAAACTCTATTTTTGATTATTCTTCTTGCAACTCCACTTTTGTGTTTAAATTTACTATTTTAGACTTCAAATCATGATTTAATGGGGTTTTACCTTGAATATAATGATAAAAATTACATCATCCTTCACATATGAGCTAGTAAAGTCTTACTAGCCACATTTTTACAAGTTTTGACACTTCTGATTTTAAGTGCTCAACAGCTCTTGCTATTTTGCCCAATACCCCCTTATAATTTTTAACCTTTTCTATAAATTTCCAAATAGTTCTTATAAACTTATTCTTACAGTTTTTTTGTGGTAAATTTATCTTTCAATCAACTCTTTATCATTTTTGATGAAAAATATATGAGCTAAAAGCCATGATATATGCACAGATCATAAAAGTGCATATATCCAGGTTATCTCAGTAAGTATTGGATTTACAGAAATGACAAAAAAAAGTAATATATGTGGTTTTTGATGGGGAATCCAATTGTGTAATTAATTTTGCATGTTTATTAATCTTTTGTCTGAGATGATCAAGATATTATTCCTTTTCATGGCGTTTTTACTTATTTTAAGATAATAATTTCAATTCTTATTATTAAAATAAGGGTCTTAAAGTTGTTTTGTGAGCTTTTTGGATATGTTTCAATATATAGAAGGCTTAAATTACCTATCAAAAAACAAGATTGTACCACAATATGATATAGTAAATTAGGGTATCATTCAATTTCCCACCTTGTCAATAGACCTTTTTAGTCTTGAAGATCAATAATGCTTAATTTTCTTATTCTTGAGGTCTTCTTTCATTTATTAACATTATTGAATTTTTTTTAGAATTATTTATGTATTTCTTAAGAAGCCATTAATCTTCTTGAGCTGGACTCCTGTATCTCACAAGGATTCCCTCTCTTTCTTGTTTCTTATACTCCTTTCTTGAAGGTCTTTCACAACTTTATTCTATTCTACTTCTTCTAAAGGGGGATTATCCAGTGGTGGTTCATTTATTAAGGGAAATAATTCCTTATCACTTGGACTGTAGGGTTTCATCAAAGTCATAGGGAAATATGGGTGCTTTTTCATTAATTCACCTGTTAACTCCAGTGACACAGATTTAGGGAAAGGTAGGTCTCTTATCATAAAGGGTCCTTCAAAGGAATCTTCCACTATATTTAGTCCTTTAGTGTTATTAGAGCTTAAATTTTATATTAAGACTAAGTATCCTATTTGAAAGTCAGCTGGCTTGTGACTTTGGTGCCATCTGTCTTCTGCATATTTTAAAGAATATTGCATACATCTATTTGTGTTATGTCTTGATTTATCAATCATTATATTAAAACTTCTTTCTGTTTGATGTATATAAACCAAGTACTTTTCAAGGGTTGAATAAGGTAGTCTTTGAGTTAAACAGTTTTCCAAAATTTCGCATGTTTTATCAGTTGATGAATGAATTTATTTTTTATATGCCATTTCAAGAGGTGGTATTAGAGTAAACCAAGCATGGGTAAAGCCATCAGAGTTTTTTAATTCTAGGCCATAAGCACATAATCTTCTGATCATGTATTCTAGAGTTTGTATCATTATTTGTGCTAGTCCATCAATATTAGGGTGGTAAGCTGATGATTGTCATTAGTGCAGCCATCTCAAATCCACCTGCAGAATTTCCAGAAGGTATTTTTTTGAATTTAGTTCACTTCTATACAAATAAGTCTTATTAGTATGTCAATTAATTGGAAATAATGCACAAAACCAACATAGAGACATCCCATGTTCATTGGACTTCTTACACCAAAATATCTACTGAGGTACTTTTTGGAGCTGAAATAAAAGTGATAAAAAAGGAACAGTTCTTGAAAAATTCATCACAAATCACCCCAAGATTAGAAGGAACTTCCAAAGATGCATGTATTCCTCAATATTCACAAGAGAAGCTCCAGGAGGCCAGAGAACTACTGGTTTCTGATATTGATTGTATGTATAAAAAAATTGATATATCACATATTTCAAATTCCACCCTAATATCTTGGAATTATAATTCTAGGAGTCAAATCAGGCAATACACTACCTCCTAAATCACATGTTAAAATTGGTACAATGACCAAAATTTCTTGAAAAAGGAAGTTCAAACCTTCAAAGAATAAAGCCAAAAAGAAAATTTATCAAGCTTTGTAATTGACCCCTGAAGTTGATGAGGGGGAATCAGGGGCTCTTTGTCCTTCTTCTAATGAAAATAACAATTCACGTCAAATAAACACCACAAATAATAACCCTTCTGAAAGTCCCAAGATTGTAGGTGTAACCAATCATCATGAAAACATTGTCCAAAGTCCAACTTTGGGCACTCAGGAAGTAACTACCATTCCAAATGAAAATATCATTACAGAAACTCAAAGAACAGTGGCTGAGGATGAAATCTTACTGACCCATAGATGGATTCTGCTGCTTGTTCACTAACTCTAAGTCCAAGTCATTCATGCATGAAAGTTATGTTGGAAAATGAAAACAAATTTTTTTAAATTCTAATTTCATATCATGTATTAAAAAGGGAAGATTGGATCAAATTTCATTCACTCATTCAAATTACCTTCATGAAGCGCAATTCACCTGTTCCAAAGGAGGAATTTCCAACAAAGCTCTAATGTGGGATTTGCTACAAGAGTGGTGGTGACATTAGAATGAAAGCGTGGCTTGAAGAGCTCCATGCAGCTGGTAACGAGGCTTCCAGAAATATCTCTACGGATTATATAGCTAATTTAATTGTTCCTAGAGGCTTTAATATTTTTTTACAAAAATATGAGGAGCCGTTCCTCTATGAGACAATTTGGAATTCTCCATTATTTCAAAATGACATGTCCATAACCACAGATTTACCCAAGAGGCTCCATGCACTGTATCTATTGATGTACAATATTTTTCAGCCAAGTCAACATCAAAAGGAGTGAGTTGCCAATATTTTATTTGAAGCCATTGCACTTTATATTAATGATCAAAGCTCTCTGGTTACATTTAATATTTCTAAGTCAAACTCCAGTGATTCTTTGTCTATGAATATTAGTTCCATGCAATATTTGGGCTCATGTTTGAGTGTAAAAAATGTTCCACTTTATCCACAAAGCAATGGAATTCAATAAGGTAATAGTATTACATCAAAAGGAATTTCAACACCAACTTTGACTGGCTTGGTTTATGATATCCTCCGCCTAATGATTGCATTTAATTGGGTCTGGGCGCATACTAAGGTTGATTACAAAACTACTCAGAAAATTGGAAATTCATTTCTCAAGAGAGGAGTGGATTGTTTTCAAGCTTTGGTTACAATTAAAGATCAGATGAAGGCTGGAAGACCATGCTACAATCTGATTGCAGCATTTCTTACAGGGGGTGTATGTGGACTTCCGGTGTACTCATCTGATTACTGCATTAGATTGGCCAAAGGGACCCTTCAGCTTCTGGAAGTTACGTAAATTCTCAAGAGAAAAAAATCCTGGCCAGATGAAGAGATTTGGAAGCACACAAACAAGTATATATGTGAAATACTTAACAAAATATTTTTCTCAAATAATTCATCTTTACCAATTTTCCCAAGCAAATACTGCCTTGCAGGATATTTAGCATTGGATTGTAGTTAAGCATGGCAAAAAAACACCCTTTGGAGTCTAATTTAATAATGAGCTTACCTAAAAAGGTTGGTATTGAAAAAGCCATTCAAGAGGTGTAAAAGAGTGTTTGTGTAATATTACTTATTATTACCTGTTACCTGCAATTCATAACTATTGAGTGCAAAATATGTTTACTTTGAAGAGTCATGACTTTGAACAGCTTTGTGCCAAGATTCTTGTAAGATTAAACAGTGTGTTTTTGTCACCTAAGTGTAACAAAAGTGAAAGGAAACAACTTGATACCAAAAGTATTGTATTAGAAAATAGTTGTGCTTATTGGTATTTAGTGCAAAAATGGAAATAGATGAGAGAAGTGATGGCAGGGACTTTCTGTGGGGCTTGAACCCACAGAGCCTACCTGTTCCACCAAGAAAGAATGAGCTGTATGTTGTTTTCCAAAGCTATTGTTACAAACCACCCAGATTCACAACCCAGGTGCCCTTGGGTGAGTCTGGCCAGCACCCAGGATCAAACATGACACCTCTCAACCATTAGGACATTCACATCAAATTTATTTAAAAGGATCCTTTTTCTGCAAAGCCATGTTCCCTTTGAATTCTCACCATTATTAATATACTAAATCAAACATAATTGTTTTTCAAGTTAACAGTATATTATTCTTCAATGGAAAATAATCTGCTCAACCCAAAACTTGGAATTAAAACATCCTGAAGTAAGTTTTTTTAATTTAATTATATTATAGCTTCTTATTAAATTGATTTTTTTTTAATTTTAATCATTTATTTTTACTCTTGAATAAGGGTATTGGTAAAGCCATGTAAGGGGTTTAATGGAAGATAGGAGAAAGATCTAGAACAATAGCAAAAATACAGTTACACAAAAAATTACAACCTTGTAAATAATTATTTAAAGCCTGCTATCTGACTCTTTACTCCCTCAGGGGAGTTTTTATCTCTAATTATTTGTCTGCTTGTTTGTATCTCTCTAAATGTCTAACAGGTATGAGCAATTAAACAAACTCCTTCTTCCTAATCTTCTTAGGGGAGTTTTTATCTCTAATTATTTGTCTGCTTGTTTGTATCTCTCTAAACGTCTAAAAGGTTATGGGCCGTCGCTACCATTGTCTCTGAGAAGAAGTATATCATTTAATTTTCCATCATGGCAACCCGATCTGGCAGAACTTACAATATGTCAGATAGAAAATTTGACATTGATGATCTTAGAGCAGCTTTGTCCGTCAACGATTCAGGTGCTGTCCTCAAGCGTCAAGTTGAAATCGATCGACTTGGGGAGGGCATTACTCCCCGCCTGACCAGTGATGGACTGACGTTCCATCGTTGGTCTAGGTCACTGAATCATTTGATAGAAAGGACACATCAAGTGACCAACTACTTTGGATCGGATGCAAAAGACACTAACAGGGAAAGGAATGCCGAAATAAGAAGTCTCATTGAAAAGTCTATTGATGCAAGTCTGAAGTCCTTGATAGAAGATGAGGACAAAGCACGGCAATCTTTTGCTTGCCTGTGTCGTCAATTCGAGAAACTATTGTGGTCACATGTTATGAACCTATTTGATGATATTGTAAATGCTACTGAAGCTTCAGAAAATCTGGTGGAGGCTTACACTGCCACCAAGAACACCGTCACGAACTTAAAATTGGCCATTGGTTCTACTTGGACCAATGAACTCTTAATTGCAATCTTCTTTCATCACCGAAACAACAAATACTTCCATGAAATCTTGAATGCAATGGACACTAAAATCTCTATCAAAAAGTCTATTAATATCAAATCTAATGATATTCTACAAATCGCACAACGTTTCCAACGGCGAACAACCAATTCACCATTGAGTGGTCAACCAAGTATTATGGCGGCAAGTACCAGCCAACAACAAACTCCAAATAGACAAATTCACCAAGGTCAGCAATTTGGGAATCCAAGTACTTCTAATCAGGCTCGCCCACCTAATAATCGTGTGCCAATTAGTCAACAATCCGAGTCTTGGGCAAGACATTTCCTGAGTCCTTGGTTTCCGTGCCTTCACTACTATGAGTGGGGACATTGGGCACAGGATTGTCCAAGAAAAAAGGCAGGAAAGCTGGCGGTGGAAGACCCGAGAATAAAAAATCCAAATGCTAGCCTTCAAAAATTGCCGACTTTTTCTCACACAAGTATTGCTGAAGTTGAGGTGGAGGAGGGGGATCCATTTGTTTCTGCAATTGAGTCTATTCCAGAAAATAAATCGTTAGTACTTCTTGATTCCGGCGCTACACATCATGTGACCGGGGATAAAAACCTGTTTGTTTCTTACCGCAAAATTAATCTCATGTTATCTGTTGCATCAGCCCGACAACATCAGGTAGAAGGGAAGGGTACAATTCGCTTGGCATTCCCATCTGGTGATTTATTATTAAAAGAGGTTCTGCACTGTCCGGATATCCCTGGTATTGTCATTTCTGTTGGGAAGTTTATGAAAAATGATGGAGAAGTGCGTTTCAAAAAAGGGAGATTTGTACTCTCACAAAGAGCTTGTACTTATGATAGTGTTTTGTGTTGTGATTGTTGGTTTCTTATGATTACTCCAACTGCTTTCTGCAATTCTATATCTTCATCAAACCAAGAGTTTAATGAATTACTACATTGCCGACTAGCACACGTATTGATACAAACTATCAAACACATGCAAACCCTCAACTGTGTGGAGGGACTGCCAAAAGTTCCCGTCAGTCAAAATGTTAGATTATGCAAGGCGTGTTCCTTGGCTAAAAGCAAACACACCCCCTTTCGCCCCAAATCGCGAAATATTGTGACACAGCCAGGAGATGTCATAGTAACGGATTTGATGGGGCCGTTCCCACAGTCCTTTGACAAGAAATTATATGGTATGATCATACAAGACCATTTCTCCTCCTTAGTAACCTTTTACCCACTAAAGAGAAAGTCCGAGGCACTGCAGCTACTAATGCATTGGGTCACTCAGTTCAAGAACCTAACCCCGCACTCAATCAAGAGGGTAAGGACAGACAACTCTGGCAAATTTATGACGAATTCACTTAAGAATTTTTTTACTCAACAAGGTATTGTGCACGAAACGATTGTCCCCTATGAACACCATCAAGCTGGGAAAATTGAACGAACGAATAGAACAATCGCCAAGGCGGCACGGTCAATGATCTTCGATAGTGGTCTCCAACCTGTAATCTGGCCATATGCCTTCAGGCATGCTTGCTGGGTTTTCAATTGGGTAGTGCATTCCGGACAGAACATGACACCATATGAATTGATGACAGGAAGAAAACCAAACTTGGCACCACTCCGCGTTTTTGGTTGCAAAGCATACGTGCACAATATCAACCACCGGAAGAACTTAACTCTGAAGTCAAGGCAGTTGGTTCACTTGGGAATTTCTGAAAACTCACAGGGCTGGGTTTTTTGGGATGAGATTAGTCAATCGACCGTCTGAAGTGCTTCCGCAATATTTGATGAATCAACAATAATGCCTCATTTGTTGAATGCGATCAAAGTACAATCAGTTTTGGATCTGACTATGGTAAAAGAAATAAATGGGCAAGATGAAAGCATGAAGCTATTTAGTGCAACAGCGTATATTGGAAGTGACTCACCTAGGAACTTCCGTGAGGCAATTAAGGTCGAAAATAGCACTGCATGGAGATCAGCAATGGATGATGAGTTGGCAAGTTTGGCAAAGATGAAGGTATGGGATGAAAGGCTAGAAAAACAAGCCAACCAGGTATTGGGCACGAGGTGGGTTTATACAACAAAAAGAGATTCTAATGGCAACATTGTTTGACATAAGGCTTGGGTAGTCGTGCAAGGATATTGGCAAATCCAAGGACTCAATTTTGATGAGACCTTTGCTCCAACTCCGACCTTTGCAAGTTTACAATCCTTATTTGCGATTGCATCGGCGAATAGCTGGGAAGTACAGACATTCGATGTAACTACCGCGTATCTTCACAGTCCAATTGAGGAGAATATATTTGTGAAACCCCCTCCAGGATTGCCCACGACACCAGGAACGGTACTGAAGCTCAATAAGGCGTTGTATGGTTTGAAGCAAGCAGGGAGATGTTGGTGGCGTCATCTAAGGAGAATATTAGAGAAACTAGGTTTCCAAGCAAATGACGAAGATCAAAGCACTTATACTTACAACAACAGTGGAGAAAAAGCGATACTGTGGATGCACGTAGACAATGGGGTTATTACGGCTAGTTCAATTGCTTTGATGATACAATTAAGGGAAGTTCTATCATGAGAATTGAGTTTGAAATGGGACACCGGTATACACAGTGTGGTAGGAATAGAGGTCAAGAGAGAGGGCAATTGGTTTGAATTATCCCAACCAGCGCTGATCAACAAATTATGTAGTCTCAATCCCAGCAACATTACAGCAGAACAACCGTTACCACTTATGGACCTTTCATCTGAGAAGGCAAGGAGGATCGATAAAGAATACTTATCCCAAATAGGAATGCTACTCTACATTGCGCAAGCCACTCGACCGGACATCATGTTTTTGGTAAACTTTTTGGCGCGTTTCTCAATGAACACTACGCCCAAACATTGGGCCGCGCTAGACCATCTAATAGCTTACATGAGAGGGTCATTGGACAAAGCGCTAGTTATACAGCTGACCGAATATGACAAAAGTTTGAAAGTGTACGTTGATGTGAACTGGGGTGGGGAAGGATCAAGATCACAACACGGTTTCATTGTTTTTTTGATGGGAGCACCTATAGCATGGAACTCGAAGAGACAAACTTGCATGGCTTCTTCAACATGTCAAGCGGAATGTATGGCGATGTCTTTTGCAGCGAAGACCAGGACTTGGATCTCTCAAAATGTTGCCGCGATCACAGGTAAAATCACACCAATACTCCTGTCGGATAACCAATCAGCTGTCAAGATTGCAACAAATAGTGGAAGCCGAAAAAATTCAAGACACATCCAACGTGAATTTCACCTTATCAATGAACTCATTACCAATCAGCAGGTACGAATCAAATGGATTACTTCAGGGGATCAAAAAGCAGATATATTTACAAAAAAGCTTGCCAAGATCAAGGTAAATGAATTCTGTAAAGGGATATTATCTGAAAATGTTTTGTGGAGGGGAGTGTAATGGAAGATAGGAGAAAGATATAGAACAATAGTAAAAATACAGTTACACAAAACATTACAACCTTGTAAATAATTATTTAAAGCCCGCTATCTGACTCTTTACTCCCTCAGGGGAGTTTTTATCTCTAATTATTTGTCTGCTTGTTTGTATCTCTCTAAATGTCTAACAGGTATGAGCAATTAAACAAACTCCTTCTTCCTAATCTTCTTAGGGGAGTTTTTATCTCTAATTATTTGTCTGCTTGTTTGTATCTCTCTAAACGTCTAACAAGGGGTGCCCTGGGGCCATTTTTAATTAAAAATGAAACACATTAATGCCTGTATTGGGCCAAAACATGCCCAAAAAACGTTTTTCCCCCAAAAGCCCCTCTAACTCCCAATTGTTTCAGATTTTTTTCCACAGCCCCCCCAAAAAAGACCAAACACCCAAATAATCCAGATCATCCCCACCCCCAATTTTCTTTTTTGAAAAACAGCATTACCAAAGCAATTTTGCAAAGATTTTCACACTTTTCTTTCTTTTTTCTCACAAAGACTGCATTTTCCACCACAACAAACTGCTTCCAAGCCTCCAAAATTACAATTTTTTACCATCCATCATCCATTAATCTCACATTTAAGCCACTTTTTTCACTCTTAACCACTTCTTTTGATTTTTCACACCTTGTATCACTTATTTTTCACATTTCAAATCCCCCAATTTCCCTTTCTTAAACTTATAAATCTTTTTCACTCAAAAATGCTTCAACCCCCCACTAAAGGTGAATTTAAGACCCTTGAGCTTCTTTGGAAGTATGTGCATAATGTTTCCAGGGCTCAGGGGTATTCTGCGTCCACCTTGAGGTTCAATATGACCCACAACCAAATCGAATTTGGTTTTGACAGGTCTGGGACCCCAAATCACAACAAAAACTCCTCCAAAACAGTCACTTCAAGAAAGCTTGACTGTCCATTTAGACTTTATGCCATAAAATATGCCAAGAAGACCACTTGGACTCTTTAAGTCAAAGATCCTAAACATAGCCATGTTGCCACTGAAAATATCATCACACATCCTGCTTTCAGGAAGTTTAATGAGCAAGAAAAATCCCAAATTGCTCAAATATCTGAATCACTGCTTCTGCCAAGGCAAATTCAAGCCAAATTATGCAGTTCAGAGGGAGTCTGATAACCCTGTAATCCTTCAAGAAATTTACAACCAAGTCAATAAAATGAAGAAAGACAAACTGCAAGGCAGAAGGCCCATTGATTCTCTTATTGTGTAAGATGTGACTATGAAACTGATGACAATATTACTATTAATCAACAGTACTATGTCTGTTCTTATGAAATATAATAATAAAATATTATTATAACCACAATTAAATAATTAAAGAATTATTTCTTTCATGTGTTAAGAACTACTAGTGATTTTAACAGTGAGTAAGTAATTGTCTACAAGAATGAATTACAAGAAGACTTTAATAATAAAACTTCTTTTATTAAAATAATAAAATTATTTTAATATATAATTATCTTTTGCAAGAATCATTATAATGATAATTCTTGAAGGAAACTAATTTGAGAGAAAAACCTTAATAATAAAAATAAATCACTCACTAATATTCCAAAGAACTTATTGAAAGATAAGATAGAGAGATTTGACATAGAATTGTGGATTTTAAGGATCAAAATGGATTTATAACAGTATTACAACAATATATAGTTGGATTCTATGATTTCACGTCTTTCTGATTGATTCTGAAAGATTTAAAACACTTAAGAATAGTTATAACCAATACTTCCTTGTTGGTAATAATGATTTAAATGATAATAAGATGATGATGTGGAAAAAACAGCAAGAGGAGGCCTCTTTTAAGTCAACAACAGATCACAGAGGCGTGCCATGGAGCAAACTGAATAACAAATGAGTGAGAAACCAAGAAACCTTTTTGGATTATTGATTGCATCATCTGTTGTCACGTAAGATTATCATAATTACTTAATTGATGCTTTTACATGACTACCAACCCCAATATGGTTAAGAATAAAAGGAGTAACATCTGTAAATATTCTTTTATTCAAAAATAATCATTGATTTCTCAAAGTTATCAATGTTATTGGCAATTTCATCACAGGTTGTAATTACTGTAAATTTTTGAAGATTCAGTGTTTCACATAGAATAGTCAAAAATGGACTGTAAGAAACACTTTTAATTTTACTAGTAAAACCATAATTCTTTTTGGTTGTACCATAGATAATACAGTTCTCTATCAGTCCTGAAAGTTTCAGAAAGATTAATTGATAATTGTATTTTTAATGAATTTTTGAAGTTTTTACCTCATTTCTATGTAGAATTGCAAATATCAGTGTTTCACTGGTTGCTATGAGGTAAATCAATGGATAGAAGTCCAAAAAGGGTTTTAATTACTCTTTTGGGGCTTATCCATGGAAAATAATTAAGAATTGACATGGTTACAGGACTCTAAGTAGCTCTTTACCTCCTTGGCACGTCAAAATAGCAGGTTATTTGCTATTTTCTTAAGATTTACAGTAGTTGTAACATGGTAACCAAGTTCCCAAAGGGTTTTAGTTTACCAATTAGGCCAAGATAAGCCATGGATTCAGGCTTTGGAGCTATCCATGCCTCTGAGGCCTCAGAAGTTGGGTACCCTGGCTCTCTTTGATGTCTTTTGTCCCTCTTGCCTATTTTTCACATCAAAATAGAAATTTAAGCTTCAAGTGAGATATCCACTATGGGTGTACCAAAGGTCCATGTAAGAATAACATGATATTAAGTGCTCAAAACATGCATAAAACTATTCTTAGTGTATATGTAACATGGGATTTCTCACATTCCCATTATTTTGGCGTGAAATTAAGAAAAACAAAAATTTTCACAGATCTTTTATGTGGTATTGAAGTATTTTCCATTTTACCACCTCAAAGAGCTAATTTGAGCTTATTCACTCTATGGAGCTACCCTAGGTGAATTTTTGTGTAGAATCCAAATCTGGTCTTCAATCCATGGATTTACTTACTCAATCAAAATTTATTCATCTTTTCTGAAATTAAAAATGATGAATTTTGGATATATGCATGACTTATGAGTTATGCATAATTTAAAATCTATTTTTAAGATAATTGTGGCCTATTTGGGTATGTAAGATATACCTCAAGGCTCACATATTGACACTCTCAAAGGAGAAAATTTTGTTTGGTCCTCTGAAAGGGATGCTGAGGGACACATTACCTCCTTGTTTTTCACTTACCCCCTTTCCATAAAACTGCTTCATGGCTTTCCTCATTTCATTCTTATGGATTATACTTATAAAAACAATAAGTACAAAATGCCCCTTTTTCATATTTTGAGATTCAGATCAACCAATAAGACCTTTTCTGGGGCTTTTTGTTAGATGAAGAATGAAACTGAACCCTCATATACTTGAGCATTAAATCAATACATAGAAGAATTCCACAACAACACCAACCTTGTTCCCCCTCCAGTCATTGTTATTGACAAGGATCTGGACTTGAAAAACTCTCTTAAGAAGCTCTTCCCAGACTCCAAAGTTATGTTATTCATTTGGAACATCAATAAAGATGTATCTGATTATTGCATGAAAAAAATGGTCTTGGAACTGATTTTGAAAGGTTTATGGGCCTTTGGAATCAAGTAGTATACTTTTATATTTCACTTTATTTCACTTAGTTTCACTTTTGTTTTTATTATTGTTCATATCAATGACTTTGAAATTCATTTCTCAGGTTATGTATTCATCCACTGAAAGGTTATTCACAGAAAACTGGAAGAAGCTTCAAAAGAAAGTCAAAAATCCTGAAGTCTTGCAATACTTCTAAAATACCTGGCTTCCTCTAAAAGAGTATTATGTGCCAGCCTAGACCAACCACTATTGCCACCTGGGTGTGTGATCCACCTTCACAGTTGAATGTGCCCATGCCATGGTTGAAAATTGGCTCAAAAAGGCCACTGGTACTCTTATGGAGGTAGTTAGGGCTCTCCACATGGCTTTCAGAAAACAATTTATTGAAATAATCACCAGACTCTCCAAAGAAATGATTGTCCATGTCAAGAATTTTCCTCCACACATCTGTGCTCTCAATGGAAAGGTGTCTCATTATTCCCTTCAGATGGCCTTTGACAATTTCAAAACCAAATTTCCCCCCAATGAAAAATGCACCAAAAAATACAAAAACTATCAAGGCATTCCTTGCAAGAATAAGACCCAAAAGGCCTTTTCCAAGCACCAAAGGCTTGAGATATCAGAATTCAATCCTCAGTGACATTTTAATTTGCCTGTGAGGGATTTTTAACTTGGAATTCTCACTTTTTTCTTATTAACTGATTTTCTTTGTTGTATTCTTCTCAGACTTGTTATCAAGGTGATGGTCAAAGTGTTTAAAAAGAAAGAAAGAATTAATCCAAAAAAATATTTGAAGATATTGGGGAAGACCTTTTTCAAAGACCAATGGCAGAAATCACCCCAATTATTCAACATTTTCAAGATTTTTTGACTGGAAAACCCAATTCAATCAAATTCCCAAGAGTCAAGAGGATGATCAATATCATGAAGACCCACGAGAATGGATGAATATCTGTGGAAGACCTCAAGGAGCCAAGAATAAAAATGAAAATAAAGACAAAAGAGAACCCTCAATATTTGAAATCATTTAAAGTCAATCCAATAGAAGAGGAAGACGCCCATCCAAAGTGACAAGCACAAAAATATCAAGATCACAGTCAAATGTCCCCTCTTCAATTATGGAAGTGGACTCATCTAAAAGTTCTGAAGATTCTGAGGTCTCATTATAAAAATCAATCAGTTCATCAGATTCACCACCCCAAGAAACTTAATTAAATGAAAATGGCAAATAAAAAGTCACCCTTAGAAGGTCCAGAAGATTGGAAATTGGAAGAAAACCCTCACAAAGAAAGTCCCACAAGCTTGCCACCAGTTTGAATATATATGATGCAATTGACTTGACCTGTGAGCATTGTCAGAGCAATTATCACACAAGTGATGAATGCTTCAAGCTCTTTGTGAGTTTCTGATTCTTTTGAATGTACATTTCTCTTGCTTATTTTGATATTTATTCATTTTTTGACCTTATTTCATCAGGTTCCTGGCTCAGAATACTTGCCCAAGTTTATATTGAAATACACCTTCAAGACCATCAATGTCCAGGGGGACGGAAGCTGCGGCTACAGAAAAGTATCCCACTACATTTACAATACTCAAGATCAACGGGCTGATGTAAGAGTTTACTTTGCTTAAGAACTGCAAAAAAATCAAGACCTTCATGAAGACATGAACACTTTAATTCCCTCAGTATCCTCTTATTTGGACAGAATTGAGTGGTATGAAGATGTTGGCCAGGCTCCAAAGGGAAAGTGGATGTCCATGACTGACATGGGGAATCCAATTTCAAATAAGTATCAAATACCAGCTTTCTTTTATTCCACAGTCCAATCTTTCTCCTCTTCCCCGATTTCTGTCATCCAAATGATAATCCACCAATTTTCATCTGTTTCTTGGATAGGTGTTCTCATTTTGTTCCATTGAATATAGTCATTTATAAAGTTCATCCAGTCCCTCCACTTACTTTGAATTGGGAATTTCATTCCCAACCACAAGCCCTGGGGTGGGATGATAAATTTAAGAAACACAGGATGTTATATTCTTCCAATATTTCTCCCCCCCTCAGAAAAAACCAACTATTTTGGATGTTGATTCAGATTGATTGATTTTTTATATACAATTTATGCCAATTACCCCTTCCTCAGTCCTATTTGTTGCTTGAATCCCACCTCAGTCTCATTTTTTCATCAAACATATGGCCCTTTTGTACTTAAAAATAGTAATATTACAAACATGGAAAAAACCCTTTTTGTTCCACCAAAAAAATTCTCCAAAATTATGGGCTTCTGGTTCTTTATTTTCCATATTGAACCCTTCATTTTGAAAAAATATGAGGGAACTCATAAGTGGGAAGATTTGAAATTAATTTTTTAAAATTAGTCATATTAAAAACACAGGAAAAAACATCTGAAAAAAAACACTTTTTGAACCTTCACTTGTCCCACCAAAAACACTTGCCAAAATTATGGGCTTCTAGACGTTCATTGTCAATATTGAACCCTTAATTTTCTAAAATTAAAATGATGAAATTTATAAGTGGGAAGATTTTATATGAATTTATTGAAGGAATATTCCATTTTGTGAAATTGGCCAAATTTGAGAAATTTGGCAAAAAAAAAGAAACAATTTGAGGATTTTGACATCCCATTTTGGAAAAAATACGGCAAAAAAAAAAAAAAAAACCCAAAACTGAGCCTGAGGAATTTTTTCAAAAAAATAAGGTCACTGACACATTTTTACCATAAACTTACGTGTTTTCGCCATAAATTGGTAAAAAAACATAAGGGCTTATGTGTGTTTACCAACACCCTTAAATAATTTTATTTTTTATCTATTTTTTTCTCATTTATTTTATTTAATTTGATTTCTCGGGCTGTAGGAGCCCCAGAGACTAATTCTTTTTCATATTTATTTAATTTTATTTCTGGGGCTGTAAGAGCCCCAGAGACTAATTCTTTTTCATATCATTTAATTTGATTGCTGGGGCTGTAAGAACCCCAATGACTTTGATTTTGTTTTATAAAAAAAATTTGTTATTTTTTTTCATTTTTATTCAATTTCTTCTTATTATTTTTTTATCCAATATTCTTGCTGGGGCCTTTTGCAGCCCCAGTGACCTTTTGTTTATTTGATTTGATTTCTGGGGCTGTAAGAGCCCCAGCAACATATGCTTTTTTTAAAAATTTAAATTCTTATTTTTTTTTCATTTTTATTTAATTTATTTTTTATTTATTTTTTTCAAAGTGACTTGGCTTGCTGGGGCTCCTACAGCCCCAGCGACTTATTTTTATTTAATTTTTTTTTTCTTTTTTTTTCATTTTAACTTAATTTTTTTTATTTTATTTTATGTAATTTAATTTTCTTGAATTATTTTATGCTTTATTAACTTTTTTCATTTAATTTGCTTTCTGGGGAGACTTCTTTTTTTTCAAAAAATTAACTCTTTTATTTTTTTTGGACATTTTAATTAAATTTTTTATTAATTTATTTATTTTTATTTCATTTTCAAATTTCTTCTGATTTATTTATTTCTTTTTTATTTGAATTATTTTAAAAATCTATTTTTTTTCATTTTAAATGGATTATTTATTTATTTAGTGACCTATTTAATTTATTATTTATTTAAAATAATTGATTTTTGAAAATTTATTTATTTATTTTATTTTTTTTAACAAAAATTATTCTAGGGGAAAGCCTCAAATTTTGCTTCTTTCTGTTTCACCAATCATGAGTCAACAGTCACCATACTGACTCATAAAACTCCCAAAATGTATGGAGTAACTTAATGATGAAGAAAAAAATTTCATGGGAAGGACTATTTCACCAGTTTTAAATTAATTTTTCTTCAACAATTAGTGACTCAATGCATCCAATAACTCTTCAAAACTCAAGTTTACACAACAAAAACAGCAAGGATGAGTCGTTTTTGAATTCTGAGGATCATTCCATGGGAAGTACTATTTCACCAGTTGCAAATGATTACCCCTTATCCAATAGGAAATCTAATAATTCACATAGAAGATTTCAAATTGCACAAAAATTACTCACCCAAATTTTGGACCATGCGTCAAGAAGCAGAGGTGAATGCAATACAGTTCCAGTTAAGCCCAAGCCAAATCAAATGAATAAGCTCTTATTACCCTCTATAAATGAAACCCCAAATCCTTAAAGAGTTTTCAATTCAAAAAGTAACAAGCTCCTCTTCATTTATCACTTGCATCCATTTCATAATCCTTCTACAAATTTTACCTCATTAAATCACTTAATAATATCACTTTACAAATTAGCCCAAAATTGTTCTCATATCAAATCCAATAGTGATCTTATTGATGGTCATATGAAAGGATTTGGATTTTTCTGAAGAAGAGATAGTGGAAAATACTTAGGTGAGTCTTGAGCAGATTCTATTAAAGTATTTTTCTTAATTTTGATCACCTTTTACTAGGTGTTTATTCCAGGAAGACCACATTAAATCCTGAAATATTAGAGGAAGATAATGAAGAATGGATGACCCTTTCTAGGTTTTATAATTTTGTTTCCTCCCACCTCAAGATTATTTCTATGTCTGCTGCCTATGGGAATAATGACATAATGCAAGAAGTCTAGCTACCTGAATGGCATGAAGGTGAATGGAATCCAATGTTCCACCAAAAATTACGGTTTTTCGCCAATGTAATAATAACAACCAATGGTTTTCATAATTGTTGTTATAGAGATGAAATGGATCTTGATACTTGGGATTATTGTTTTTTCACATCCTTTGACAAATTAGCCATACAACCAATTCCATCTCATATCTGCTCCTGTGGCTATGGCATCTCATTTCCTAAATAATCCACACTTTTGGATTTTTCTTGCAAACAGGGTATTATCAAGCTTCTCTGGAAAAATTCAATGACTTTGCACTAGACCACTGAGCCACCTCCTATTTTTGATGAAATGCCCACCATAGCTCACTTTGGCTGTTCTTCCCAAATAAACTCCAAGCTATATTCAAGAGCCAAAAGCCTTATATGTATGGATCCAATAACCCAAGAAGAGAAGACTTATGGGCATCAAGAAAGGATTAAAAATGAAAAGAAAAGAAATCAACAGAAAAAAATTAAGCTTTCCAAAATATAAATTTCTTGTTACTTTCCATTTCTTTTGATGTATCTTTTCAACCTTATACTAGGAAACTTATGCATAAAAAGGGATGTCTGATGCAAACTTGAGTACAAATTTTCATTTGGTGACATTTTTGAAATATATGTTGTTAAGTATCCTTGGGAATGTACTTCATGCATTCTGTTTGAAGTCAGGACTTTGAATAGAAAGATTTTTCTCATCCAGAGCTTGATACAATTATATTGAAATATTCAAGAATAAAGTTCCTTTCCTCTCTAAATTGACCTGCTTTTTTTTCTACTCCAGCTTAATACAAAATGATGATTATGTTAAGAAACCACCCATTTGATCAAGAATATGTGAAGATAAGCATCCATCCCCGTAAGTGATAAGATGTGTGGAAAAGAAATGCAGAATTGATCTAATGATATTATGATTAAGATTCTGATTGTCAAATAATATCATAATCTTCCATGCACTCAAGCATTGAATCAAAAATAACAATGGAAGCCTCGTGTGTCACTTGAACAATATTTTATTGAGCCTCTTGTGAAACTCTTTATAATAAAAATAGAAACTGCAAACCACAAGCCAGCTTTATTAGTAGAGAAATTACTTTAGTATATATTCTTGCTCTCCAGTTCATTGCAATCACCATTCATTCCTGTCAAGATCAAATTGAATCTTTTTTTGAAAGATGGATTCTTCCAAGCCATATTGCCTTTGTATATTGAAAACCCATGTATGCCTCATTAATCCCATTCAGAAAACTTTTGCACAGGATTATTGGATTTTCTTATGTCATAAAAGTCAAAATTAATCCTTGTATACATGACATCAAAGAGAAGCTTGGGGTAGCTTTCCTCTGAATGTCACCTCTTCACTGGTACCATTATTGGGTGACCCCAATTTATTTATATCCTGTGGTCCTGCTGGCATGTGGAACACTAATATAGAGAAAAACCTCAACCAGAAAGTCTTCATTGAAAAATTTCTCAAGTTTCACCTTTACACAAGATAAACATTACTATTCCAATAGTAATGTTTATTTTTTTGTTTCCCTCATCAAGCATTGATACATTTGACCTAATTAGGCAGAATTCAATATTAATTCACCAGCTAGCCAGATAAAACAGCTGCGAACATTGTGGGTGTTCAATTTTCTCACACATGGAGCCCAAGCTGGTTATCTCTTCTCAGAATGTATTGTTGTCACCCAAGTTGCACTCACAACTCCTGAATACTCTAAGTGGGAATGACCTTCCACAAATCCAATCCCTGATACCATTTCTGAAAACATCACTCAAGCCTCATCAAAAGCAAGGATTAGCATTTCTCCTGGATAGAGAAACCCCAAATGGAAAATCAGCAAATTATCCATGGATACATAAACCATAATACTCAACTAGAAGAATAAATTTAATACAAAGAATCACAAAGAAGCAAGTAAAAAACCTCCAAGACTCCTTCAGCCATACTCCCTTGGGCTGTCTGCTTTCATATGACATGGTACTAGGCAAATAAATTTAGTGCATATCACTCATATTTATGACTCTTGAAGATTTCAAAAGAGATATTCCACCATCCATCTAGTTTCTTAATAAAAACAAAAACATCTAGTTTCTTAATAAAAACAAAAACATTCCAAACCAATAATATGCTTACCTTGTTTGATAAAGAATTGGAAAGTTAAATTCAAATTACACACAGACATATCCTGACTAAAGCTTGTCACCTATCATGGGAAGAAAAGAAAGGAGATTTGACTTACAAATGGTCTGAAGCTGATATTGTAATTTCCAGCTATCATTTGTTAGCCCATGATTTTGGTCAGCCTAATAATATAGAAAGCTCTTGGATTTATCATAGTGAATGGTACCAAGCTGTCTTAGACAAGGCCCAGTGAGTTTTTAAGCTTATTATTTATAAATTGTGGACTTATGATGAAAGATATTGGAATTAAGCTGACATACCTAGTCAGATAAGAAGCCAGGAGTCAAAGTTCCTCAAAGAAATTGGGGAAATCCAAACATCCAGGCACATTTGCCTGACAGGAACCCCTATTCAAGACAGTATAAATGACTTAATGAGCCTAATCAACTTCATTACAGAACTTCAAAATGAAAAATAAATTGGGAACAAACTATATTGGACAAGCTCAAAAAAGGAAATTATAGTCCCCTTCAGTTATTCCTGAGGCATTTTTCTCTACAAAGAAAAAAGGACAGAATTTTAAATGATCTACCTGAAATTAATCATGATTATATCCATGAACCTCTCTCAGATTGGAAATTAGATAGATATAATGAGATTTTCAAAGAGCTATTATCATCATCTCATCAAGGCCCACAAATCTTACCCAAGTATATAAACAAGATTTGCCTTTGTTGCAATCATCACTTGCTTAGTGAAAATATATATGACATTGAAGGTATGATCTCACCATATGGGACACAGATGGAAAGGAGTTTTTTGAATAGTACCATGAAAAAACGTGTTGCTGTCAAAACATGTCTACAAAGCACTCAAATTCAGAGGTTCCTGAATTTTTTTTTATCACACTGCAACATTAAAAATTCAACCCCAAAATCAGTGATTTTTTTGAAGTTTACAACATTTCTTGATTTGTAAGTTTGTTTATTTCCCTTATTTCTTTATTAAACTTCTGTTTTGTACCTCTCCTTTGATAATTATAAAGCTTTTGATTGACAATTATTGGTGATAAACTGGTAGGATTGGAATTGTATTAGAAAATGATAAGATTATTTTTACACATGTTGATGGAACAATAGGCCAAGCTACAAACGAGGCAGAAATTCATAAACTAAAGGAAAACAACAGTTTAGAAGTACTTGTGGAATTCAATAGGGGCTGCAGGGGTTGGCCTGAATATAACTTGTGTGGACATTGTATTTATAATGGTACGAATTATGATTATATGACCATGAGGGCATATTTTAATATAATTTATATATCTAATATATGTCTAGGCACCTAATTGTAATACAGCTTCTGAAGATCAAGCTATTGATCTTCTACCTTGTATTTTTCAAAGGAAAAATGTAATGGCATACCATTTTATATCACCTGCTACAGTGGAGATAAAAATTAAAATGGTATGTTAATTCATAGGATGTTTTACTCAATTAAAAATTAAGAACCACTTATTTCATATTTATGAATGACAGGTACAACAAAGGAAGCAAACTTTGGGAAGGTGTGTACAGTTTGCTCATTCAAATCTCTTATTGGATTTTATTTTCCTTTCCTTAGGGTGGTTATTTTTTTCATGTAAGAACTGTAGAAAGTACTTTGAAATATGCTGAGCTATCAAAACCTTTCTTAGAGACTCATATGAACATCAAAATTGAAAGTGGGTACCTGTGAAATTACAGTTCTTTTGAATTAAAAAGATTGGGTGTGGATTTAGTAATCACTTGGATGAGCGGATTTAGCAAACTACATCCATGAAAGGCATGAATGTGTATCTGAATCAAAAATTTTATGTGTAGGCATAGGCGTAAACTTTAGGTTGAGGCGTGGAAATATCACTCCCCAAAATTTTTCTATATTTTATATAAGTTTTTTGACTTGTTTGATACTTAACAGCTTTCTTTCTCAATTTTCCAATATGTGCTTTTTGGCCCTATTATTTCACCAAAATTTAGCAATTGATTTTCTTACAGAAAATACTAATTATCCTGAATTCCCTTTTTGACAAATATGAAACTATTTTTTGAAAAGGATCATTGAGTTTTTGAGTATTACTCCTTTCATATTTTCATATTAGCTTTTTCAAAGGGATAGGTGTGATTTTTTCCTAAACCACAAAAATAAAAAGGAGATATATTAAGGGTATTGGTAAAATCACTTAAGCTCTTACGGGCTTTTGCCATAAATTGGTAAAAACACGTAAGGGGCTCCCTGGGCCCATTTTTAATCAAAAATGAAATACCAAACAATCTGTATTGGGCCACAACCTCTCAAAAACAGGTTTTTCCCCACAAAACCCCTCTAACCCAATTGTATAAATTTTTTTTGCACATCCCCCCAGAAAAACAAACACCTAAGTAAACCACATTATCCCCCCAAATTTTTTTTTTTGAAAAACAGCATTGCCAGAGCAATTTTGAAAAGCTTTCCACACATTTTTTCCTTTTTTTCCCCCAAAGACTGAATTTTCCTCCCCAACAGCCTGCTTCCAAGCCTCGAAAATTCAAATG
Source organism: Austropuccinia psidii (assembly GCA_023105745.1). Taxonomy (NCBI): domain Eukaryota; kingdom Fungi; phylum Basidiomycota; class Pucciniomycetes; order Pucciniales; family Sphaerophragmiaceae; genus Austropuccinia; species Austropuccinia psidii. Next base: position 63,240,200 of record JALGQZ010000001.1, on the reverse strand, counting down.
AGACCTTTTCTGGGGCTTTTTTGTTTTATGAAGAATGAAGCTGAACCCTAATATACTTGGGCATTAAATCAATACATAGAAAAAGTCCTCAACAACAAGAATATTGTTCCCCCTCCAGTCATTGTTATTGACAGAGATTTGGGCTTGAAAAACTCTTATAAGAAGCTCTTCCCAGACTCAGAAGTCATGTTATACATTTGGCACATCAATAAGGACTTATCTGACCATTGCATGAAGAAAATTTGTCATGGAACTGATTTTGAAAATTTTATGGCCCTTTGGAATCAAGTAATACACTTTTATCTTTCACTTTCATTGTTATTATTGCTCTTGTCAATGAATTTTTGATTCATTTCTCAGATTATGTAATCATCCACTGAAAATTCTTTCAAAAACAACTGGAAGAAGCTTAAAAAGAAAGTCAAAAATCCTCAAGTCTTTCAATATTTGTAAAATACCTGGCTTCCTCTAAAGTAGTATCATGTTCCAGCATAGACCAACCACAATTGCCACCTTGGTGGGGGCTCAACCTCAAGAGTTGAAGAGGCCCATGCCATGGTTAGAATTTGGCTCCAAAAGTCCACTGGTACTCTCCTGGAGGTAGTGAGGTCCCTCCACATGGCTTTCAGAAAACAATTTATTCAAATAATCAACATAATATCCAAAGAAATAATTGTCCATGTCAAGAATTTTCCCCCTTTTCTCTTAATGGAAAGGTGTATCATTATGCCCTTCAGATGGCCTTTGACAATTTCAAAACTAAATTTCCCCCATATGAAAAATGCACAAACAAATACAAAAATTATCAAGGCATCCCTTGCCAGCATAAATTCCAACAGGAATTTGTCAAGCACCAAAGGATTCAGATATCAGACTTCCATCCTCAGTGTTATTTCAATTTGCCTGTGAGTATTTTTGAACTTCAAATTCTTACTTTTTTTCTTATTAACTTCTTTTCTTTGTCATATTCTTCTCAGACTGATTATCAAGGTGATCATCAAAGTGTTGAGAAAGAAAGAAAGAATGCAGCAAAAAGAATATTTTAAGATATTCAAGAAGACCTTTTTCAAAGACCATTGGCAGAAATGACCCCAATTCTTCAGAATTTTCAAGATGTTTTGACTTCAAAAGTCTCATTTGATCAAATTCCCAAGAGTCAAGAGGATGATCAATATTATGAAGACCCACTAGAGTGAAAGAATATCCACGGAAGACCTCAAGGAGCCAAGAATGAAAATAAAAATGAAAGAGAACCCCCAAGATTTGAAATCGTTTGAAGTCAATCCAATAGCAGAGGAAGACCCCCATTCAAAGTGACCAGCACATCAACATCGAGATCACAGTCATTTGCACGCGCTAAAATCATGGAAGAGGATTTATCTGAAGATTCTGAGGCCTCATTATCAAAATGAATAAGTTTATAAGATTCACTACCCTCAGCAACTGAATCAAATTAATATGGAAAATAAGGAGTAACCCTTAGAAGGTCCATGAAATTGGAAATGGGTGGACAAAACTCACAAAGAAAGTACCACAAGCCTGCCACCAGCTTGAAGATATATGATGCAACTGACTTCACCTGTGAGAATTGCCAAAGAAATTATCACACAAGTGATCAATTCTCCAAGCTCTTTATTATTTTTTGTTTTTTAATGTATATTTATTTTGTTTATTTGAATATTTACACATTTTTTGACCTAATTTTATCAGGCACCTGGATCATAAGACTTTCCAAAGTTTATATTTAAATACACCTTCAAGCCCATCAATGTCCAGGGTGATGGAAATTGTGGCTACAGAACAGTATCCCACTACATTTACAAGACTCAAGATCAATGGTATTATTTCAGAGGTTACTTTGCTGAAGAAATTCAACAAAATCAAGACCTTTATAAACCCATGAACACTTTTATTCCCCATTATCCTCTTAGTTGGACTGAATTGAGTGGTATGGAGATGTTGGCCAAGCTCCAAAGAGCAAGTGGAAGTTCATGCCTGATATTGGTATTCAATTGAAAATAATTATTAAAGACCAGTTTTCTCTTATTCCACAGTCCACTCTTTCCCTTTTTCTCTTATTTCTTTCCTCCAAATGATAATCCACCCATTTTCATATTTTTCTTGGATAGCTGTTCTCATTTTGGTCCATTGGATATAATCATTTCTAAGATTTATCCAGTCCCCCCCATTACTGTGAGTTGAAAATCTCATGCCCAACCTCATTCCCTGGGGTGGGAAAATGAATTTAAGAAACACAGGATGTTATATTTGTCTAATCTTCCCCCACCAGAAAAACCCCACTATTATTGAGGTTGATTCTGATTGATCGATTTTTGTATAGACAATTTACACCAATTATCCCCCTCCTAAGTCCTATTTATTGCTTTGATCCCACCTCAGTATCATTTTTCATCAAACATGTGGAAATTTTGTACTTAAAAATAGTCATATTACAAACATGAAAAAAACATTTGAAAAAAACTCTTTTTGTGCCTTCACTTGTCCCAACAAAAAATATTCCCACAATTATGAGCTTCTAGTCTTTCATTGTCAAAATTAAACCTCCCAATTCAAAATAAATGAAGGAAATTTATAAGTAGGAAGGCTTAAATTAATTTTTTGGAAAAATATGCCATTTTGTCAAATTTGGCAAAAAAATGAAAGCCTTTGGGGAAATTGACATCCCAGGTCAGAAAAAATATGGCAAAAAAAATAAAAAAACCTCAAAACTGAGCCTGAGGAATTTTTTTCAAAAAAATAGGCCACTTACGTGTTTTGGCCATGATTTTCAAAAATATGTAAGGTTTTATATGTGTTTACCAACACCCTATATTACTTTTATTTTCAATTTTTAATAATGTTATTGATGACTATTCTTCTTACTTCATAGACTTGGTTGTTTCAAAAATGAAACAACCTTTCATGATACCCATGATATCCTTATTTATGCTGAAATTTTCTATTCTTTTGTAATATTAATTATCTGAGCCTTAGAGGTATTTTCATATACCCAAAAGACCACAAATGATAAATTAAGATACAAATATAAATAAAATAAATTTATTTATGTTATAAAAATAAAAAATTGAAATATAAATACAAATTTATATTTAAAAGTCAAAATTTAATTATAATTTAAAAATACAATTGCAATAAAATTTAAAATTATGAGATTACATTTTTACTTGTAAAAATTAAGTAAAAATGAATTTTTGATAAAAAAATTGTGAAATTAAAATATTTTTGGTAAAAAGTTATATAAAATATATTATAGCTTTTTATCCAATAAATAAACATAAAGAAATTATCGCACCATTGGATTCCCCATAAAAAATAAAGTGGGTCACCTCTGGATGAAATTTCTGTAACTCAACTCTAAATAAGCTTAAATTAAGTAATTTTTTTTGCACAAAAGTATGAGAATCCTCAGAACCTTAATTTAATTCACACCACATGTGGTATTAACCATCAATTTTGGTGTTAGAATTGAGGTATTGTGTTTAGTTTAGAAGTTATGAGGAATTGAAGTATTTTCAATTGAATTCAATTGAAATGTCAAAATGTGCACATGTATTACATAAGTGAACTTTAATTTACATATGAGGTATCAATTATTACAGATGTGTAATTAAAAACTAAATTTAATTACATGTGTAAATTATAATTGTATTACATGATGAGGAATTAAAGAAAGAATAAATTGGAAAGATTAATTCTGGGGGGGAAAAGACACTCTAGCTCTAAGGGGAGCTAGACCCCCAAAATCCTTGCTGACTGGCGTGAGATGTCAAAATCCATGCAAAAGCTCATTACTTTTGGCCTGGAATTGAGTCACAGGGTCTGTGACTCAATTGATGATGAGGTTTTGATACCAACCAGGGTAGTTTTAACTGCTTCCAAGAGGGTAAAACTACCCTTAAGCTAAAGCGATGGTAGAAAAAACAGTTTTAACTGGTTTCTAAATCTCTTAAACACATTATGACGTGCTTTTAAGGCTCTAGACCAGGTATTGCTACAGTAATGGCTGATTTAAGGGTCTAAAATGGCCCAAACCAGGGTTCAATGATGCCATAATGGGCTTTTCTGTTGTCAGACTGTTTTTCACGACTAACAAGAGTAAATTTTACTTTTGGAGTAAGAAAATTTATGGCTAAAAAAGAATGTCTTCTTTGCCCCACTTTTCTCTTCATGTTAGAATCTTTTCCTTTTATAATTAGTTTAAACACTGTTAAAAAAATCAATAAAAGATTCCAACCACCCTTTTTATATCATTTTAAACCTTTTAATAACGTGAAAAAATAATTATAATCATTTTTTGTAACTGTTATAATCATTTTTACCCCTGAACCACCCCAAAAGTGAATTAAAGAATCTTTCATCACTGTTAACTTTGTCACTTTGTTTGCAAGTTCACTCTGGTCACTTTTGGGCATGTCTTCTCTTTTAATATCTTTTGAAAGACTTTGTTTTTTAATTAATTGCTTGCAGTTCTTTGCTCAATTAATTCCAATTGAAATTTCTCTTGAAGAAATTTCTTTTGTAGCCTTAAATATCTCTTGTAGAGTATTTTTGAATAAATTTTTACTGTTGGTAAAACAATAAATCTTTATTATATTATTGTTTTATACTTAAAAAGTTAAAAACAATCAAATTGGTGTTTTTTCTCTTTAAAAATACTATTTCATACTATTTTTAAATAATTTTACCTTATACAAATTTTGAGGACAGGAAAAGTACTTGATATTTTATCAAAGTCTCATATCCACACCTTACAAATTAACTCAATGATATATCTCCAGATATAACCAATATCTGGAGGTTCTATTTAAAAGTTTAAATTCTTATTAATTAATATCTTCAAGATTATTTCACATATTATGGATTATTCTCTATGTATGATTAGATATTTCCTTGGATGTTCATTTCAGCCAAATTAGATCCTATTTTATTCATTTTAAAGCAAAATATCTGAAAAAAATCCCTTCATTTCCTATTATTTTCTTTCATATTGTAGAGATTTCAAATTATCAAGTCTCATCAAGCTTCTGTTTGTACCCCCAAATTTGAGTTTTTTATTTTTCTTTGATTATGTAATTATTTGGTTATTTATTCATATTATCATCTTCAAATTAATCATTATAATTAGGGTTTCCCACAAAAATAAGTTAATGATAAAGATTTGAAGTGACCTCTTCTGCCTACTGAGCTTATGCTTTTTTAACAATAAATATTTTCAAATTATTTAAGTAAGATAAATACATGTATATACCCAATACCTTGAAAGAAGTAAAATTCCAATTCCAAAATAAAGCAAACTCTATATCATTTGTGAAAGTTTTCTCTTTGAAACAAGTAAACTTAAACCATTGTACTATGAATTTCTTCAAAAATCAATGCAATAAAATTATTTTTCACTATAAATTAACAGAAATAAAATTTATTTAATTTCTTTTCAAAAATATAAGATATTTCAAATATTAATAATACCCTTATAATGCATTTTAGTAGTATTTTAATATAATTATATAAAATTGAAGTGATGGTAAGATGATTCCTGGGAAAACAGAAATGATAGACTTATTTCAATTCTAGAACATCTCACAGAGTTTCTCAAAGGAGTAAACTGAAAAACCAATATATTAGAAGCCACTTTTCATATTTTTATCCATGGTTACATCACTTGTTTTCAAGTAAAACCATATTAATTACTTTATTATGTGATCTTACATGGATACCAGCACATTTCTGGTTGAGAAATAACAAATTCATAACTGAAAATTTCTTTGTTATAAATTAAATTTTTTTATAAACTTTATGAATTTTATTGAAAATTCTATTACAGGTTTTAATTTCTGTGGAATTTTGACGATTCAGTGTTTCATGTGGAATAAGCAAGAATGGACTGTGAGTAAAACTTTTGATTTTGACTATGAATTGATAATTATTGTTATTTTTCATTATTTATGATACCTTCTTCAATTTTCACTGAGATTTTCAGAAAGATTAATCAATAATTGTGTTTATATGAATTTTTAGGTTTGACCTCATTTTCTACATGGTGTGGGCAAATAGAATAGCCTCAGCTAATTTCCGTGAGGTAAGTACATGGATACTAGGCCAAAAAAATTCAATTAATTTTTCTTGGATCACCCATGGAGAATAATAAATAATACACATGTTTTCAGGACTGATAGATTCTTTTTACCTCCTTGGAGTGAAAAAATTGAAGCTTATTTGAGCTTTTCTCATTACTTAATGCAACTTAGACTTACTAAAAAAAATTCAAAGAGATTTTTGAAAGACTAATTGAGATATTATCAGAAATTTATCAAATATCTAGGGAATTCTGCACTTCAGAGGCCTCATAATTTGGGTACACTTTCTCTGTTTGATTTCTTTTTCCCCCTTGGCTATTTTCTGCATCAAAATTGTAATTCAGCCCTCAACACTGATACTCACTATGGGTGTAATCATAATTTATTTATTAATACAGTACTTTGAAGTGATCAAAACATTTATAACACCAAATTTGGTGTATATTCAATATGGTACTTTCCACAATCCCATTATTTTGGCATAAAAATGCAAAAAACAAAGATTTACACATATTATTTAGGTTTTATTGATGCTGAGGTGTTGGATTTTTTTACATATTACCACCTCAAAGATTTGATTTGAGTTTATTCACCTTATTAGTTTAGCCTAGATGAATATTTGTGTATAATCCAAATCTGGCCTTGAGTCTATTATTTTATTTACTCACAAAGAAGTTATCCATTTTGTTCCTTGTAAAGATAGTAAATTTTGAATTTTAAAGTGAATTATGGGTTTTTACTATTTGAAAAGCTATTTAGAATTTTCTGTGGCCTATTTTGGTAAGTAAAATATACCTCAAGGCTCACAAGTTCTTAATTTTTCTATAAATCTGTTATAAAAAAGAAATAAAATTAAATATATCTTGTTTTAAATTTTTGGGCTCTAACAGTTGAATAATTGATGATAAATTGTGGCAAGTTTATTCAGAATAAATTGAGAAAATTCTGGGTAGTTATTCCAAAATTAAATTTATCTTAGTACAGCTTTAATATTAAAGAGCTTATCTAACATTCAATTTTCAATCAATACAGGAGTAAATTATAAATTCAAAAATTAGTTTCATGGTTCTAGTTCCTATACATATTTGGAGTATACCCAAGAGACAAAAAATGATGTATGAAATTCAAAAAAATCTGATAAGAATTATTTTATAAATATATTTTATTTTTGGAATTTTTCCCTATTTTAATATTGAAGAAAAACATTCTTTAATAATCTTATCTAAATGAAGAATATTCCTTATCACATAATTTTGCCAAAAATAACAATATTAATCAATTTTTAAGATTCAGGTTTAAATAAAGAAATCTACCTTAAATAAAACAATTTAGAGTTGATATTCTAAGAAACATGATAAAATTATATGTATGGATTTCCTGATAAATAAATATCAAAAATATTGAAATTTCATTTAAAGTATCATCTAAGCTTGAAATTCCTTGGGAGAAACTTTCCATATATTTTTTTTGAATTAAGAGCTAATAAATTATGGTTTTTATCATAAAACTTTTATAATAACTAAAACTATATTCTTGATAAAATTGATTACTTTTACCATGATTCTTTTTCTGGAAATTTGAATGTTACTTTTGAGCGGAAATCTATCAGATATTGGGCTATAGATACCAAAAGGATAAGCTTGACATATATGAAATTTAGTTTACACATGCAAAATGGTTATTTAAAATTTATTAATTATACATTTGAGCTTAATCAATCCTTTTGATTTTAGCTATATGCAAATTTTAGTGATCATGTATAGGAATAAATCGAAATATGATCCTTGAGGTGGAAATAAAATCCTTTCTCCAAAGGTCTCATATTTCCCCAAATACTCGAATATTATAATTAAGTTCCAAAATTTGCACAAAAATGCAGGTTAATTTGGATAATAATTTATCAAAGCTTCCATGGAGTCATTCAATTACTTTGTTCTAATTTAAGATCTTTAAGGCTTAATTTTTTCAAAAGGTTAAAGCTAAAATTCAGTAATTTGTACTAGCTTCAAAATATCATCAACTTTTAAGCCTTTTTTTACGATAATCCTCCAAGGCTTAAGCCCTTTCAGCTTTCATTTACCACAAAAACACATTTTATGAAAGAATAATTGTAGGAAATGTTTTACAGTTCCTTTTGAAACTAAAACAGGCTCCAGTTATTTAATGATTTTTTTCAATTATTTCATCAGTATTTACAATATTTTTTAAATAACTTGTGAAACCATTAAGCAATCTCTTTTACCCCTATTTGATATTCATGTTTAGTCATTTTTCTGTTATCATTATTTGAACTAAACATTAACCAATTCAATAAAACTTCATTATGAAGATTTCAATATGATTATTAATTATTTAAATGTTCTAGAAAGAATAATTATATATATTTGTAGATGTTTTACCCATATTGACCCTGGAACCAGCCTAAAACTTAATTGAAGAATCTTTTCTCAATATAATATCTGTTACTAAGCTTATAAAATAAACTTGATTTTTTATTTAAAATATACAGCTATTGAGACCTGAAATATTCTTCAAGATTTATTTGCTAGAAATTTATTGAGTAAATTGAAATTATTTTCTTAAATCTTATTTCATTTTATTCTTTCTTAATCATTTCAATGGATTATTTAACCATGAGCTAAGTATTATAATTTTTTATCCTTTTTATAGTGATATGAATCACCCAAGTTATATGAAGGTTTTTTTTGAAATAGTATATTATGCTTCAAAACTCATAATATAATTAGGGATTATTCATTAATCTTGTTTATTTCTTTCAATATCTTGATTTTTCAATTCAATTTTTTTAGGTTATAAGTCTTCTTTTTTATTTAATGGATACTGTAAATTCTTTCTCATTGCATAATGAATTATTCAAAATATTATCCAAATATTTTATTCATTCCATTGAGACTCTTTGGGCTATTTATAGTTCCATATCTTAATAATGAATCTTTATCCATGCCAAGTTATGTAAATTAGGAATATCCAAAACCTTCACACTATTCATGGGAATTTTTCTATATAAACTTGAACATCTATTTTCTATCTCTATAGATGTGGTGGATCTGGGCTCTTCAGGTGCTAGGTCATAATCAATGTGGTGTACAAGATCTACCAAGATCCCTTTTTGATGGAATTAATCATAAGATATCAACAAACCAGGGATGAAGCTTGATGGTAGCTAAAATGATTCTCTCAAGGATATTAAATACACATAAATTAGTTTTCCAAGTTCTTTCAAGAACACCTTTCATGAATATTTTATATTATTAATTCCTTTTCAGATAATTTATTGTCTCAGAAATGGAATTTTTGTGGAATATTTTACCCATGTTGGATACAGAAAAAACAAATGTATCATCATTTTAGTGCTCTAATTATGATGTTATTTACATTCCAAGTTCCTGTCTAAATCATTCTCTATCTTTTACCTACATCAAAATGAATTATGAGTAGAATTTTATCCAATAAATAATATAATTTGAAGGACCCAACCAAAGCATATTAGCTTTAACACTGTTATTTGTGACTAAGTGATAAGAAACAAAAGTAGACCTCTGACCCCTTGTATTTAGCCCATAATCTCCTTTTTCCTCAGATTCTGATTCCAATGGAGGTTCATGTAATATTGGTACTCATAGTTTTCTTCTTTTTATGATTCAGTTTCAGCTAAATTGAATACAATTATAAAGAGTGCATCTACTTAATTTCTGCTGAATCCAGCTCTAACAGCTCAAATTTAATCCAAAAGAGAATCCATTTGTTTCTTTTTATTAAGCAAATGAATAACTTTTTTTCAAACTAAATTTAATGTATCATAAAAATTTGTTGTAGTGATCTTTCAATATAAAACATTTTTAATCCTAATTAGAGTAAATTTATAGAAACTAAGAATCTGATCGCGTAATTATAAGAGTTAAGAAAAAGAAATCCAAAAATCAATTAATTATGCAAGTCTAAAGAGTGACTTATTTTTGGTTGATATTTTCTTTTTTATGCTTCAATAAAAGGATATAAACAATTCTTTCAATCTTGTTTCTTTGGAATAATCTTTCTATATCTTATTTAGTGGTGATCAGCTATTATGTATATTCATAAATTTCCAGAATCTTTGAAATTATCATTCCAATATCATAGAACATCACTTATGAATTCGTGATCATATCAAATTTTCATTCACCAGTCACTTTCAAAACCTATTTCAAATAATTGGGTGATGAACACATTAATTGAATTTTGAGTTTGGTCTTAATTGGTAATTTTACTATTAAAATTGGCTCATAATCTTACTCATGATAAGCTTTTGGAGGTTTATTTAAGAAATACTTTTTAATTTCATAATACTCATAATATACCTTCATTAAAATTTCTTCATTTTTCAACTTAATTTTTCTTGGTAATTCAGAAAATTTTGGATTAAATAAAGCCCCAATGCTACACATGACTTAACATAATGTCACAGGGGCTCTTGGACAGAAAGGCAAGAGTGGCCTGGCACTCAGAAATAATGGAACTCACTTTGAAGACTCCAAAAGAATAAAGAAAATAAAAATAAAGAATTGAATTTCTCTAAGAAGAATGAAAGTACAAAGATGAGATGCAATAAGAGAAATGAGAAGCCAAATGGCAAAAGAGCCAACCAAGTAAGTCCTTAATCACTGTTTCAACCTTCCAAAATGAACAATGGAATCAGTAAGGATATGACCACCAAGTATCCATTGACAGGTGAAGAAAGAAAATAGAAAAAGTGCTAAATGACTGACTTGATAATATCAGTACTCACTTAGCAAAAATGGTAAGATAAATAGAGATAAAATAAAATCAAAATATATTAATTAGCTGGGGGGAAGACCCCCATTGTCAAAGGAGGCTTGTATATGTGAAAGGTTGAGAGCTTGACTCCTTCAGGCTTACAGCTGGTCTGTATTGAATCCTTGAATCTGTATTGACAGCTTGATGAAGTGTATGCCTTGCCAGATTGGGAAACGAACTGTGTTGAATGATTTTCCCATGATGTATGATTGAAATACAGGTCTTGATGAATCTAGACTGTATTGAAATGAATGTGGTTTCTAAGTTGGATTGATGAAGCATTGAAACTTGACAACTTGTTTGGAACTGCCGCTTGAATACACCTTGGGAATGAATTGACAGTATTCCCTTTGAGGGAATACTTGAAGTTAGAATATCCAATAAATTCCTGATGGTTTCATTGGTCTTTGAGAAATTACACACGTACTTGAGCCTTGATGGGTCCTCTGGATGAAATGACACTTTGGTGACTTATGGAATTTTGAATTACTCCTCTGATATTGAAACCCTTGAATTGCTGGTGAAAAAAGGTGCAGAATGGTGTATAACACCATTTATGACAATTTGAGTTGCTGAAGGGTGAAAGTGGCCAAAGGTCTTTGTGAGTGAAGTCAGGAGGATGAGAGTGAAAATTGGGTTTTGGGTGACTTCAGAGGTGAAAAGGTGTTTCTGAGTGTATTGGCCAAATACAGCTTATACAGCTTTAAAACTGTATTTGCGCAAATTGCGCTAAAATGCACAAAATTCACAAAAGTGCACAAAATGCACAAAGCTGGAAATTAATCCCCAAAAGGCCTGATATGGCCTTTTGGACATCTTTCCCATAATACATGGGAAAATGGCAGATACAGCTGAATACAGCAAAAATGTGGAAAATGGGAAAAGTACATGAAAATGCGCAAAACTGTATTTAAAGCTCAAAAAGCCAAATACAGGCTTTTGGGCTGTATTTTCCCTGTTGCCTGGAAAATACCTGAAAGTGCCCAAAAGCAGAGAATGGCCAGGAAAGGCCTGATGATAGTGAAGGGGCCAGGTTGGCCCCAGGAGTGAAATGACCATAAAAGGCCAGAAAAGATGAGAGGGCCAATTTGGCCAGTGATTATGGATATGGCCAAATTGCCATAAGATTGATATGGCACTGATATGCCATATGGAGTCCAGGAGGGTAATTTCCATGGTTGTGACAGTACCCCCCACCTTGGAATGGTGAGCTCCTGAGCACCAACACAAGGTGAAGCCTTTTGAGGCAACTGGAAAGGATTTGAGACAGGGATTGAAGAGTAGTGATTAAGAGAAAAATAATTGGATACTGATATTGAAAAGCTGGCATGTGACACGGGATTTGCTTGACCTTCTTTTGACATTGGCTTCAGAATTGATGTAAATTTAAAATGAATGACGTTGGTTCATGAATTGATTTGGCATAAGTAAAGAAAATTGAAAATGAAAATAACAAGAGCATTAAAGAATGAAAATGAAATTAAGAAAAGAAAAAACAAAAGAGAAATGAATCTTGAGGAGGTTCCAATCTTCATCACAGAGGTTGGTAGTTGATTTAGGAATTGGCCAAGGACCTGGAAAGGAAAATTTGATGCCAGATGCTCACAGAGTGGCTAAGGTGATGTTTTGACAGATTGTAAACCCCTCAGGGAAGTGCACACCAGGAGAGGAACTTACTTTTGGTAATTACCACTCCCGCCAGTGCCATAAAAAGAAAATAAATTTGCTGAAAGAATGACTTGGAATTGGAAAGACTTGGAAAGAAATCAATAAAAGGAATGGTACATTTGCCCAAGTAAAGATGTCCATGATTTTTGGAATTGATTGTGAAAGCCAGGCCAAAGATCTGTGTCCAAAAATTGCAGAGTGCTCACAGAGTGGCCAAGGTGATGCTTACAACAAGAAAGGGTAGAATACCTCTAAAGGTTCATACCAGGAGTGGGAGTTACTTTTGGTAATTCCTATACCCACCAAGCACCATAAAAAATAATGCTCTTGAAGAATTGGGTCCTGGCTTGTCAGGATAGAAAGAATGAAAATCCTTGACCAGTTCAGGACAATTCTTGAGGTTTTTAGTGGGTTCCCAAGTGGATATTTCTGAGTCTTGACTGAAACCTTTTCATTCCACCAAATACCATAATTTTCCTCTCTTAAGCTTTGATTCCAGTATTTGAGAGACTTCCCATTCCTCTTTTTCTTCAATGATAATTGGAGGTAGAGGCTCTTGATGCCCATTTGGTATTGTTGATGTCTTGACTGGTTCTAAGAGTGAAATATTGAATACTGGGTGGATGTACTTCCATTGAGATGGGAGCTTGAGGTGGTAGGCATGAGTGCTGAATTTCTTCAAGATTGGAAAAGGACCCAACCATCTTTCAGACAGTTTTTTGGTGGGTCTAGTTGTTTTGATGTTCTTGGAAGAAAGCCATACCATGTCACCAGGATTGAAGATAGGTTGACTTGCTCTACTTTTATCTGCATACCTCTTAAACCTGTTTATGGCAACTTCAAGTTCTCTCTTGACATCTTGCTGTACTGATTGGATTTTTGTTGATAACTTTCCGGCAGGAGTATCTTGAGTAATGTGAACTGAGTCAAAATTAGTATCTCTTCCATAAACAGTGAAAAATGGTGATGGTTTTGTTGAAGAGTGGTCAGAGTTATTGTAGGCAAATTCAGCCAGAGGGAGCCAGGTGTTCCAATCATCTTGATGATAACTTACATACATCCAAATGTACTGTTCTAGTATCTGATTTACCCTCTCAGTCTGTCCCTCAGTTTCTGGATGATAAGCAGTTGAAAGATCTCATGAAATCTCAAGCTGCTTACAAAGATTGGTCCAAAAAGAAGAAACAAAAAGAGAACTTCTATCACTAACAATTCTTGAAGGAAGTCCATGCTTTGAGAAAATATTCTTGATGAACAAACGAGTCAAATCCAGTGAAGTTATTGAAGAAATTGTTGGAATAAAAACTTCCATTTTTGAGAATCTGTCCACTATGACAAGGATTGAGTCAAAAGAATTGGACAGTGGCAATTGAGTGATGAAATCCATTGAAAGACAAATCCAAGGACCATTTGTAATTGGAAGAGGTTTGAAGAGTTCAAACTTCTTGTGGTGAATATTTTTGTTTCTTTAACACTGTTGACAGGATGATACATAATACTTGATAAATTGAGTCATTCCAGGCCAGTGAAAATCCCACTTGACATGTTTGAGAGTCTTCTCTTGAGCAGGGTGTCCAGCTAGAGGAGAGTCATTCCTCCTTTGAAGTATACTGAGCTGAATTGTGGGGTCATTTGGGACCACCACCCAAACTTTGAACGGGAGAAGTTGGGAAGAGGAATCAAGAGAATAATCTCAAAAAGATTTACCTTTACCCAAATCTTGAAGAATACTTCTATATTGATAATATTTCCATAATGATTTCTGAATTGAGTCAATCAAACTTGAAAATGATTCCACCTTGACTTCAAAGAACTTTGAGGCTTGAATTTCATCTTTCTTGATTATTTTTTGATAATTCATTGGATTCTTGCTGATGAAATCTTCCCCCTGTCTGGGTAAACATTGTTTCAACTTGACAATGCATCTGGAAGGGTGGCCAAGAAGCCAGGGCGGTAAGTGATTGAAAAATGAAATTCAGAGAGAAACTCAGCCCAGCGGGCTTCACGGCAAGTGAAAATATTTGATGACATGAAGTATTGAAGTGAAGAATGATTGGTGAGAACTTCAAAGGAGGAAGAAAGAGAAAGGAGAAAAGCTCTCCAGCACTTGAGAGCCCAGACTATGCCAAGGAGTTCCTTGTCATGAATCTCATAATTGAGCTAATCTGGGAGAAGCTTGCGGCTATCAAATGCAATGGGATGTTTTCCTGAGTCAGAAATCTGACTCAGTACAGCACCCAAGGCATAATCTGATGCATCAGTCTCTACAATGGTGGGTAGAGAAGGATCCAAGTGAGAAATGATTGGATCAATGGTGAATTCCTCTTTGAGTTGATGAAACTTTCTAAGAGCTTCCTCATTGAGGGGAAAGCGGGGATCTTTCTTGAGGAAACTTCTGAGTGAACTAATTTTCTTTGAATAATTCTTGATGAAACAGCGGTAAAAGTTGGCAAAGCCAAGGAATGTTTGAAGTGCCTTGAAGTTTCTTGGGGGTGGCCAATTGAGAATTTGCTGGACTTTTTCTTGGTCCATCTTGAGGCCTGCAGAAGAAACAACATAACCTAATTACTCTACACTAGAAACATGAAACAGGCACTTGGAGGCCTTAGCAAAGAGGTTATTGGCTCTTAGTCTGGCAAGAACAGTGGACACATGAGTGACATGTTCTTCTTCAGATTTGGAAAATACCATAATTTCATCCAAATAAACCATAACATAAATATCAAGAAGATCATAAAAAATATCATGGACAAGGTTTTGAAAGTAGGCAGGAGCATTGGTGAGCCCAAATGGAATAACCAAATACTCATAGCTGTCATATTTAGTTCTAAAACATGTCAAATGTTCATCAACTTCCTTGATTCTGAGCAGTTTATATGCACCATGTAAATCAATCTTGGAGAAGATAGAAGAACCATTGAAAAAAGTAAGAAGCTGATTCATAGGAGGAACAGGATACTTGTTCTTCCTAGTAACAGCATTGAGTTTGTGGTAATGAACACACAAACAGAGGACACCATCTTTCTTTTTGACAAAATGGACAGGTGCTCCTGTTGAAGAGGAGCTTGGCAAGATGAAACCTTTCTCTACATTCTCTGAAATGTAGGCCCTGAGTGTATCTGACTCTTGGTTTGATAAAGAGTAGATCATCCCAACTGGAGGTAGAGACCCCTCCAGATCAATATGATGATCACAGGCATGGTGAGGAGGAAGTTTTTCTGCTTTCACCTTGGAGAATACATCCAAATACTGGTGATAAACAGAAGGAACAACCTTCATCACGGTCTCTATTTCTTCTGGCTCTTCCTCTTCATCCCACAACTCCTCTAGGGAGTCATCATAACATGAAAGAGGAAGGTCCATATTCACAAAAAAGAGATAAATTGAAGATACAGAATTATCTTCTCCAACATCTTGAATCTCTTTGAATACTTAATCTCTATATGATAGTAATGACTGATGGGAATTAAGGGAAGTAATATAGACAGAAGATGGAAATGATGGTGTTTTAGAATCACCAACCAGAGCTGCACATGATTTGGAAGAATAAAAGTCATTACTGAAAGATTTTGAAGGATCATAATGGTCCTTATGATCAGCATTAAAGGTTATCAGCCCTTGCCTCCAATCAATAGATGGATTAAAATTATTGAGAAAGTCAAAGCCCAATATGAGGTCTTCTCCCTTGGGAGTATCAATGACTAAAAAGTCCCATTCAAAGCTTGGTAAAGAAGGGATCTCAACCATATATTTAGTATGGTGAGTCACAAATAAAGAAGGAGACTCAGAGGAGTCAAGAATGATAAGAGGAATCTTTTCTGGGAGTTCTGACATGGTCAAAGAATACTTGTGAACAAACTGTTTTGCAATAAATGAGTAGGTAGCACTAGAATCAATGAGAATATTGCAAAAAATATCAGAGAGAGAAGAAAAAACAAAGAATTTAAGAAAATGTTTGACACCAGTAATCAAAATGCACAATTGTGCTCTGGATGGAAAACAGTGAAGACTATTGAACACAACATGATCTTCACTCAGGCTTTTCCCTGGCTGGGAAAACTGCCTGATGGTTGGGTAAGCTTGTTTTGAGGCCTTTTGAAACAGAACCCAAGACTATGCTTCCCACCACAATAGGCACATAAACCCTCCTTTATTCTTCTTTCTTTTTCAGAATTCATTAACTTGAAGTCTTTCTTCAGCAAAGAAGAATGGAGCTTGTCCCTCTTCTCAAAATTCTTCTTCTTTTGGATTGAGCTTGAAGAATTTTGAGGATGAGAAGAATTTGACTTTGAGGTTTCTGGCTTCTTCTCTTGATGATGACTCTTTTCATTTTGCCTCTCATGGTACCTGGTATCAAGCTCCAGGGTAATTTCCATTAAGTCTTGAAGAGAGTCAATTCTTGAAGGATGGGAGGCCAATTGATCCAAAATCTTGGATGGCAATCCCTTCCTGAAATGATGAATAAGAGCCCTTTCACCCCAACATCCAATTCTTGAAACCAAACTTCTAAAATTGGCTATGTATAAAGAAACATGGCCACTTTCTTTCATTCTTAGAGAATCCAACTCTGCTTCAGCTTGTCTAACTTCATTTGGGTCCCCAAATAAAGTCAATAGTTGAGATTCAAATAAGTTCCAAGAATTGAGAAGGTAATTTTAGTCTTGATTGGTGAGATTGGAAAGATAAGGCTCAATCCATTTTTCAGCCCTGCCAACAAGAAAGGAAGTGGAATAGAGAACTTTCTTTCTGTCTTGAGATAAGCTTTCTGGATCATTATGAAAAATCAATTGACAAGACTGAATGAAGCTTCTGACTTTGAAGGTCTGAGTCCCATCAAAGCATTCTGGTGCCTTCATAGATGGAGTCTTGAAGGCTGGTGGTCTTGATGCTTCAGAGAATGAAGCTGCTTGAAGATTGGCCATAATCTGAGTCATTTGCTGCATAATTGCCAATAAAGATGGTTCAGACTGATGAGAGTCAAGCTGATGAGACCGGGCTAGAGTTGGTCCTTCAGTACCTTGGGATTCCCCCACAAGAGCAGGAGCACCTTCAGTACCATCAGACTCTTCCTCTTCCACAGAATTCTCCTCTGCCTATTCACCATCTTCCCCAGGACCTCTGAAAATGGTCCTTGAAGTTCCTGGAAATCTGCCAACTACTCCTGAAAATGAAGTTGATCTTTTTGGCACTCTTCCTTCCTTCCTGGATGGTGTTGCTCCTTCCAAAATGGGCCCTCAGTTGAGGAACTTCTGGGGTGCCATCAAGAGGAGCCCTTGGAGTTGGAGTGAGAACAGCTTTAGTTCTGGCCTGAGATCTTGTCTGCCTTGCAGGAGGTGATTGTTGGATGGGCATGATTTCAGGATAAAAATGAAATAAAATGAACAAGAATCAATATTTGAAGATGAAAACTTGATGCAATTTAAAATAAAGCTTGAAGTCAAAAGTCAAAATCAATATCTTGAAGAAAATCAATAAATCAGAATGAGATCTTCAGGTAAATCAATCAATTAAATATCAAATGAAATCTTGAAGTCAATAAATCAATAAGTCAAAATGAAAACTTCAGGCAAATCAATCAATCAATGTCAAATGAAATCTTGAAGTCAGTAAATCAATAAGTCAAATCAATCAAAGTCAAAATCTTGCAAAATCAATCAATCAATCAAATGAATTCTTTAGTCAAAACCAATTTATGTCGAAATTCTTGATGTGAAAAATCAGAAAAATCAATGAAATCTGCAGGTCAATCAATTTTTGTCAAATCAATCAATAAATTCAAATCAAGTGAGCTCTTCTTGAAAATCAAAATTCTTGAATAATGAATCAAAATTAATATTGATGTGAAGAAGGTGTCTGAATGAATTTAGATGAGAAATTTGAAAATCAAATGAAGTTTAAGATTACGCCCAAATTATGAATGAATTAGAAATTTGATGGTTTGAATAAGATTTAGAAGAGAAACAAAAATAAAATTGGGTCAGCTTTCAATTTTTAAAATGAAGAATGAATGAGAGAAAATTGAGAGTTGACAACAAATCATAAATCTCATAAGTATTGCAGAGTCATAATTTCAAGGAAATGAGTGAATGAAATTATAAAGAAAGAATGAACAGAATGAAAAGAAATTAGGAGCTAATTAATATAATGTCACAGGGGCTCTTGAACAGAAGAACAATAGTGGCCTGGCACTCAGAAATCAGGGAACTCACTTGGAAGACTCTAAAAGAATAAAGAAAATTAAAATAAAGAATTGAATTTCTCTAAGAAGAATGCAAGTACAAAGATGAGATGCAATAAGAGAAATGAGAAGCCAAATGGCCAAGGGGGAAACTAAGTAAGTCCTTAATCACTGTTTCAACCTGCCAAAATTAACAAAAGAATTAGTAAGGATATGACCACCAAATATGCATTGACAGGTGAAGAAAGAAAAGAGAAAAAGTGCTAAATGACTGACTTGATAATATCAGTATTCACTTAACAAAAATGGTAAGATAAATAAAGATAAAATAAAATCAAAATATATTAATTAGCTGGAGGGAAAACCCCCCATGGTCAAAGGAGGCTGGTATATGTGAAAAGCTGAGAGCTTGACTCCTTCAGGCTGACAGCTGGTCTGTATTGAATCCTTGAATCTGTATTGACAGCTTGATGAAGTGTATACCTTGCCAGATTGGGAAATGAACTGTGTTGAATGATTTTCCCATGATGTATGATTGAAATACAGGTCTTGCTGAATCTAGACTGTATTGAAATGAATGTGGTTGCCAAGTTGGATTGATGGAGCATTGACACTGGACAACTTGTTTGGAACCGCCTCTTGAATACACCTTGGGAATGAATTGATAGTATTCCCTTGGAGGGAATACTTGAAGTGAGAATATCCAATAAATTCCTGATGGCATCATTGGTCTTTGAGAAATTACATCTGCACTTGAGCCTTGATGGGTCCTCTGGATGACATGACACTTTTGTGACTTATGGAATGTTAAATTACCCCTCTGATATTGACACCATTGAATTGCTGGTGAAAAAAGGTGCAGAATGGTGTATAACACCATTTATGACAATTTGAGTTTCTGAAGGGTGAAAGTGGCCAAAGGTTTTTGTGAGTGAAGTCTGGAGTATGAGAGTGAAAATTGGGTTTTGGGTGACTTCAGGGGTGAGAAGGTGTTTCTGGGTGTATTGCCCAACTTTGGGTTTCTGGCCAAATACAGCTTATACAGCTTTAAAACTGTATTTGCTTAAATTGCGCAAAAAATGCACAAAATGCACAAAACTGGCAATTAAGCCCCAAAAGGCCTGATATGGCCTTTTGGACATATTTCCCATAATACATGGGAAAATGGCAGATACAGCTGAATACAGCAAAAATGTGTAAAATGGGAAAAGTGCACGAAAATGTGCAAAATGCGCAAAACTGTATTTAAAGCTCAAAAAGCTAAATACAGGATTTTTGGCTGTATTTTCCCTGTTGACTGGAAAATACCTGAAAGTACCCAAAAGCAGAGAATGGCCTGGAAAGGCCTGATGATAGTGAAGGGGCCAGGTTGGCCCCAGGAGTTAAATGACCATAAAAGGCCAGAAAAGATGAGAGGGCCAATTTGGCCAGTGATTATGGATATGACCAAATTGCCATAAGATTGATATGGCACTGATATGCCATATGGAGTCCAGGAGGGTAATTGCCATGGTTGTGACACATAATCATCCCATGCAGCTATTGTATTCTTAAGCTTTATTTGGGTCATATTGAATAATTAAAAATGATCCATAAATATTTTGAGCAATTTAATCCCAATCTTTATTCTTCTCAAAGACATTGAGCATTATATAGGGCTATATAGCTTAACTTAATTATTATTAAGAATGGAAAGATTTTGTATTGGATCAATTTAATATAGGCCTTTTTTCAATTGAGTTAATCATTTTGTTTTAGCTCTATTTCCATTTATGAACATATTATCAATATATTTGTAAAAAAAAGGGGATAAAACCAAAATTCAAAAAAAAAACTATTTCTTTTTATTCTTGGAAATTAAGAAATTTATTCAATTGAAGATTTTAATTCATTTTGCATTTTGATTATCTTTATTAGTAACTAAAAGCTTCCTGTATGATATGGACTAGAAATATATTCTTTGAATAAATGAGCTTTTGTCTAACTAATTATTTATTTAAACTGATTTATTGAAGAGGCATATTTCATTGTCACTTTTAATAATCCCAGAAATAATCATTTTTTTGAATATTCAGAAATTTATTCACCACTTCAGCCACACAAAAATCAATCTCAGCATATGATTTGACCTTGATTTGTTTTATTTAATCTTACTTCCCTCACCAAGAATTCCAAATGAACTACCCTCCAATTAATCAAGATATCTGATTTGTTATTCATTTATAGCCTTATAGCAACTTTCCCAGCCATTTTTTCAAAATTTTCAATGAATTCTCATTTTCATCCTTTACCTTATTTTCATACCCTCAAATATCATAAAACAGGTGTTTTTTTGAAAAAAAAAAAAAACATCATTTTCAATTAAAAATTCATCTTCATTGATATTGATAATATTGTTCATTTTTCTCACAAAATTATTAATTCTTTCTTTTTTCAACAAAACAGATTATTAATTACTTAAATAAATAGGATCCTTTAGCAATAAAAAAATTATCCATTAAGATTTTTTTTCTTAACAAAAGAAAAAGGGAGTTTTTCTTTTCAGAAAAATGAACAGCAAAACTTGTCATTTCAAAAAAAGAAAAAAAAATCAAATTTCCTTTTCAAAAACTCACTCTTTTTCACAAAGAAAATAGAAATAAACAATTATATTTTCTCTCAGAAATCCAAAAAAAATAATCTCTTTTTCTAGTTGAAATTCAATTAAAAACATTTTCTCTTAAAGACATCAATATCAAGAAAAAAAGAATTAATTTTCTCATTAAATCCAAATTACTTTATAGCTTATTAACTTGAAAATATTAAATGATTCCATTGTGGTGAACTTAATCTTTTTCTTGTAAATTGAGTTTATAAATAGAAGAACGACAAGATACAGATCATGATATTTTTAAAAGAACTTCTGATATTCAAATCGGAATATCTAAATTTCTTATTTGAAGCTCATTATTGTCTTTAGGTTGAGTTTGGGAAAGGTTTCAAATGAAATTGGGAAGAGGTCAAGTGTTGTTGTCGCATTACAAAGGAGTTTTGGGCTAGTTTCTAAACTTTTTTGACCGTTTTTTAACTTTTGCTTGGCTTGTTTCATAAAATTCAGCTAAACAGCTCAGATGATTTTACTGTGTAGACCTCAGAGCATCAAATGAATCAGTGAAAAAAGTCATCAACACACCTCTTTCTTACTTTATGGAGGCCAGCCAAGATTCACTTTAAGCTTTACTATTTAAATTTATTTTTCTTCATTCACTTTGCAGGTAATTTAGTCTTCCTGTCAATTTTATTTTTCTACCGGAAATGTTCAAATTAAAAACAGGTTAAACTTACTTTACACACCATAAGCTTTATTTAGTATTTTTTTATAATAGAAATTAACAGTGCTTTAATTCAAACACAGAATTCACTCCTGTATATTACTCAGAACTTAGACATTTCTAGGTATTTTTTTCTAGTAATGTTTTCCCATTTTCTACTAATTAAGTAATAGTTCTTATTGTAAACCCGGGATAATTTATCCTTCTTTCATTTTATATGACTTTATACATACTCCTTTAGTTGGTATTAGCTGAGTAGGCCCATTCTTCCTTCAAAATATAGTGAATGATTCAGTTATAAGTCTTCTGAATTTCTGAAAAACTGAATATCTGTACTCATCCTTAACTTTTATTATTGCATAATTTATCAGAGTATTTGGACTCCATTTAGTAAAATATCATTTCTCTAAGAATAACCATTTTTTTAATCAAATAAATTATTGGAATCACTGAATTTATTTCAATTTCTTTACTTAATTTATCATTCCATAGCTCAATCAATAAATATTAACACATATTTCTATAACAGATATAGTAGTTTGGTTTTTTTTATTTAGTATAAGCATATTTGTATATTTACTTCAATATTTAGAAATGGAAATTCCCATTTTTAATCTTAGATAATCGCATCCTTTAATCAAGATTCAAATATCTGGAAGAATTTAAGCTATATATACTTTCATTTTTCCAAAGGAAATTTGAAAGTGTTTAGTAATAGATATTGGATTAATAATTTTTAAGTGTATTGTTTTTAAAAGAATTGATAAGTTTGGTTTTCTGGTTCTTAAGATATTCTACTTATTTAGCTATTTTTGTCTACACAAAAACATGAAACCAATTCAAAATCCTTATTTAGAAAATTACTCATTTAATAGATTGTAAATACCCTTAATACTTATATCTAATAATGCCTAAATATTTTTGTATGAGGATTTTTTAATGATCATATCGCCTAATATTTGCTTTAATTATTATTTATGATGACGTATGATTGAAATTATGATCCAAATTTTTTTATGATATTAAAAATATCAATTCTTAATATTATATAATAATATTTCCATACAAAATTATTATAAATATAAACATAAATATGGTATTTATCAAAAAAGATATCAATTTCAATCCCAGAATTACTCCTCTCATTATACATGAATTAAGTCTCAAATTATCTAATAAAGATTAATCAAATTGATAATTTTCAATTCAAAAATATAATTAATTCTCACAATATTAGTTCCTATCTGTTCATTTAATCATAAATCACTGCACATAAGTATAAAACTCTCACATAAGGCATTTGAAGAGCTATTTATTTTTGACTTCATCACCTCCATACCTGAAGGATTTTTTTTTCATTTTATTTATGAATTCTGATTTATTAATTCATCTCTCCTTTTTGAAGTTTGGTCCACTTCTTTAATTAAATACCTTGAGCCTGTTGGAATTTTCATGTGTACACACTCAATTTCTTATTAAAAACAAAATATGAAATGAAAGCTAAAAAAAATGTTTGAAATACTATCATCTAGGTAAGAAAACCAAATATCAATTGATAATGGGTGTTTGAGCCTTTGGGATATGACCACATATCCAAAAAGGTTAAAAAACAACTTTACAATACTTATTTTGATAATAAGAGTTGAAATTATTATTTTAAAATAAGTGAAAATGGAATGAAAAGGCATGAAGCCTTGATTATCTTAGACACAAATGGAGAAAAATGTGAAATAAAATACACCATTTGATTTTCCATAAAAAACTAAAAATATAACAATTTCATGTCATATTGAACAAAATAGTTATAGATGTTGACCACTTTGTTGTAAAAGTGGTCCAAGCCTGAAAAAGAGTAGATATTCAGAATCTAATATCTCATAAATGAAAAATTATTTAATTTTCATTGTCATAGTAAAGGTATAACCCCTTGAAATCATGCTTTGAAGTTTAAAATAGTAAATTTCAACAGAAAAGATGAGTTACAAGAAAAATTATCAAAAATATAGTTTTGATTATGTAATTAAATGCTCTCAAAATTCTTTTTAGAGCATAGCAAGATATCAGAAGGCACTATTTGAATGGATTTATGGTGTATAACTCAAAATTTATTAATGATCAAAATTTAAGCTTAAAAATAATCATTTATGATCACTCACTGTAGCATTATTTTAAGTTTAACAGTTATGTAAGTGATAAGACTGGTAAATTCTGTAATATATTATGATTAATAATAATAAAATACACAAATTTTAGGCTTCTTCCAAGCCTATGATGTCAGAAAACTTAAAGTTATAGTGATGACTCTAAATAATGGTGTAATAATGAGATAAGATGGTTTAATTATGCTTTATTCATTACTAAACCTTAAGAAACTAATCAATTCCAGTGGATACCATTATTAAACACTTACTAGAAGCTTTCTGTACTCTAGGAATGAGGATCTTTCTATATATAGAGCTCTTTTTACCTCTATTTCACCCTCAGACACATCAAAAACATTCAAATATTAAATACAAAGGTAATAAATTTATTCTTTCTTATATAATTATATTATATCATTAAATACTCAATTTTATATTTATTTCAATCCTCAGTTTTGATGTGATTAAGCCAATATTCAATTTTTTTTTGTTAATTTCTCTCTAAAATATTCAATTCCATGTAAAATCAAGAATATTTGTAATTTCTTTTATTTTTACTTGTAGATACAATTCAAAGAAGTTGAATTTACATTTTTTGGCATAAAATTATTCAAAATTCTTATATCAAGTGTTAAAAGTAGGCTATTTTCTCTTTATTATTATTCTTGATAAGTCTTTTATTAATATATGACTTTAATATTGGTAATATTATTGTTACATATTTTTTTATTATTGAATAACCATTTTTTACATATTTATCATTTGTTTGTAGCAATAACAAATTGCCATAAATATATGAATATATTTATTTTTATAATATAATCTCTATTATTTTATTATTTTGAATAATATGAATTTTTTTACACCATAATGATGATACTTTTTTATTTTTATAATTATTCTTCATCTTTATTATAGCTTTTATAAGGAAATTAAGAGTAAAATAAGTAAAATATTAGTAATATAAACTTATTTTCTCATAGTTAAAGCTTTCATTTGGGGGCCTGGCCATGATTCTTACTTAAAAGGCCTTTTAAAAAGATTAAAATTGGCTTTATCCAATGATAAATTTTATTTATAATCATCAAATTATGTAATAATTCTATATTTATTGATTTCAAAAGCTACCAAGACATTTGGAAAGAAATTGTACTGTCTTACAAGTGGGTTTTCACATCATTAGACTTGCAAGAGCTTTCTTTAAGTTACTCTAGTTATTAAAAATGATATTTATAAATTCAAAATAAAATCATATTATAATTTAGTTTTCAAAGGAATCATCTTGATTTTTATTTTATTCTTTGAAAGTAGAAATATAAAAATTAAAAAACACAATAAAAAATCATTTTTATTCATTTTTATTCATTTCATTTATTTAAAAATATATCAAAGCAATTTTTATGTTGAAATTGCCATATCTTTTTTAAAATAACACTTTTATAAGAAGACTTATATTATTTGTCTTTTTCAGTGTTTGCAGAAAACCCAATAGAGGACAATCAGACCACTTTTAAGAGATTGGTCAAAGAAAATTGTCAAAGTTCTCCAACACCAGTTTTCAATAAGAAAAGAAAATCTTAGAAATTAGTTTTTCCAGTACCCACTTTTCATGTCTCTGAAGGTGAGTACCTCTCCTAAAGTTACCATAAAAAGACTTTTTATATTTCCAAAATATTTTTATCTCTTATTTTTTTAAAATTACTACTATAAGAGGATTCCAATACCCCATAAAATCAGATGGAGCTGGACTCAGAATTATAATTGATCCCTCAAAAGGGAAAAGAAAGGGAACAATTCCCAGTTGAATAGAATCACACAAGGAAGCAACATATCCCAAAGGCAAGCCCCAGAAATGCCTATAATATCTGAAACACAGTTGGAACTAAGTATGAGTAATTCCAACAGATACAAATCACATTCAGAGGGCTCACATAGACATTTACATGAGCCAGTGCAAACAGTATTACACAGTGTACAAGGACAAGTATGGGGAAATTTTGCCACAAATCCACCAAGGAGTGATAAACTACTGGCATATCTTGAAAAAATTCTCAAAGAGGAGGAAATAGTGAGATACTTTAATGGGTGGAATCCACTATCATCCAAACCACAAATCAAAAGATAAAGGACTGGAGCAACAAAAAGAGGGAGGGAAGCAAAGGAGAAGCCCCAGTAACTTCTATTAGAAAGCCATAAGCCAGCCAACCTCCCCAAAAAGTGGAGAAGGACAATAAAAAGAACTTGAGGAAACCATATACACCAAGTTACATGATTCCATGGATAATGTCTTCAACAAGGCAAGAACCTTGATGGAATTCAAGGAAAAAGAAGAAAAAGGAATGAGACAACCCCATTTCCCAAGGAAATAACTTTACCTCCTGATGCTGTAAATACTTTAACAGAAATCAAAAACTAGTATGTTACCTCTAGAAGACATTAAAAATATTTTATTATCTTTACAAGAAATAAATGGTAGCTTATTATCTTTAACAAAAATTGCTGTACAAAATGAAAAAGAAATAGAAAGAATTAAATTTATGGTTTAAAATAATAAACAAAATGTCTTTACTGACAATACTAAGAATTTGATACAGGGACAACAAGAATAGTATAAATACAGAAGAGATATAAAAGAGAATACTTTGACCATCAATTATGATGTGATAATTGAAAATCTGAAAGAAAAAACAAATAAATTAAGTATATCTGCTGAAGGATTTGAAGATAAGACTTCATCAAGCAAAAAAGTTACTTCTAGACCATTTAGAAAAAAGCTATTAATAAATAATGAATCTTAAAGATGACATTCAAAGTGAAATAATACTTATTACTGAGAAAATGGATAGAATAAATGATGCTAACTTAACTATCCATTTTCTCACATAAGAAGTACTGTTAAGCAAAAAAAGGAAAATGATAAATCCCTTCATAGCAGACTTAATCCATCAAGACAACAATAAAGTCTTAATGAAGGAAGCACCTCAACTGAAAGAATGGACAAAATTCACAGGTGAAGGTGAATATGACCATATTTTGTTTATTAAAAAATTGACATGTTGCAAGAGAATTATTCCATACCAGATGAATTAATAACTTCAAGATTCCATTAATTATTTGAAAAATCTGCAAGAAGATAATATCAAGGCATAAGGCCAAAAAATGGCAAAAACACCTGGTCTTGGTGGAAAAATGAAATCATCACCAAGTGGGAAAATGATGCCTGGAGGTAAAAAATAGAAAATGAATTTTAAAGTTCCTTCTTTGAGCCAGAAAATCATAAACCTTTAACTTGGTTCTTAAAAAAAGTTGAAATATTAAATGAACTGTACCGGGATATGTCACAAAATATGGTGCACATGAATATACTTAAAAAATGTTGGGGAGAACTGGAACATGCCTTGAGAAGAAGGCGCATAGATCCATTTTCCACAGAAGAGTATATTAATGCACTAAAAGATATAGTGACAAGAACCAAAATTGGCAGAAAAGGGAAAAAATTGGACATCAAAATTTCAAATAAACCATTCATTAAAGAAGATATACAAAGAGAACCTTTCAAAACCAATATACACAACACTAATTAGCAAAGAAAATTGCATAAATGTGGTGTTATTGGACACCTAGCCAATAATTGTCTTAAAAAAGCAAAAATTAATGAAATTGTAGAAACAGAAGACCACAATGATAAATAAGATTAATCTGATTCTGAAAAGACACCAAAGATTCAGAAACTTCCAAAATTGATTAAGTTAATATAATCAATTCACCAATTCATAATATTGATTCAATATATGAAGTACTAGATGTAAATTCAAACTTACCAAAAGTTGGAACATCTAATACAAGCCTCACAAAAATACAAGATGCCAAACTGCATGAAACCAAACATGAAAAAGCAATGGAATATATAGCTGGAAATTCAATTATAAGTATTGTTATGAGATAAAACCAAGAGGCAAATGTAAACCTGGACACAGGAGCATACTGCACCTGTGTTGGTAAAAGTTATTTACAAACAATTATGCCATATTGGGAAGAGAAACCTATACCAATAAAAGGGGATAAATCTGGTAGTGAAATTGAAATCATGAAGCCCCTTGTAATACTTGACTTAAAACTAATTTTTCCTCACCCTTCCCAATTCATAATAGTGAAAGTAGAGTTTTTAGTAATGGACTAATCTACTAGTAACAATTTAAAACTTGGGAATTATAAATTTTCAATTCATTTTATAGACATCTCTAACCAAAATGACAGATATTTCACCATAGGAGACAATAAAAGACAGAAATTTGGTTTTTTCAACAACAAAAAACAAATTACTGTCATAAAAAATGAAGAGAAAATCCAAGAAAGACATTTATTGATAAGTGGACAGCTTATAGAGGCAGAATTCAATCAAGAATTGATATAAAAAATGAAAAAAAAATGATGGATCTCTTATTTAAGTGAAAAAATACCTTTTCAACTGAAAAAAGTGCCACTAGGTGCTATAATTGGGCATGAAGTAGACATTATTATTAATGTGGAAAAACCTTATCCACCTCTTCTAAAAAGACCAGCTTACCCAGATATCCCAAGAGATAGAGAAGCCTTAGAGGTAAACATTAAAGAACTGATGGACCTTGGGGTTTAAAGGAAATTAGGACATGATGAACAAGTAGAGGTCACTACACCTTTCATTATAGCTTGACATAATGGAAAATGAAGGATTGTAGGAGGCTTTAGAGCTCTGGATATCTATACTATCCCTTACAGATATACAATACCCAGAATCCATGATACATTAAAACAATTGTCACAGGCTAAGTTCATCAAAGCAATGCATTCTCTAAAGGGTTTTCACCAAAATGTCTTAACAGACAATTCCAAAGACCTACTAAGTATGATAGTCCACTGTGGAATATATAAATATTTAAGGATGCCATCTGGTATAAAATTACACCTTCCCATTATCAAATAATGATGAATACCATATTTCCTGAAGAATTATCAGAATGTTGGTTAATTATCTCCATTGATAATATCATAGTTTTCTCAGAAACTTGGGAGAATCACTTGAAAAGACTAGAAAGAGTCTTAAAAAGGTAGTGAAAGTAAATATGAAAATTTCCTTGAAAAAATGTCATTTTTCATATAGTGAGTTAAAAGTGCTGGGACATGTTGTATCTGGGCTAAGATTAAGCATAGATAAACACAAAGTAGCAGAATTACTACTGAAACCAATTCCCCAACCAAAAAAGAAATGCAATCATTTCTAGTATTTTCTGGTTATTATAGAAAACATATAAAATACTTTGCAAGAATTTCCAAATACTTGTACAAACTCTGTGACCAACAGACATTCTATGAAATTACTGAATAAAGGGTTGAAGCATATGAGGAACTGAAACAAGCCCTCACAAATTCCCCATTTCTTCTAATGCCAGGATGGAAATTACCTTTCAAACTGTAAATTGAGGCTTGTGGAGAAGGATTAGGTGCTTCACTACACCAGAAACAAATCATCAATGATAAACCTGTTGAAGGACCATATTATCTCATTTCAAGGCAAATTAAGCCAACAGAAGCAAGATATGGAGCAATAAAAATGGAATTTCTTTACTTATTGTGAGATTTAGTAGATTTACACTACTACTTTGATGGGACAGTTTTTGATGTAATCCCAGACTGTAATGCTGTAAAGTATTTATTTAACATGAAGACCCTAAATAGACATATTCTAAGATAGCAGATTGCTATCCAAGAGTATAGAGTAAATAAGACTATATTTCATAAATCTGGAAATACTCATAAAAATGCAGATGGTTTTAACAGATGGGCTCTAGCAAATACACCTGAAAACTCAGCATGTGTACCACACAAAGAACACCATATAAAAGGCATATGTGTCACATGAATTGGCACATAATTATTTAATAAAGTTAAATAAAGCTATGAAGTGGAAGAAAATTGTCATATATTATGCTAAATATTAAGGAAGGATTGCAAAGACCCATCACTCTCTTTCAAATTAGATGAAATATATAAAAAACATATGATTAAGGAATATTCCACCTCCTTGATGGAATCATTTATCATAGGACTAAACACACATGTTTTATTACCTTAACAGATTGAACTCTTGTAAAAACTATATTACATGAATGCAATGATGATATTTTATTTTAACAACTCTCAGAAGATAGGACACTGGAGAGGGTAAAAAACTTCTTTTGGTGGTCAAATTGGAGAAAATAGGTTTCAGAATACTTCCAGACATGTTAAAGATGCCAAAAAGCAAACAGAGCCACAGAAAAGAAATTTGGAATTATGATCCAAATTCAAGAACCTAAATCCCCATGGGAAATAGCTCACATGGTTTGGGTAAAAGCCTTACCTCCAGGAGGAGACAGGAGTTTTAATGCATGCCTACTATCAGCTGACAGGTACAGCAAAACCCCAATGTTCTTACCATATCATAAGGATGACACAGCTATGGACACATCCATAATTATATGGAATAGAGTCATTATTCATACAGGCTTATTCCAAAATATCATAAGTGATAGAGATCCCAAATTAACCTCAGAATTATGGACCAATCTCCATAACTTTTTTGGAACAAAGTTATCATTCTCAAGAGCTTACTACCCTCAAGCTGATGTTTTAGCAGAAAAAATGATACAAACTTTGAAAGAAATTATCAGAAGAATCTGGGCTTATGGCCTAGATTTCAAATAATCTGATGGTTTTACCCAGGATTGGTGTACCTTAATACCAGCTCTTGAAATGGCATATAAGACATCAATTCATTCTTCACCTGGCAAAACACCAGAAATGTTAGAAAATGTTGGAATCCAAGACTTCCTTATTAAGATTTCAAAAATTACTTAGTAGATATACATCCAACAGAAAGAAGCTTTAAAATAATGCTTGAAGAAGCAAGAAATAACGCAAAGAGATGTATGCAGGATTCTTTCAAATATGCAAAAGGAAGATGGGACAAAAGTTGCAGCTCACCTGATTGTAAAGTAGGAGACTTGCTATTAGTATCAAGTCTAAGCTTCAATAATATCAAAGTCCCAAAGAAACTGAAATATTCCTTTTCAGTACCATTCATGATAAGAGAACTACATGACCCTAATGCTGTGCAGCTAGAATTGAGAGGTGAACTAATTAACAAAAATTCAACTTTTCCTGTAAGTCTGATAAAGCCTTACAGCCCAAGCTATAAGTAATTATTTCCCCTAGGAAATAAACCACAACTTTAAATTCCCCCTCTAGAAGAAGAAGAAAAGGAAATTGTGAAAGTACTTAAAGAAAGGAGGACAAAAAAGAGAAAGGAAATACCCTGTAAGGTATAGAAATAAAACTCAAAAGGATGAATGGCTACTTGAGAAAGATATAACTAATTCTGATAAGTTATTAAGAAGGTTTATAAATGAAAGAAGAACTAAGAACAAGAAGTCTATTGAAGAGGTAGGACAGTGGATGATACCCTAGATTAACTATATCAGATTTTGGTACAATCTTTTTGTTGGTAGGGAATTTGAGCATTTGGGATATTACCACATATCCAAAAATTTCACAAAAAGACTTTACAATACTTATTTTAATAATAATAATTGAAATCATTATCTTAAAATAAGTAAAAATTCAATAAAAAGGCATAACGCCTTAGTTGTATCAGACACCAATGAAGAAACATGTAAAATAAATTACACCATTTGATTCCCCATGAAAAAATACACATCTAACATCTTCATTTCATAACTGAAAAGTCAATACTTACTGAGATAACCTGAATATATGCACTTTTATGATCAGTGCATATATTAATAGTTTTTAGCTCATATCTCCCAAAATATACATGATAAAGAGCTGAACCAAAAAATAATTTTACCACTTAATTAATTTGGTATTACAGATATAAGCTTTATTTTACAAGTTATAAACAACATTATAGCTTACAAGGGTTTATTGAACAAAATAGTTATAGCTGTTGACCACTTTTTTGTTAAAGTGGTCAAAACTTAGAAAAAGTAGATATTCATACTCTAATATTTCATAAGTAAAAAATGATGTAATTTTCATCATTATAGTCAAGGTATAACCCCTTGAAATCATGGTTTGAAGTTTAAAATAGTAAATTTCAACAGAAAACATGAGTTACAAGAAAAAAATCAGAAATATATTTTTTATTATGTAATGAAATTCTCTTTGAATTTTGGGTTAGGAAATTCCAAGATATCAGATATCACTCTCTTAATGGCTTCAGCATGTATAACTCAAAAGTTATTAATGATCAAAGTTTAAGCTTCAAAATGATTATTTATTATCACTCACTGTAGCCTTATTTCAAGTTTAGCAGTTATATAAGTGATAAAACTGGTGAATTCTAGTATATTAATAATAATAAAAAAAAATCTAAGAAGTTTAGGCCTCTTACAAGCCTATTATGTCAGAAAACTTAGAGTTATAGTGACAACTCTAAATAATGGTGTAATAATCACCATGAGCAAAGTGGATACACCTGACAGCAGGTGTTGCATTTGGGATTTGACTTGGGAGATAGATTTGATGAATTTTGGAGATGGGACAGAAATTTAATTTATAAATATAAGTTTTGGAAGAAATTAAAGCCATATATGCTAGCCACATGTCATTAATTGAGTTGACTCAATAGAAGTTCTTGACTGGGATGGTCAAAGTTCAATAATTCAAAAATACATGATGAAAAGGCTTATTTGAACTTCCCCTTTGTTTTGATATTTTTTATTGATCTTTATCATTTCATTTACAAAGAATTCCACTTTTTTAGTCTTTCTTATATATTTTTATATTTGTATCTCAGTTTGAATATTAATTCTCTTCAAAGCTCACTTAGGGGGCCAAAGATAAATAGAATTATGATTTTATCCCTTCAATTTTCAAGAGAACTTTCATTAATTAAATATCTCTTGGCCGATTTGCGACATTCTTCAAAGACAAATATCATAAAAAATATATCCTACAATTAAACTGTTTACTCTGTGTTTAGAAAGATATTCTGTGTCCAATTAAATCCCTTGTTTTTTCCTCTCTCTAAAGGAAGATTTTAATCAAAAATGAACCAATATCTCAAGATTTATTTAAAATTTTAATTTCAAGGAGATTCCCACAAAAACATATTATGTATTGAAAGACTTTAACCCTCATTTTATCCAATCAACTTCTTTAGAGTATATAAATATATCATATGAATATTTGAAGTGTATTATTGAGATTTTATTTTAAAATTGAGGACCTTTTCAATTCAACATTTCACCCTGTTAAAAAAGAACTATATTATTTTTCATACAAAAAACATTGGTAATATAGTAATTCCAAAACTTCATAAATGTAAAGAATTAATTCCTTTTATTTTTTGGATAATTTAAAATTTTCCTCCATTTATATTAGCTTAAATTGACTTTTTATATTATTTTGGAGGAATTATCAACTCTGATTCAACCCTCTGTATCTAGTGAATTAATTTCATTTTAAAATTGAAGATCATTTTGGATTTTACTTGAAGAAAATTAGGTTAGTGTCTGTATCAAAAAATGACATAAATCTTTTATAATGCAACTGTTTCTGTTAAATTTGATGAAACTTAATATTCATGTATAAATATGGCTAAAAATTGACTTCATCAGCTATGTGATAATTTAAAAACACACCATTGAGAGATCTTTCTATGCAATGTATTTTTTATCATATTTTCTTTATTTTCTAATTTATATACATTGTTACTCAAATTTCCTTGATATTAAACAGATTTAAAAGTGATTAAGATATATGGGGATCTCTCCATGCACTGGAAAACTTAAAATTTCATCTTAATTTGGTGGATTGATAACTTTAATTATTTCAACATGTATCTTTCAATTTTTAAATACAACAAAATGAGAAACTAATATTATCACAATCAATTCAGCAAATAATTTCAAAATTTATCTACAGTAATATATCCCCAAATGTAGGGGGACCCCTTTATAGACTTCTATAAACCATCTAATTTAAGCTGATAAAATCTTTCAATAGCCATTGAAAAGAATTAAAAACCTCAGATTAATAGAAATTCAATGATATATTTTCAAAAAAAGGGAATTCTATATAGTCTTTTGGAAAACAACTGGTAGAAGCTGGTTATTTTAAGAAATTTATTTTTCAAAAAAAGTATGTATAAAGATTCTGGGATATTTTTGAAGCTAACATTTCTTTGATGAATTCAAAAAATACCCAAATAGTGGTAGATTTATAATAGCCAGATTTTCTTAGAATATAGTTAAGAAGATTATATGTACAAATATTTCAAGTTTTTTCAAAAGATAATAGGAGAATATTTTGTGTTTTTATTTGTTCTTTTTTCTTGATAAAAGGGTCACAGAATTTATCAAAGTAGCATGAGATAAATTGAGGACACATAATTAAGCTATAAACTTTTGATAATTAAGCTTGAAGTGGCAAAAATATCACTTCAGGGCCATATCCACTCATAATCAAAACATTTTCTGAATTATCTTTAAATTATTAAATTGACATTACAAATATTTTAATATGCTATTGACACTTTTTATATTATTTTTTGAAGGAAATTTCTAAGAATCATATATTCAGGAATTCTTAAGCCCATAAAGGAATGTTCTTTTACAAACAATAGACTTATTTTGGGAATTTATAATTCATTATCTCCTTAAATCAATGAGAATATTACAATAATTGTGATATATATATATCAAAATTCAATGAAATGCTTCTGAGACTTTCAAAATTACAAAAAGTATTTTTTATATGAATTTTTATAACATTTGATCAGCATTAAAGGAAAATAAGATTTTTAATATTTTTTGACATAATAAAATTCTTTATGAGAAGATGTCTCTCAAATTAAATGGCCCTTATTTATGCAAATATAGAATCATTTTTATTTCTTCTTAATATTATTGGAATGATATTTAGTTCAAAATATTCTCCTATTGTTTATTCCAGAAAGCCTTGGAAGAATAAATATTTCTCAGTTTTATTGTTGAAAGAGCAAACAGAAACACAAAAACCATAAATAATATATTTAAAAATGTCTTTTTAAAAATGATTCATGCAAAATCATGAAGCTACCTCAAATCAATGAGGTGTAAAAATACTTATTAGAGGTGCATTGAGTTCCCATTTATTGTTACATTAATTTTTTTTTCATATTTTTTTGAGAAAATCAATAGAAGAAACTGCCTTTCTCACACTCCAAAACAGTTTTTTTCATTTTTTATTTACTTTTTTTGAGTTTTGTTTTGCATTTTGTATTATGATATGTTATTCTAATATTTTAATTACTTTTCCTTTTTAATTTTAATGAGTTTTTTTCTGTTATTTTCAAATTGGTTTTAATTTTACTTTATTTTTGGTTTTTTAATAAAAATTACAGTAGTAGGCCTTTACAAGGACTGCTACTGTAAGGCTCGTTAGAGTATTGGAACTTTAAAGGCTGATTATGTCATATTTTCAACAATTGTTGACAATTTTACAGTAGCTGCCATTACAGGACATTTACTGTAATTTTCAGTGAGATATAATTATTTCCTCCAGGATCAGGTTCTGTATTACATACAGCCCACTACTTTTCTTTTGAATCAAGAAATATAACCTTCAAAAAAGACAGAGGGAGGGACTTTCTGTTCAAAAGAGATAGACATTGTTTTTGATAGTAAAAATTGATGAAATTTATTAATGATACACAGTAATGAGAAAATTCAAGAGATAAAAAGAATAATTCATTTTGAGGATTTCTAATCAATAAAGGGAAAAAAACATGTACAAATTTCTTGTATTTTTGGAGCAATAATTTTATTTAAAAAATTTGAACCCCACTATCTCCTCCTCCTGAGGTTGCATTACTTCAGAAATATAATAAACAAGATATCTTATAAATTAATTTTCTTAAAAAGGGGATTCTGTTGAGAAAAGCTTATTTTGGTATTTGCGAGCCACTTGTTGAAGGATAAATAAGAGTTAATGTTTCTACCAAGTAATCATAAGTCATAAGAAACACAGATAGGCGCTTTATTCATTTCTAAAAGTGGTTTCTAATTCTTCTTAACTTGCAAAAAACTTATTTTTTCAATTTGAAATGAATTTTTAGAGTCAATTTGTTTTCTCAAAAAATATTAATTTGAAGAAAAAGATATAAATGGAAAGAATTTTCATATAGTAATTTATGTACTTACTCCATACAATTTAAAGAAGGAAGGAAATCATAAAAATTCTGTAATATTCCATTGGCTTGGAATATCTTGGAATACTAACAAACATTGAAATACTGTGTCTAACGCAGTTCACAAGAAGTTTCCAAGCTAATTCTAGGATGGGTCCAAGCTGATTTCCAAATGCAACACCTGCTGTCAGGTATAACCATTTTGCTCATTGTGAATGAGATAAGATGGTTTAATTATGATTTAATCATCACTAAGCCTTAAAATACTGATCAATTCCAGTTGATACCATCATTACATGTCTACTAGAAGCCTTCTGTACTATAGGGGGAGTACTTTACTATATAGAGAGCTCTTTTTACCTCTAATTCCCCCTCAGATGCATCAAAAACATTGAAATATTAAATCCAAAGGTAATAAATTTTTCCTTTTTTATATAATTCTATGATATTGTTAAATACTCAAGTTCATCTTTATTTTAATCATTCATTTTGACATTATTAAACAAATATTTGATTGTTTTTGTTAATTTCTCTCCAAAATATTCAATTCCATGTAAAATCAAGAATATTTGTACTTTATTTTATTTTTATTTCTAAATAAAATTTGAATAAGTTTTTTTTACATTATTTGGCATAAAATTATTCAAAATTATTATATTAAGTGTGAAAAGTAGGTTATTTTTTTCTTTTTATAAAAATTTCTCTATATTATTATTCTTAATAATTCTTTTATTAATATGAATGGTATTTATATTGTTATATAACCTGAATATTAGTAATATTATTGAAATAAATTGGTTTCTATTATTAAATAACAATGTTTGATGCATTTCTTATTTGTTTGTAAAAATAAAAAGCTTCCAAAAATATCTTAATTATTAAATATCAATATATTTATTTTTATTATGTTAGTTTTATAATATAATTTATATTATTTCATTATTTTAAATAATATAATATAAATATTTTTATGCCATAACTATAATGCTTCTTTATGATTATAATTGTTCTTTATCTTAATTATTACTTTGATAAGTACATTAGGAGTCCAATAGGTAAAATATTAGTAATATTAACTTATTGTTCCATAGTCAAACCTTACGGTGTTTGACTAAACCATCTTGAGCCTTGTTATGTATTTTGGGCTTAATGACTAAGGACTCAAAAAGGTAGTTTTAATGGAACTTCTATTAATTTCTTCTATAATAACCATTAAAAACTGAAAAAAAATACAAAATAAGAGTATTTTTTCTTCTCCTTAGTATAATTTATCCTTAAATTATATTAAAAGGTATCAATGAAATTGGTGTGAAAAATTTCAAATCTCTCCTTCACAAGAGCAATACCAAAATTTTCTCAAATGAAGTTTATAATTAAGGAATAACGTGGTTTAGATGGTAATTCCTAAGCTTAATTGGAAATTTTAAGGAATTAATTAACAAATTTTCAAAATAGATGTAACTGGTATATTCATTCCACAAAAAATCATGGGTTATTAAATGATAGGTAAAATTAGGAGAAAAATGAATAAATATTACCATGTTATTTTCTAAATTCTCTTTTCAATGGATTAATTAATTCTCCCAAAGCTTTTCTTAGACAAACTTTAAAATCTACAAATACATAAGGAAACCCAATCTAAGTATTATAAAACAAACAATAGTGATGAAAAATAAAATTTAGAATTACACAATAATTAAAATTCATCTCCATAAAAAATAATGTATTTCTCATGGCATAGAGAAAAAACCTTGGAAAAAACACCTAAAGATATGAAAAATTCTGTTCAGAACACTCAAATATTTGTCCCCCCCCCCCCAGATATAAAAGAAAATCCATTGAATCTGAATTTCAACAGACAGGATTCAAATATCTCTTAACCAATGAAAGAATAAGTGAAGAAACCTCCACTTCATTTATGATGGAATCTTCTTATACTCAAATAATATTTATCAAGCTTACCAAAACTATCAAGCAATAAATATCAAAAAGGGGCCCCTTAATAACCATAGTATCAAAATGGTGTTTCTTTGTAAGAATTCCCATTCAAAAAAGAGCAGCTTATTCTGGGAAATTGTCTCTATATAATCAAGGTAACTAGGAATATGGTAATACTCTTTTATCTTACTGATATTACTATTAGCATCACAAAATATAATTATAAATTTAATCTAATTCAACTCTTTACCAAACTAATTAGTGGCTACTTAGCCACAAAATTAATATAATCATAGTACCTTTCAATAAAACAAGTAGACACTTGAAAATGGGAGCCTAGATTAGATTACAGGCTGGATAATTTAAAGCACAATGCCTTTATGTTTTTAAGTCCTTAATATTTCAATTTGAATCATTCAATATCTGCATAAAAAGTCAAAAAGGAACTTTTTGAAAAGGATTAATTCTTTTATATCTATCTCTCCACCATTTTCATAATCATTATACTACTTTATCAATTTTTCTTCTCAGAACTCATATTCTACACTCACTAGATATATAAATATCAAATACAAGTGATTTTCTTAACCCTTTATTTTAAGAATCTGATACAAAACTCACAATCTAAAGAAATAAATAAAACGGTAATCAGTAATGAAGGGGAGTCATTTAATAACCAGCTCAATTATCTTTCTAAAAAACGTGGTTTTGTTGATCCTATGTCACTACCATATAAAACACATCACAATGGGTTTTCTTAAATCGAGGACCGAAAATAATTCACAAAATATTTTTATTTATTCTTTTTTCGAACCAACCCTGCGTTTATTGGGATGAATCTATGAATATTGAGGTTTTAATCTCAAACATACTTCCAACCACCCGTTAAAACAGCCTATCCCCAAATAAAATATGGACCAACCTTTCATAAAAAAACAAAATTTCTTGTCCTTTTGGGTTGAACGTAGTATTTTATTTACAGAACCAAAGACAGGGCTGGAAATCGAATTCAACAGGAGAGGTTTATATACTCCTAGGAGGAAACAGATAGACAATCTGTTTTTTTAATATTAAAAGTTAATGACAGAAATGTGTAACTTGATAAGAGAATTATTTCACTTTAAAATTAATTTCAAAATCCATACTAAGACCCAGTTCTGACAACATACCTTTCTATTCCATTTGTAAAGAAGAATCTTCACAAAGAAGAAGAATATAATCTTCAAATGGAAGCATAACATGATACAGAGCCAATAGAGAAAAAATATTACAATTAATAGGATATAATAACGTCAACCTTGGAAAAAAGGAATCAGAGACATATTTCTTAAAACCCCCATCATCTTGTGAAATTGTGAATAAAACGTCCGTACTTATAAAAGACAACCATAATCCTGCATTAATAATTGGGATTAAAATGTCCCAACATCATATTCATATTCTAGATGATCTCGAGCTTTAATCTGTACAAAAGAAATTGAAACTTCTGATAGACCTTGATTTTCGTTAGTTTTCTCTCCAATTGAATATAAATATAAGCTAGTTGTTACAAAATGGATATTCAAAGAAAAAATTTGATATGAAATATTAATATAATGTAGAGATTTCCTCTTTTTTCAATTGTTTTCACAGGAAAGGTTTATCTACTTATCTACAAATTTATGACCTATAGATTTAATGATATAGCTTTTTAATTCAATATTTTTTTATTTTTCAGATAGCGTAAATTTTGAGAATCTTGAAATAAAAGGTGCATTGTTAAATTTACCATTTCACAAATATTTATACTTGGAAACTCCCTGAGGTCTGGATGAAGAGAAAAAAAATTCCTAAAGTGTAACAGAATAATTTACGGATTTGAACAGGAACCTATGGTATGTCTGAAATCCATTGTATTAAATTTCTATATTCCTTACTCATTGGTAGTTTACAGAAGTGAAACCCTATTATTATTATTTTTAAATGTATATGACATGGCTATATTTGATCAAAAACTAGAAAAATACAAGTAAAATATAAATTTGGAATTTCAAAATCAATTTTTAGTAATTTATGACCTAATTCTTAGCGTAAAAACTATTAAACAACCAAACCATTTGACTCTATTTCATGAAAATTAAGCTTACTATATTCTTGAGTTATACACTATCAATAATTTTTGGAAAGCCAAGAGACACATTATTCCTATCTCACATTCAAAAAATGCTACTACCTCATAGAGAACAGAGTCCCTCAAACTTTAAATTAGCTACCAAAATTCAGTATAAAACTTAATTTACCTTAGTCAAGACACTAGACCTTTCCTATCTTTCTCTTTCATATAATCTTAACGATTCTTGGTAAAGCGGTAATTCAGAACTTGGAATCCTTCCCCCATTCTGTAAGATATTCTGAGGTATTTCCCAAAATTTGTTTCCAATATAAGATGAATTTGATATAAATTCTGGAGGCCTACTTTTATTCAAACTTGGGAAGCTGTTTTATCAAAAGGATATAAGAAAAATTATATCTCAACATTTGCAATAATAATTAAATCTTGTGAAAAAGAAGGAAACAACATCCCGTTTTTTCTTCCATATGCAAAAGCAGAATACAAAGAATTAATCAATTTAAAGATTGGGCTTATTTGACTTCAAAAATTCAAAAAAAATAGAATGAAAAACTCTAATTATTTAAAAGAATAATTGAGGGTTTATTTATACCTCCAAATCTCAATTTGAAATTGGAAGTTTCATAATCAAGCTTTTTCAGATTTAACTGAAATTAATTAAATAATTAATCAGCATCTGAAAATTGAATCACATCTACACCTCAACCTCAAATATTACTGCAAAATTTATTACCAAATTAATTTTTAAGACCTTAATTTTTCAATAAATAGAGAAACTCCTTTCTCTCAGTCTTTAAAAAAAGTTTTAATTAAGTAAGAAGCCTTCTACAAATCCTAGAGAAATCTGAGAGGATTCAATAAGATTTAGATATTATCTATATTGTAGATTATTAAATTATTTTTTTATTAATAATATTATTTCCAAAAATGC
Organism: Austropuccinia psidii; assembly: GCA_023105745.1. Taxonomy (NCBI): domain Eukaryota; kingdom Fungi; phylum Basidiomycota; class Pucciniomycetes; order Pucciniales; family Sphaerophragmiaceae; genus Austropuccinia; species Austropuccinia psidii. The sequence goes on along the minus strand of JALGQZ010000001.1, from coordinate 63,198,802 downwards.
AAGAAATAAGCATACTTATAAGACATGCGATCCTATTCACCTTATACGTGACACTATTAGCTCAATATTCTGTATTCCATAGCTAAATATTCTTAATTTAAGACCTCCACAGTGGATATTTACTTATTATCTAATTATCAGAAATATATAAGAACCACTGCTTAATTATTTTATCAACAGAACCTATTTAATATCAAATAATCCTAACCTGGTTTATTTTGAATAAGCCTCATTATTTTGATTCTTTAAGATTCTCATCTAATATTAAAGCGAAAGATCCTATAAATTAGGTAAACTCAATAGAAAGGGTAAAGGTAATTAATTCCACCTTATTAGGGATAAATTGAATATGCTGAGTATTTTATTTCATAATTATTCGGAGCTAGCTCCAAATCATGTATAATCAATTACTAATAATGTTTAATTAATTCTCCATAATTATTATATTGAATTAACCAGTTTTTGAACTTGAATGAACCAATTAAAAAAGACACTTTCCCAGTTTATTTTGAATAAAAATTTTAAAAAAAGGTATAATTATTTTGTTCAAAAATCAACAAATCTGGTTTGACTTGATTAAAAATGGGTTATGGTGATAAAATAATTCAGGAATTGAATCCTATATTATTAAAACTCTATAAATTACCTTCCTCCACACTGAAAAATATATAATTTAAACAAAGCTCATCAAAAAATAGCACGAAAGAGGGTATCTTGATGCCAATTTTTTACAAAATCCTCTAAAAGTATATAGATTATACTTCAAAATAAGAAGTTTTCAAAAAAGAAAAAACATTAAATACACATAACACAGAATCAAAATTGATTTATCTTTGCTAAAACTTAATCAATACCTATTAAGCCTCAAGGACCACTTTACTTCAATGGGAATTCCAATCACATAGTTAGCCACTGTGACTTATCAGGATATAAAAATGGCTAAACCTTTCACCTGAGAAAAATTCAAAATGAATTTGAAAAATAACATAATCTGAGCCAGTAAATCCTCCCAAAAATCAAGAATCATATCATATTATATTTAATTAACTTCAAGTCCTTTTTAGAAATAAGCTCATGAATTCATATTTATATAACTTTCAGGAAAGTTCATAAGTTGAGTCTTCACAGACTAACCCCATGTATGATTTTAACATTGAAGAAAAGTAGTGAATTAAATGATCAAAAACTTATTCAATAAGAGTACACCATCCAGTACAGGTAAATACCTTCCTTGAATACAGAATTGAAGTCTAATCCAAGTACCATAATCTCATTTATGAACTGCAGATAGCCTTCATGAGACCAGAACTAAACTAATTAGCTACATAGCCTGATCAAGAATTCTTATCTCATGAAAGACACACTACCCACATATTTACACTTCAAAATAATAGGAAGTCTCATCAAATCAAATTCACTTGAAATTATTAAAAATATCTCACCTCAATCCTATGAAATCTTACTCATCCTATTTAAATCCTGAGTCACATTATCCACTTTATTAAAATAATCACCAGAGAGATTCTCAAATTCATATCCATGTTTTCCAAGAAGAAAAAGAAGGAAAAAAGAGTGAAAAGATTCTATCCAAAATAATTTTAATGGTGGAATTAATACTTGCATTTTTCTTTCCCCTTTCTAGTGAAATGAAATACTATTAAATGATTGTTTTAAAATTGATATAACAGATAAAACCTTTTATGAAACTAATAGGTATTTTAGGAAAATTCATATTATTCCTAAATCCAGCAGGTATTTAATTTAATATCAAATAATTATATTTTCAGTAGAAAATATAAGAAGCAATACATTTTATTGCTCTCAGTATCAGTATTATCTTTTCAATTAACTTTAACCTATTCTATGATTATTTCTGTTAGTGGTATTGATTACTTAAATATTAAAATTTATATTAATTTCTCAATTACTCTTATTTATTATTAGCCTTGATTCAGATAAATTAGATGTTTAACAACCCAGAGGAATATAAAAAACTTGGAAGAAATATTAAATAGCCAGTATTTCTAAGTATTTATCATCACCAACAGATCAGTATTAGATGAAAAAAAATTCAGCTTTCTCTTATAATGTAAGAACACACCAACCCAAGTTTTAACTCATAAAAAATTCAATAACAACCAAGCTATATAAGGTTCTATCTGATATTTTTTTATACTTAATTTACATGAAAGATCTACAAGTATTATGGTTTATTATATTATTATTATATCTCAAATAAGAGTGTTTAAAGCTAAATTTCATCTCAAAATGATTTTACCTTCTCATTATCTTATAAAAAAAGTTATTTATCCTGATAATTCATTAGGTCTGGTTTAGAACTCTAAGTCATTATTCTCTATTTGCCAATCCACAACCTTATTCTTTTAATTAGTAAGCTCAGAAGGAAGTTTTATTTGGTATATCCATAGGGGAATCTGAGAAAACATTAGCACTCTTGGTTGAAGGAAGTTTAAAAAATTAAAAACTTATTACCTATTAATTCCCTCTCAAGGATTATATTATCTGATCCCATGCTGAAGGAAATTCCACATCATGAATTAATTATCTTTTTTCATTCTATTTTAGCTGAAGGAGGCTGTACAAAAATCCTCAACAAGAGCAGTATTAGGTCTCTATATATAAAGGGTGTTGGTAAACACACGTAAGCTTTCAGTAAAAACACATAAGTGACCTTGTTTTCAAAAAAAAATTCCTCAGGCTCAGTTTTGCATATTTTTTTATTTTTTTTTTCCATATTTTTCCCAACTTGGCATGTCAATATGCACAAAGTTTTTCCAAATTTCACAAATTTGGCCAATATGCCAAAATGGCATATTTTTTTCAAAAATTCATTCAAAATCTTCCCACTTATTAATTTACTTAATTTTTTTTTCAAAAATGAAGGGTTCAATCTGAATAATAAATCACCAGAAGCCCATAATTTTGGGATTTTTTTTTTGGTGGGACAAGTGAAGGCACAAAAAGGGTTTTTTTTCAAATGTTTTTTACTGTAATTGTAATATGCCTATTTTTAAAAAAGTTGATTTAATAACTTCCCACTTATGAATTTCCTTCATTTAGTTTTTCAATTGAAGGGTTCAATATGGACAATAAAGAACCAGAAGCCCATGATTTTGGGGAATTGTTTTGGTGGGACAGCAAGTGCAGGAGCAATAAGTGTATTTTTTCGGATTTTTTTTTCCTTGTTTGTAATATGACTATTTCTAAGTAAAAAAGTTCCACATGTTTGATAAAAAAGGAGACCAAGGTGGGATTTAAGCAATAAATATGAATTAGGAGGGGCAAAATTGGCATAAATTGTATATAAAAAAATCAATCAATCAGAATCAACCTCCAAAATAGTGGGTTTTTTCTGAGGGGGGGGAGCAAGATTGTACAAATACAACATTCTGTGTTTCTTAAATTTATCAGCCCACCCCAGGGCTTGTGGTTGGGCATGAATCCCCCAATTAAAAGTAATGGGGGGACTGGATAAACTTTAGAAATGATTATGTCCAAAGGAACAAAATGAGCACAGCTATCCAAGAAGCAGATGAAAATGGGGGGATTATCATTTTGAGGACATAAGTAAGGGAAAAAATAAAAATATTTGACTGTGGAATAAAACAAAATTGTTCTGTAATACTTATTTTCAATTGGATCCCCCATGTCAGGCATGGACATCCACTTGCTTTTTGGAGCTTGGCCAACATCTTCATACCATTCAATTCTGTCCGAATAAGAGGATACTGAGGGAATTAAGGTGTTCATGGCTTCATAAAGGTCTTGATTTTGTTGAATTTCTTCAGCCAAGTCACCTCTGAAATCAGCCCATTGATCTTGAGTCTTGTAAATGTAGTGGAATACTGTTCTGTAGCCACCACTTCCATCACCCTGGACATTGATGGCCTTGAAGGTGTATTTCAATATAAAATTGGGCAAGTCTTCTGAGTCAGTTATCTGATCAAATAAGGTCAAAAAATGAATAAATAACAAAATAAACAAGAGAAATTTACATTAAAAAGAATTGTAAACTCACAAAAAGCTTGGATCATTCATAACTTGTGTGATAATTTCTTTGACAATGCTCACAGGTGAAGTCAATTGCATCATATATCTTCAAACTGGTGGAAGGCTTGTGTGATTTTCTTTGTGAGGTTTTGATTCCAATTACCAATCTTCTGGACCTTCTAAGGGTTACTTCTGATTTATTTAAATCAGTTTCTGAGGGTAGTGAATCTGATTAACTGATGGATTTAGATAATGAGTCCTCAGAATCTTTAGAATCTTCAGACAAGTCCACTTCCATAATTAGAGAGGGGACGTTTGACTGTGATCTTGATGTTGTTGTACTGGTCACTTTTGAGGGGAGTGTTCCTCTTCTCTTGGATTGACTTTCAATAATTTCAAATCTTGAAGGTTCTCTTTTGTTTGTATTTTTGTTTTTATTCTTGGCTCCTTGAGGTCTTACACAGATGTTCTTTCTTTCTAGAGGGTCTTCATAATATTGATCATCCTCTTGACTCTTGGGAATTTCATCAAATGGGACTTTTCCAGTCAAAAAATCTTAAAAATGTTGAATAATTGGGGTGATTTCTGCCATTGGTCTTTGAAAAAGGTCTTCCCCAATAGCCTCAAATGTTTTCTGGGCTTTATTCTTTCTTTCTTTTTCAACACTTTGATCATCACCTTGAAAACCAGCCTGAGAAGAATGTGACAAATAAAATAAGTTAATAAGAAAAAAAAATAAGAATGAGAAATTAAAAAACCCTCACAGGCAAATTCAAATGCCATTGAGGATGGAAATCTGATATTTCAAGCCTTTGGCGCTTGGCAAATGCCTTTTGGGTCTTATTCTTGCAAGGAATGCCTTTATAATTGTTGTATTTGCTGGTGAATTTTTCATTGGGAGGAAATTTGGTTTTGAACTTGTCAAAGGCTATCTGAAGAGCATAATGAGACACCTTGCGATTGAGGGGACAGATGTGTGGAGGAAAATTCTTGACATGAACAATAATTTCTTTGGATATTCTGTTCATAATTTCAATAAATTGTTTTCTGAATGCCATGTGGAGAGCCCTAACTACCTCCAGGAGAGTACCAGTGGACTTTTGGAGCCAACGTTTTACCATGGCATGGGCACCTTCAACACTGGAGGTGGAGCCCACACCCAGGTGGCAATGGTGGTTGGTCCAGGCTGGCACAAGCCAGGTATTTTCCAAATACTGCAAGACTTCAGGATTTTTTACTTTCCTTTGAAGCTTCTTCCAGTTGTCTTTGAAAGACTTTTAAGTGGATGAATACATAGCCTGAGAAATTAATCCCAAAGTCATTAATAAAAACAAAAATAAGAAAAAAAGTGAAATAAAGTAAACTAAAGTGAAAGATAAAAGTATATTTCTTGATTACAAAGGCCCATGAAATTTTCAAAATCAGTTCCATGACCAATTTTCTTCATTCAATAAGCAGATACATCTTTATTGATGTGCCAAATGCATAGCATGACTTTGGAGTCTGGGAAGAGCTTCTTAAGAGAGTTTTTCATGGCCAGATCCCTGTAAATAACAATCACTGGAGGGGGGACAAGATTAGTGTTGTTGAGAACCTTTTCTTTGTATTTATTTAATGCCCAAGTATATGAGGGTTCAGTTTCATTCTTCATCAAACAAAAAGCCCCAGAAAATGTCTTATTGGTTAAGCTGAATTCAACAATATGAAAAAGGGGAATTTTGTACTTATTGGTTTTATAAGTACAATCCATAAGAATGACATGAGAAAATCCATGAAGGAGTTTTATGGCCAGGGGGTGAGTTAAAAACAAGGAGGTAATGTTTCCCTCAGAATCCCTTGCAGAGGACCAAACAAAATTTTCTTGTTTGAGAGTGTCAATAAGAGCATCAATGGGCCTTCTTCCTTGCAGTTTGTCTTTCTTGATTTTCTTGACTTGGTTTTGAATGTCTTGAAGGATTACAGGCTTGTCCGACTCCCTCTGGCTGCATAATTGGTCCTGAATTTTCCTTAGAAAAAGCATTGATTCAGAAATTTGAGCAATTTGGGATGTTTCTTGCTCATTGAATTTCCTGAAAGCAGGATGTGCCATGATATTTTCAGTGAAATCATGGCTATGTTCAGGATTTTTGACTTTAAGAGTCCAAGTGGTCTTCTTGGCATATTTTCTGGCATAAAGTATAAATGGACAGTCAAGATTTCTTGAAGTGACTGTTCTGGAGGAGTTTTTTTGGGATTTGGGGTCCCAGACCTGTCACAACCTATTTCAATTTGGTTGTGGGTCATATTAGACCTTAAGGTGGACACAGCATACCCCTGAGCCCTGGCAAAATTATGCAAAAAAAATGTTGCCAAAGAAGCTCAAGGGTCTGAAATTCACCTTCAGTGTAGGGTTGAAGCATTTTTGAATGAAAAATATGTATAAAAGTGAAAAAAGGGGGAAATTGGGGGTTTGGAATGGGGTAAGAACCTTTTTAAATGTGAAGAAGAAGTGAAAAAAGGTGTGAAAAATGAACAGAAGTGGTTAAGAGTGAAAAAATATGGTTTAAATGTGGGATTAATGGATGAGGGAAGGTAAAAAATTGAAAATTGAGAGGCTTGAAAGCAGGTTTTTGTGGTGGAAAATGCAGTCTTTGGGGGAAAAATAGAAAAAAAAGTGTGAAAAGCTTTGCAAAATGGCGTTAAATGCTTTTTTTCCAAAAAAAAATGGTTTGGGGTGGGGATAATGTGGATTATTTGGGTGTTTGGCCTTTTTTTTGGGGGGGGCTGGGCAAAAAAATCTGAAACAATTGGGAGTTAAAGAGGTTTTGTGGGGGAAAAACCTCTTTTGGGCATTTTTTGGCCCAATACAGGCGTGGTTGTGTTTTATTTTCAATTGAAAATGGGCCCAGGGCACCCCTTACGTGTTTTTACCAATTTTCTTACATGTTTTTACCAACACTCTATATAAACTATTTAAGCTCATTTTTTTTTTTTTGATAGAATTTTTATTCTGATGTACAGATATATCATAGTACAATATTTTCTCACCAATTCATAATCATTCATTGATAATAGTTTCCTTTCTATAAGTAGACACCTATCACATCAGGAAATAAAATATTTATCATTTATTTATTTAATTATCTCAGTATCTAAAGTAGTCATCATTCATGTTTCTTTAAGAATTCTTGGTTATCACTCTTTTTTTACATTTATGTACATTTTATTCTCCTTTCTTTCAGTATTCTTAATAATAGAATACTAATAAGCTTAATATATCTTTCAAATTATTTTTATCTAAAGATTTAAATATTAAATCTTAATACTTCAAATATAAATTTTGATTCTAAAAGGAAAAATTTGAATCATTTTCTATTTTCTTATTTTTTATTATTTTCAAAATAATATAAATATATCATATTAAATCCATTTGAAAATGAAGAATTGTTTTTAATATTGAATTATTTCATTCAAATTAGCTATATAATTGAAATTTCAAATTAATTCTGGATAATTCTTTATTAATATTTTTTATTTTTTATTTTTTTTTTACAAATTTTTTTAATAAATAGGTAATCTTTTTAATAAAACCTTAATCTCTTTGAAGAATCCAATTCCTTCACAAATAAATTCAAAATTTAAATAAAAAAAATCTCAAGATTTATTTTTCAAAAATCTTAAATACAGATTATAAAGAAATTCTCACTGAACTTACTCATAAGAGTCATAGAAATATACTAATAAGTAATCCTAAATTCCTTCAAAATTTAACAAAATCTTTCAAAAATCAATTCTCAGTGCTTTTTTTTACATATATCAGCTAAACCTTTAGTGTTCTTAAGATTTTTGAAGTTATTCAAAAAATCTAAAGCTTTCCAAATTGTTTTTTTTTTTTCATTTTACCAATATCTTTTGTTTATTTTATTTTTTATAAACTAATTTTCTTTGTTTATTAGTTAAATTCATATTATATTTGATAGATTATTCATTTTTAAAAAACAACTTATGAAAATTAATGTTACTTTTCATGTCCTCTTATCCTTTAATGAAGACCCTTGTGAGATATAGTTTTATTTAAACTTTTTATTTTTCTTTTTAATAGCCTAAACTATTTTTTATTTCAAAAAAACACTGGCTGGTAGAAATTTAGTAATAATATTAATGATAATTCAATAGAAATACTATATAAAATATATCAGAGAAAGTCATAAGAATTTTTATTTTGTCTTAAGACTTTATTATAAAAATGAGGGAAATAAATAATTTTGCACTGATTAATATTTATTTTTTAACTTTTAGTCAAAATGAAATAAATACAAGTCTTATGTTTGATTTTTTATATCAGTTTTTTTTTTTTTTTTTTTTTTTTGAAGATTTAAAGTGCAATGAAACTTTTTGTTTCAAGTCCAATTTAATAAAAAATTATGCAAGATTCAACATTTCAAATTGAATAAATTAAAGAATGAACTCAATTTTTCAATTTTTTGAAGGATTATAACATGCATTACCCAGTCTTAAGACATTGAAAGAAATTATATCAGTGTATCAAGTCAAGTCAATTTTCTAAGACAATGAAGATTATATCTTGGAAAGTGTTTTAGCGTTACTACAGTATTATTATATTCTAGTTGTTTCTATTGGGGCAGATAGATAATCTATTTTTGTCATTTGTTTTAGATTGATAGTTGTAAATCAACTCAAAATAATTCTGATCCTTCGATTTTGATCGACAGTATAGAAGAATTTATAAAAAATGTTTTAGTTAAAAATTGAAAAGATACTGTACAGCTACACTTTTAATTATATTAATTTGGGTTAAAGCTGTTTCTTGGTTGACATTTAAGGTGACATGTTTATTGGAGTTTTAATTTCAATTCGATCTTAAATTTTTCATGAATCGTTTTAGAGCTGCGCCGGGCGCGCCACACAATTTACTTTCAACTACAACAGTAAATCATCTTTAACAATCTACTGTAGTTTTTGTAGGACGCTCCTAGGCTTCACCCAGTTAACTGTTACAGTGAAAAAATTCTCAAATTTTATACACCTTACAGTTTCACATTCTAGCCACTACACTACAGTGTTGCAACAGTACCGTCTAGGTGTGAGCGGCTACTGTAATTTTTTAATTTTTTTTTAAATAATTCTTCTTGACCGCCCCCCCCGGTGACCGTTGCTTAACCCCCTCCATCTCTCAATTTACTCATTTTACTCTTCAAGCTAATCTATTGACTTCTCCTCACTCGTCTCCGCATCCTTCAAATTCAAAGTGATCCGTATTAATCTTAATCTTACCATCTCTTAATCATCTTACATTCAATTAATCCCTTACAGCTTATCTGATCTATCATTAAACCATCATGCCTCTTGGTCAAGAGCGTATCCGCAGTCGGTCAGTCACTACTTACTATATAGGATTTCTTATCAATCGTTCCACCTTCGTGACTTGTCCTCCAGTTGAAGATATCTTCGCTCTTCTTTTTTCAGATCTCCTGTCGGCTATACTGGTAGCTCTCGTCGATCGGTCTCTCCGCCTAGAGGTAACTTGCGTGATCGGCCAATCGTGTCTGGCCCTCCGGTCAGACCTCGTCATGCTCCTCAAGACGTTCAGCCCACAAACGTTCTTGGGGTTTTCGGTCTTTCTATTCGTACTCGAGAAGCCGACTTGGAAGCTGAATTCAGCCGATATGGCAAAGTTGAAAAAGTTGTCATCGTATATGATCAACGAGTTAGTTTTATTTTTAATCTATTCAACCACTCTCCCCCTTGCTCCCTCATTCCTTCTTGACTTAAATTGATTGATCGTATCTATATATCGATATTAGAGTGATCGATCGCGTGGCTTTGGCTTTGTCACCATGAGGGATGTACAAGATGCGTCAGTTTGCATCTCTGAATTGAACGGCTTGGTACGCACAATCATTCACAATTGATATAGAAGCATCATTGTTGATATTTCTTCTCAAAATCTTAGGATCTTCACGGCCGGCCAATCCGCGTTGACTATTCAGTCACAAATAAGCCTCATCAGCCCACACCTGGTCAGTACATGGGCATCAAACGTGATGATGAAGAGCGCGGAGGTTATGATCGTTGGGGTAGCAGTGGAGGCTTTCATAGTCATGGCCATCATCGTGGACCTCATTTCGGCTATGGCTATGGCGGTGGCTACCGACGTGATGACTATCGCCGTGATGAAGGCTATGGTGGATATGGTCGCGGTCGAGAGGACGGCGGTTTGAGAAGCCATCGCGATCATGATCGTCGAGGCTCGCCGCGACGTTCAAGGTGAGTTTTTTTTTTTTTTTTTTTTGGCTGCATTTACCCCGATTCATAAGTCTTTTGCTTTTCGTAGATATGAAGACAGTCCGCCTCGCAACAGTCGCAGGCGTCGCTCTGTTAGTAGGTCTCGCTCCCCCGTTTCTCGCGGCATTGGTCGCAGGGGTACCCCACCCAGGGAGTATGATGATGCTCCTAACGGAATGATGGGAAATGGTAATGGTCTTAGTGTCGCTCCTCCTCCTCCACCCCCTGCAGAGGCTGCAAGATGGTAATCTTTTAGCCATAATAAAGGTTTTTTTTTGTAGGTTGGAATTCTGCTGTGGATTGCTTTCAATTAGTTAGCTGAGTCCAGCGTCCAACTTGCGAAATTTGCACAAAAGTCTTTGTTTGGATGTGCGCGTTGAGAAAGATAAACCTCCTCTTTAAAAAAAAGCTAATTTTCATGCGGTTCTACTTGGGGCCAATACTTTTTTCGACAAAATATTTTTTTAAAAAAATCTTGGGGGCCTAATCATAAACGCCCGGCTCGTTAGGGGAAAAATGGTTTGCGTTTGGTATGAAGGTGGTGTAGGAACTAGAAATGAAATGAAAATCTAGAAGGTCATTAGGCTTGCAGCACTAAATCCCAAGACGTTTTGGGGGCGCTGTTCAGTAACATACCCAATATGAATGAAGCGCTCGCGAACATCTATAGTTGTTTCAAAATGAAATTTTCAAACTTTGCATTTCAAATTTGCTCGTAATTCGGATTTAGCCATCCTATCTAATGACACAAGATTTATTATGCGTTATTGAAGGAGGTTGTTGCTTCTCTTTTTTAACTTTTCTTACTTTTTTGTCTTTTAACTAATATATACTCTACTTGATGAGGGCCCATGTGGCAGGTGTTTGTTTGAGTGTCGTCAAAGAAATCAGTAAACACATTTGGAACGAGTCAAATCATCCATATCAAAAATAATTAAATAACAAGTGTATGCAAGGCAAGGTGTGAATGAATTAGAAGAGCCCGGTTCAAGTCCCCAGAACTATTTCGCGCTTAACCCGATTTTGCTTGAAAATTGAAGTCGTTATTGAGGACTCTGAAAAAGTGACCATCCATTGTGCGCAAGTGCCATAAATCTGAAGGAAGTATTCTTTGGTCCAGAATTTTCTGCTTAACAGCAGCAGATTCTTGCCCTTTCAAATGCCAGATCAAATTGCACACATTTTATTTCAATTGGAAGCATCCTCCCATCATGGAGCACATCTGAAGTAATCAATGACTTGTTTCTTTTTAATTCTCATTTCAACCTACTACTTTTTAATTTCTTAGCGTTCAAATGTTTACTTGAAACGAACTGCGGTCTCTGAAAGAAGCAACTTTGGCTAAATATTTGAATACCTTTTCGCCCCTAGCGCCATGAAGAAGGCTCCAAGAGAGAAACCTGTCTGAGGGCCCAAAAATAAGTTACCGCTGTGTTAATTGATTTTATATCTAATGTTTTCGTTTTGGCTTTCCTTTTTTTTTTTGCCACAACGCCATCCAACCTCGATCAAGTTTGCTTTTGGTGGACCCATGGTCGTTTTGTTTAGAGGTGAAACAATTCCTCAACTTGTATCCACCAATGCCTTCAGTGTTTCAGATCAAGTGGGGAAACTGCTATTAAACAGTGACCCTTGGAAAAGGGGTCTGTTCCAGCTTATACCAGTAGGTGGCCGGAGGCACAAGGCAGTTTAAACCATGAATTTTTCAGATTGGAACTATTCAAGCTATTGCAATGTTTAGTATGCACCAAGCGTTTGGCGGCAAGGAGTAACAAGTATTGGAGCTTCCACAGCCAGCTTTGAATTAAATCAACTCTGCCTTGAAGCACTCCTGGTAATTCTCCTTCTTTTTCTTCATTGGCAATCATCCAAAAACAAATGAACCAACCTTGACTTGAAAAGTTGAAGCTGTCAATAGTTCATGTGCTCATTATACTTGCGATTATTCTGCCGTGTGCAATGAAACCAAACTGCCAGTGAATATATACACTATCTCCTGGCTTTGTCTCAAACTTTTCCACATCAGGAATCATGTTTTCAAACTCATCACTTGTTGTAATCATTAAAATTCGATTTGGATTGACTGCTTAATATTTAAAAAAGCAACCTCATTTCGTTTTCAAACGCCAAACAGCCAACGTGTTTGCTTGGGTTTTGAGGCAATGTATAAAATGTCGACAACCAAAAATCTAATAAAGACCTCGCTGGAATTCCAATGTATTTTAACTCGGTTTCCATGCTGGCGGGCTTTCAGGCTGAAACATTAAATGGTAGAGAATATTGAGGACCTTGATGGCCTGTCGTTGGCGGCACTTTTAATTAGTCGCAACTACGACAATTTTCAGCCTTTTGTATGGGGCGGGTGGCATGGATTTTATTCTGAAAGCATTTCTGGTACATTCTCTTTGAACCGCTTGGGGGCGTAACTCTTCCAGGCAGCAGGCATGTGAATGCAACATTCTGTCTCAAAATTGCAGCTCCTGCAAAAAACTCCCAATTTCAGTAGAAAATGGATGTGTCAAAAACATTCAGGTATGTACTATAATTGATGTAGATTAGATCGGTCGACCAGTGTTCATTATTTTTACTTAATTAAAGATCGTTTTGTATTTTCTTAACCTACATACAGTATTAATTTGGTTGTATGAATAGTATTGTGACATGAGTAATGCAATTGATTTTTAAAAAAATAAAACAAAATGATGATAAAAAAAATGAAAACAAAAGTCAATGAAACGTGAGGAAGATATTAAAAAAGTAAATCAGCTTGATAATCCTATTCAAGAGCTTTTGAATTAGGTAAATTTTCCTATTACTTACCCTTGTAAAAATCTCAAAATTCAAGGTAATATAATAATTAGTTGATAAGTTTTAATTTAAATACTTCTACATGCATTTTTATTATCCTAAAATCATTGAATATTTATTAAATTTATTTTCTTTTTTAGAAAAAAAAAACAACTAAAAAATTAACAGTAAATACAAAAAAAAACTAATCATATTTTATTAGTATTATTTTAATTATAATAATAAAAATGAAAAATAAGAAAAGGGGATTCAGCAATAACTTACCCCCCTTCCCCCCATCCAAAAGAAAAAAACCCAAAAGGGGCGAAAATTTAAAGAATTCTTCAAAAACCCCAAGCCCAAGACTTGAAACTTTCATTTTAAATTACAGAAATGTTTATTTTCATTTAAAATAACTCCTCCTTACAAAATTCTCCCATATTTTTGACATTTCCACCCTTTTTTTGTTTCATCAAAGTTCATTCTCACTAAATAAAAATAAATTTTCCATGCCTTTTAATATATTTCCTACCCCATCCCTTCCCCTTCAACTCTCCTTAATTACTTTTTTTTTTTTCTTAATTAATTATACATCAAACTAAATCTTTCAAATTTTACAAAATATCAAAATTATGTGTAAATATTTTTTCTCAATTTTTTTTTTTTTTTTTTTTTTTAAAAAAAAAATCCTTTTTTTTTATCATTTTTAAATCTCTTAAATTAAATTTTTAACTAAATAATAATAATAATAATCCTAATTTTCATAATAAAGATTTTTTTTTTTTTTTTTTTTTTTAAAAAGAAAAATTTGATTTAATTTTTCATTAAATATAAAATTTATAATCAAATTTCTTTAAAAAAATAAAATAAAATAAAAAATAAAGAAAACAAGCAATTTTTTTTTTTTTTTTGGGTAAATTTTGATTCAAATAAATAAATAAATGAATAAATAATATTAAATTTTACTTTTTAATGGAACAAATAATAATCTTTTATTTTTATTTTTATTTTTATTTTTTTGAGAAAAATTCATTCAATTAAACTAAAGTTACTTTTTTTTTTTTTTATGAAAAATAAAATTGACTTTTCTTGAACTAATTAAACCTATCAGACCTTATAGATGGATTCAAAAAAAAAACTTCATTATGTTTTTACCAATTCCCTAAAAAAAAAACTATATAAATTTATTTTTGTTTTTTTTTTCTGAAAAAAAAGGAAATGAAAAGGAAAATGATATTTGAAAAACACTTATTTATAACTTTGAGGTTTTATTTTAAGAAAATATATCAAAATAATTACTATATTCAATTAAAATGAATTCTCTCTCTCCATACATATATATGTGTAGGTGGAGCTTTATTCTACATGTTAGCTTTCTCTGTTTTTGTGATTAATTAGAGCCAGAATATGTGAGCCTTCTTAGAGATCTATCATTCATCCTGTTTTTCCTTTTTGAGGAAATCTATTCCACTTTCAACCTGTGACTCAAAACCAAAACACAATAATGACACCCAAAATACCTTGAAATATAGTATTTAATCAAAAGAGTTTAAGAAACAAAATTTTCCTTTATTGAACCAAAAATTGAGAAATGAGGTCTTAAAATCAAAATCATAACTATAAAATTTCATCCTATACATGTGTCAATTTGAAAAAGAAAAACTCCCTTTTCCAGAAAATACTATTCTTACCACCAAAAAATAAGAAATAATGAAGTTATTAAATCTGTAAGCTCTTACTGATAATGAAGATTGATTTTCACCTCTCATATGAAAATATTAGTTTAAATAAAAAAAACATCATTTGGGTTTATTTATTAAACCACTAAAGAAATTTCAATACAGTGGTACTATTTTTAAGTCTATAGAACAACTAAAACCAAAGGTACCAGACTACTCCCACTTGAAATAGTAGGAAAGAAAACATTTTATTTTTACCTCTAATCTATCACCTACAGTTCTGTTGATAGACCCTAAAAATGGATTATTTTTTTTCTTGAAGGTTTAAAAGAGGGATATATATTGATAATAATCTCAAAAAGTATATTAAATGAAGATTCAGATCTATAAAGAGTTTCCTTTTAAAAAAAAGAAAATTAACTTTTCACAAAAAATAAAAGATACTTTTAAGAATTTATAGATCTTTCATAATTAATCCATAATAGGTAAGAAAATTGAAATCTTTTATATTTCAATTAGTACTACACTCTGAGCTAATTTTGAGCTCTTTATCTCAAAAAATAATTAATATTTCAGGTCTTTAATATTTAAATCCCAAATAAGTCTTTACAGGTCTATTGTAAGGTTTGACTATGAAACAATAACTAAAAAATACTAATATTTTACTTATTGTACTATGAATGTACTTATGAATAAAATAATAAGATAAAAAATAATTATAATAATAAAGAATTATTATAATTATGGCATAAAAATAATTATATTATTAAATAAATATAATAATATAATAAATAAATATATTGATATAAGATAATTAATATATTTAAAAGCACTTTATTATTGTTACCAAAAAATAATAAAGGCGTGAAAAACTGTTTTTTATGAATAAAAAAACAATTAATAGCAATAATATTACTAATATTAAATTTTCTTATTAATATAAGAATTATTAAAAATAATAATAAAGAGAAAATAGCCAAATTTTAAGACTTAATATAATAATTTTTAAAGATTTTATGCCAAAATAATGTAAATACAATTTATACAAACTGTATTTACAATAAAAATAGAGAAATTACAAATATTCTTTAATTTTTACGTGGAAATTGAGTTAAAGAGATTTTTGAACAAAAACAATTAAATAATTGATGTAATCATGTCAAGATTGATGTTTATAATAAAAATGATCTTTTGTCTTTAATAATATAAAATTTTTATATATAAAGAATAAAGAATTTACCTTTTGATTTAATTATTTTAGTGTTTTTGATGCATCTGAGGGGAAAATAGAGTAAAAAGGAGCTCTATTTATATTAAATACCTCCCTTCTAGAGTCCAGAAGGATTCTAGTAGACATGTCCTGATGCTTTCTACTAGAAATAATTAATATTTTAAGGTTTAGTGATGATTACATCATGATCAAACCATCTTATCTCATTATTACACCATTACTTAGAGTTATAACTATAACTCCAAGTTTGATGACATCATAGGCTTGGCAGAAGCCTAAACTTTGTGAATTTTATTAGTATTAATAATAATCTAAGAGTATTCATCAATTATCTCACTTATATGACTGTTAAACTTAAAATAAGATTACAGTGAGTGATCATAAATGATCAAATTTAAGCTTACACTTTGATAATTAATAACTTTTGAGTTATAAACGCTACAGCTATTCTTAGAGTGGATTCTGATAGCTTGGCATTTCATTATTAAACTGACAAGAGAATTTAATTAAATCATCAAAACTCTATTTTTGATGATTTTTCTTGTAACTCATCTTTTCTGCCAAAATTTAATATTTTGAACTTCAAATCATTATTTCAAGGGGTTATACCTTGAATATTATAAAACAAATTACATAATTCTTCACTTATGAACTAGTAGAGTCTGACTGTTTAATTTTTTTTTTTAATTTTGGACCACTTTCACAACAAAGTGGTCAACAGCTCTATTGATTTTATTCAATAATCCATTACAAGTTTTAACCTTGTTTATAACTTGTGAAATAAAGTTCATATCTGTACTCCTACAGTAATTACGTGGTGACTTTTTTTTTGGTTTATCTCTCTATCTTGTATATCTTAAGAGATATTAGCTAAAAACCATGAATATATGCATTGACCAAAAAAGTGCATATATTCAGCTTAATTCCTTAAGTATTAACTTTAGAGATTAGATTTATAGTTGTTTTATGTGTAGAGATTTATGAAGAATCTAATGGTACAGTTTATTTTACATGTTGCTTCATTTGTTTCTGAGATAAATGAGGTTTTGTACCTTTTTTAAGCTATTATTACTTATACTTCAGTAATTATTGACTTTTCAGATATGCCATAAAAATGACATATGTGTATTTTACCATGAGTAATCTAATGGTGTAATTTGTTTCACATGTTTATTCATTATATTCTGATTTAATTCATATTTTGTACTTATTTATGGTATTTTACTAATTTTTGAGATAATTATCATGAGTATAATTATTACAGAAATTTTGCTGTGACCTTTTTGGATATGTGGTCATATCTCAAAGGCTCAAATCTATCACATAGAAAATGTGAGAATATAATTGAATTATGTGGTGTAAACATACCCAAAAGGATTTTTAAACTTCTATTGAGCATAATATGACTAATAATAGGCCCTCAAAAATTTCCTTTAAAGCTTCTTATGTGTCAGAAGCACAAGAAAAAGTCAGGAGAGTCTGAAGAAAAAAACTTTCACCCTTTATGGGGTAAAAATGACAGATTGTGCTCTAAAATCCAAATTTAATTTAATTTAAAGAATGTATTCACAATGTATTAAAAAAAGTTAGAAAAAGGAGTGAAATATTTTACTTTGTGGTAATGTCAAAAAAGGTGAATATCCTCCAAATACTTTGGAGTAAGATAAAAAGAGATATTTCCTCACAAAAATAAGGAATAATGATCTTTTATTGGAATTATCACATGGTAAGACTTTAAAAAACAGTATTACTGTTAGAATTAACATTATATAAGTATAATCTTGATTATTTTAGTGATTATGATAAGAATCCAATTTATCATTGTTGAAAAAAGGGCTCAGAATATTGATTTCCAATATATTATTATAGTAGAGCTATTTTAAGCTTATTGTGACTAATTTTTTTTGTGTCAAACTCATATTTATAGTATTTAAATAGCTAGATGATATAGTACTCCTGAAACCAACAATTTCCCAGATCTATACCCTTCTCCCCCCCCAAAAAAAACCAAAGAGATACTCAAGGAAAACTTAACCTAAAATTATTTTTTATGGTTAAGATAGTATCCAATCTTATTTGTTATTTTCATTTTATAATTTTTTGTAATTTTTTATAATTTCTTATAATTATTTATAATTTTTCATAATTTTTCATAATTTTGTATAATTTTTTTAGAATTTTTTATAATTTTTTCTAATTTTTTATAATTTCTTTTTCTTAAAAAAATCTTTATAATATTCTATATCAACAGAAATTTCATAATTTTTAAGTGAATATTAGTATGAAATCATTACTTAAAAGTAAAAATGGTCTCACAACTTATATAAAAATTACAAAATTAATCAAAAAATATTATTCCTTTTATTATGAAATCTTACAATTATAAAAAAATGAAAAATATTTGTATCTTTGTAATAATTTATATTTATTAAATTAAAGAAAAGATATTTGAGGAAAAAAAAAGGGAAATTGGTCAATTTTTTTCATTTATGGAATAAATTATAATATTAATTTAATTTAATTACAGGAAAACTATAAGTTTTTTTGTTTTTTTTTTTTGGGAAAAATTAACTTATCATCTCTTCAAAATAATCAAAAAAAATTCCAAATAAAATTCTTATCAAGGATAAATTCTTGAATGGGAATTTAATATACTATTGGTCCTTGAAAATAACTCAAAACTTTTATATTTTTTTTCTAATTTATTTTCATTTTTAATTTGATTTTATTTCTATTTATTAAAAAAAATAAAAAATATACTCCTTAGATATAAATTCAAATTATCAAGATTATTTATTAAATTTTAATTAAATAATTTTTTACTCATCATCATCCTCTATTTGACTAGAAATTTATTGAAAGGAATAGAATATTAAAAAATCTTCTAATAAGATATATGAATTTGATTAAACAATTAATGTCTGATTTAATATAAATTTCAATTTTATTTTGATATTATTAAATTTAATTTTTTACAGGAATTGTAAGACTATTATAAATACTTTGAATGACTTTAAAAGCCCCAGGATCATACAATTTTATTAGCTAAACAGGTATTGAAGGATGTTAATATTTATATTTTGCTTTAATTATTTCATTTTTAATTAATAAACAAAATAAAAATGAAGTTGAGAAATTTAAAGATAATTTAAAATGCTTATTCTTAGTTCAGTTTTTGATTATTTTGGCTTTAAACTCTGACACTTTCCCTTTGGATTCAAGCTTCATCCTATATTTATTAATGTACATATTCTTAAATTTATTTATCAATGATTATGTGTTTATAATATTTGATTTCGAAATTAAAAAAAGAGATGATTTGGATTGAAAAAAAGACTCATATATATATATATATATATTGGAAAAGTTAATAAATCAAATAAAAAAGGTATACATAAGGCTCAAAATTGATATTAGAGATACTCAATATTATTCTTCCATAATTATAAATAATATGAAAAAAATATAATTTATGGATATAAATTGAGTATAAAAAGAATTGGAAGCTACTTGATACTAAAGTAAGCTTACTTCTTGAATAAAATAAAAAAATAAAGAGATAATAAAAAATCCTTTTCTTTGGTTTGGAGAATATTCTTAATTGATATAAAAGTAAAACTCCAAGAATATATTAAGATTAATTATTTATATTGAAAAGTAGATTTTGAGAAGAGGGGGAGATAATTAATGGAAAAAATGTAAATTTTGATATTATTATTTTCCATATTTAGAGTAGTTTTTATATTAATTCAATTTATATTTTTACTAAAGCTTTATCCATTTGTAAGTAATCCTTTCAAGAAATTAATTGGCTATATCAAGAATTAATGAGAAAACAAATAGTAAAATTTTGGGTCAAAAATATATTTTGACTTATTAATTTCTTAAAATACTAATAATGTGACTAATGGAAAATTCTTGATTATATTTTCAATGATAATTTTCATCATTGACTATAAGAAGGGAGAAGAAATAATAATTATAAATAGGATTATTTAAAAATTAGAATAATGGGTTTTAAAGAAGAAATGAATTGATAAGCTCTGAATTAGTAATAACTATAGCTATAATTTATTTCTTTCAAGTAACTACTGGCTAAATTAATTAATGAGAATTCTTTTGGCTGGTGATATGAAGAAAATTTTTTTCTTTCTCATTTTACACATAAATACACCTACTTAAGAGTGAAAAATATTGAGATATAGATGTAAGGCATGGATATGAAGCTTTGATTAAAAATAAAGTACTTTTTATGTCCTCAAAATCTTTTGACAGTAAAATTATGTAAGAATAGTAATTTTAAAATCTTCAAGAGAAAAATACACCAAAATTATTTCTTTTAATTTGTCAGTATAAGAAAATAATATTATGAAAAGCTATTGTTTTAACAACAATAAATATTTATTCAAAGATACTCTATAAGATAAATATAAATTTAAACTAATTCAAAAAACAAATGCAGGAAATTAATATGAAATCAGATTATTTAAAAAGAATGTTCAAGAGAAAAAATTCCCAAAAGTGATCAGAGTTAATTGGGAAACAAAGTGAAAAATCTAATAGTGATAAAAGATGCTTTAATTCACTTTTGAGGTGTGTCACAATGCTGTCTGCCAGACCTCAGCAAAGGGAACTCTTTCCAAAAAGGCTATTAAGCTGGTTGAAAGACCAATCAATACTTTCAAGTTTTAGATCAAATTCCACCATGTGACAGTACCCCCGGGTTTGGAGCACTGCATCCCAAAGTGCATGTAACTGATGGTATTACCCATGTCCCCTCATGAAGCTACATTAGTCACAACAGGTGCCTACAAGGAACACCCAAGGGGAGGAACCCTTGTATTCCAATGGAGAAGAAAGACCAGTGATTTCTGGCTGTTTGATTGAGACCTCCTCTTGTCTCCAACCAGAATCAAACCCATGACGTTGGTAACCGGTTTATTGTTACACTTCTGTCTGCCAAACCTCAGAAAAGGGAATTCTTGCCAAAAAGGCTATAAAACTGGTTGAAGGACTGATTAACACTGGCAAGTTGTAGATAACATCCCACCATGTGACAAAAAACAAATAAAACTACCAAAATTGGTATTGAAAGCTAAAAACCAGAAATTTCCAGGAATATCTGATTAGGGTTAATCTAGAGTGAAACAAATTAAGCACTCTAGAAGAAAAATGAGACAATTTAGACTGATAAGAAAATTAATTTGAAACTAATGAAAAAGAGTATTACTTTTTCATAAACCCACAGTAAAGACTTGAGATCATCATCAATAGTTTGTAATATCGCATATGAAAGATGTTTGAATTATTTTTTTAATAATTTATGATTCTCTAAAGAAACTTAAATACAATTAATATCAATATTGTAGCAAAATCTTTCAAAATAAATTTTGTGAGCCTGTGAGTTATGTATGAAATACCCTTAGGTACACAAATACTACTTTATACCTTTTATTTAGTCAATTATTGACTTGTCAAATGGATTTCTAGCAAAAAAGCATGAAAAATTACTATAAATTCATTCTTTATAAAACAGGTTATAATTATTATTTCATTTTTGGATTCTCCACCAAAAATGAACTAGGGTAAACCCATAGGATATTATACCCAAAATTGGTTATTTTGGATTTTTTTTGTAATATTTAAGAAGCTTACATAACATCTTTTGAAAGTTTGAACTTTAACTATAGCTTAAATTTAAATAGGTTTTATGTAAACTCAAAAAATAATGTTAAAACTAAGGTGTTGTTCTTATTTGCTGAATTGGATAAGGATTTTCTATACAGGCTGTAAATCTGGAATTAACTCAATTGAAATTGATTCAAATAAATTTTAAATATTTAAATAAATAGCTTGACAAAATCTATGAAAAGGGTTCCACGGTACCCAGATTTTTGGATATGAAAGAGCCCAATCAATGTTGACCTCCTGTATTTAAGGATTTCAAACATCATTCAAGCTTTAATATTTGACATTACTTGAATATGCACTTTTAAAAAGGTTTATCCTGAAATTGGACAGAAATTACAAGCTTCTAAAGGGTAAATCCCTTCATAAAAGCTTTGAATCAAGGTTTTAGAAAATTTCAAAGCTTAAAAAAGCTCAAGACTAAATTTGAAATCATCAAAAACTTATCAAAAGTTAAGGCTTGGTTTATGTTGCTATTTTTATGTCGAAAAAAGCAAAAGCTTCAAGAGTTCATTTCTCAGTGTATTCACTTGAAATATTCACAAAGCTTATGATTCAATTCTATCTGTTTAGAAATTGAAAATTGAGTGCCTTTCATAATTTAGATCATTTGGAATTTATCCTTGAAAATACTACATTTAATTATTATTGGGGAAAATTAAAATTTCTTTGAAAATTTAACTAAAAATCTTATTTGAAAGATTTTTTCTTGGAATTTCATTTTCAAGATATTCATAATATGAACTTAAAAATCAATAAATCATTTTCATATTAAAAATTGAAGATAATAAGCACAAATTATTTTTAAAGTTCCTTGGACCTAGGAATAACACCTGTAACTTAAATTTTCATTAAAAATGAGGATTATTTGAGCTAAAAATAAATTTTCAATGATTTTTTTTCTTTTTTAGTTTTAATTAGCAAAATCGCTCTGAGAGAATTTTTCATAACAGAGGAGGTGTTTTAAGGCATGAAAGGAGCCATTTAATTATTTTTTCCCATAAAATAGTACAATAAATACAAGCCAATCTTACAAAGCAGATTTTTTATCAATAAAATATTATGTTATTTGGAATAATTATTAAGTATTTTGCCTTTTTATAATTTTAATATATCATAGATTGACATCTTAGAGTTCAATTATATTTGTATAATCCTAGATAATTGTTTTTTATTTTACAATCCACAAATCCGAAAAAAATTCCTTAGCTCTTATTTTTGACATTTTTTTCTTATTTATATCATTTGCCAATTGTTTCTGTCCTGTTTTGGCATTTTTTTATCAAATAATAACTTATAAGTTAGTTTTCAATCAATATTCTATTTCTTTGAGTTATTATTTTTTTCATACAAATAGTGTTTCAATTATTATTACACAGTAGTTTATAATAATTAATTTATGAATAATATTTTCTAATATTTATAGCTTGCCATTCTTTGTTTAAAAAAACCATTGTAACCTTTTCTATTAAAATTCTTAATAATATTATCTCTTATATATATATTTTATTAATATTAATAATAAATATATTTGTAATTTTGGCTATAATACTTAACTATATTATGTTTCCATTTGAGGACAATAATAGTACTGTGGGATACTCCTCTGTGTGGGATAAATTTGGCAGTACATTAAATGGGGAAATTTAAAGAAAAAGTTTTGAATTTCTTTTATGACTTTTAACCCTTTCTCTTCTTGTGTGCTAGATAAATATATACTTCCCTTCCTAATAATGCTGAATTATCTTGAATTGAGCTCCACAATCAATTGATGTATTTTGATGGTGGCTGGGTCACAAAGGTCTATTACACAGACTCTATAAGACTTAGGTTGACTCTTGAAAACATTTATTTAAAGCTTTAAAAAAATTAAACAGTATAACAACCCAGAAATATGTGTTAATTCCACCAATAAGTACTAAAGATAGCTTAAAATATGAGATAATCTTGAAACAAACACAAATTTATAACACTAATATAGCAATGCGATAATTAATAAGAGATATTTTTGAGTTGGTTGAGTTTGTTAGTGTTTTTTAGTTATGAGTTGGGATGAGACAGATTTTGATTTTAAATAACTATGGTGAAACTGTTGAAAACCTTCATAAGTATTGACAGCTTGATAGTAAGGATAAAGTTACCTGAATATGGTATGAGTATTTTTTTATAGAATTTATGTGATATTAACACCGATAGTTTTGATATGATTTTTTAAGTTGATGTTTTTAATTTGGAAACTAATCCAGATCACTGTTAACTAATATTTGATTATAAATCACTAAGACAGTACTAAGAATGAAAACTATTTTTTAATTGAGGGGAATTTTCCTCAAAACTAAATACGAAGATGATGAAACTTATTTTTGGATAATAGGGGGCCTCTTTAACCGTATCATATATTACTATAATGAAAACCATTCTTCTTTTAATAAAGGGGCCTTTTCTCCAATATTTAAATACTATTATTATCTAGATTAACCTACTAGTAAGGAATGAAATCTGCAAAAAATAAATTCAAATTAAATTTCCAGAAGAAGAATGAGGTTTGAAAAATGAAAAATTTGAAGTATTTATACTCCCCAGGGTTAGTGTTTGTGAAAAAAAATTCCATCTTTAATTCAGTCTAAGTTGTGGTTTCATATTGATTTAATCTTCTAGAAAGTACCTGGGTATTCTTTTTTCCCCTTGGGGCTGAATTTTGATTTTGATTATGGTGGTTCATATTGAATGATTCATTTGAGATATTTATTTTGAATATGCGTATGAATTATTACTAGTCCGGTATAGTTATTACAATTCTCTTCCTTATTAATGAATCTTACTTATTAATTTCACCTATCCCCAACCATCTGAACAAAGCCTTACACCAAGAATGCCAAAGTCATCTTTAATAGAAATGGGTCATACATACTCTATACCAAATTTTTAATGTAATTTAATTTTTTTTATACCTTCAGCTAGCTATGATAAAGTCCTGATGCCATTTTCCTTTCTTCTTTCAGATATTAAGCCCCAGTTAAACCAATTCATAAATAAGCTTCCTTAAAGTTATTCATATTAACCTTTACTTTTAATCTGACCTCCATTAAACTATAACTCTTCCATAAAAGATTATTTTATGAATCACAATTATAGCTCAGACCCTTTCTGCTTTAGTAATATTTACTACCCACTTAAAATGATTAGAAAAAATTAAAATAAATACAAAGAAAGGGAAAATGCTGATCATTTGAGAAAACCAATCCTTCAAATTTTGTAGTTCTGAATGGTACAGTGGGGTGTCACATTTTAAGTAGAAGTTTCATTTATCCACTTATAAGTTATTTTAGCTTAGAATTTCTATTAACTTAAAGCTTTATACCCTTATGTTAAAAAAGAACAGTCACTTAATTCAAATAAATAGTTATTCAAAGCCAAAAAGAATAAAATTT
The DNA here is from genome assembly GCA_023105745.1 of Austropuccinia psidii. Classification (NCBI taxonomy): domain Eukaryota; kingdom Fungi; phylum Basidiomycota; class Pucciniomycetes; order Pucciniales; family Sphaerophragmiaceae; genus Austropuccinia; species Austropuccinia psidii. Next base: position 63,173,690 of record JALGQZ010000001.1, on the reverse strand, counting down.
ATGGTTCATTAAGCCAATATGGCCTAGGAATACCACAGTACTCTTTATAATATTTAGAGTTTAATAGAAAGGCCTTACAAATTCTATAGCAATATTAAGCTAGCTTCTTTAAATTCGAAATATTGAGAAAGTTCATTTATCTATTTTCATAGTTTCGAGTTTTTCTTATTACCAATTATCAGTTGATATATGGGTAATAATAGAAAGTCTTTGAGTTATTTCTACACCTAGGAGGTTATTATTATCTTGAATAGTACTAAAATGCATTTATACTTTTAAAGAGTATTTATAACTAAGCCTTATGGATATAATTTGGTCTATTTTGTTGGTGATTTATCAAAATTCCTATTCATTAAATAAAGAAAGAAATTCATGAATAACTGAAAATCATTATTCTTCTACGTTTTACACAATATTCTAAAATATGGGAAAGATAAAATTGAATTAATATGTAATGAGTAATAAGTGTTTTTTTCTTTAATTATTTGAAAGAGAATCTTGTCTGAAATACTCATCAGATTTAAAGATGTTTTGAATAAAAATTCTCTAGTGAGTTTCAGAAAATGTTTTCCATTAGAAAGAAAAAATATAATAAAATTGTATATTTTAAATTATGTCATTTATTAATTGATAATAATTAAGATTTATTATTCTTCAATGTATGTCTTTTGAACATGAAGTTTTTTCCATATAAAGTATTTCATCTTGATAATTATCCACTATCTTTATTCAAATTATGGTTTCAGAAAAAGGCCTGTAGCAAAAATTCAATTCCCATTTCATTTACTGATATATAATTATATTTTTAATCACATGGGTATGCCTTTCAGAAATGGAATTAAATACAGCTTTGTAGTGATATGAAAAATTAAAGTAATATTAAAAAGGTAACAGACTACCAAGATAAAATGGAAACAGAATTGAATTTCTAATATTGTCTTCATATTTTCTACATATAATATTTATAAAGAGATATGAAATACCCTTAATTCACTTCCTATTTTCTATTTATATATTGGAAAAATATTACTGAGATCTGGGGATATCAACCCAGAAGAAATTTTATCATGATATAGAAAGTGTATCAGCCAATTGAATAAAAAATAGCTTATATACCTAATTTTTAGTATTAAAATTATTTTTTATTGAATAAAATGCATATAAAACAGCTTTCCTGAAACATCCAGTACATATTTTCTTAAGATAAAAGGTATATAATTACTATAGGTATCTGGTAGGCTAAGAAAAGAATATTAACAATAAATTTATCTTATTAAATACAATGAAAAGGATTCCTGAGATAAATTAACATTTCATTCTTTATATCTTTGAATTTTTTCAATATTTGGTTAATTTGAAAAAATAAGTTAATACAAAGGGTTGGTAAATAATTTTGGGAAAAAGTAATTTATTAATTGTTGGTAAGATTGAATAATGGAAATAATGATAATATATAACCATCCTAGGAGAAATAAAAAAGAATTGTTTTTGAGAATTGGTAGTAATATTATTGATTTATGCTTCAAATAAATTAGATAAATTGTACATTATTTCAGGATAATCTTCTAAGGTTTACCAGCTAATTTTTATATTGCTTCTCCTTATAGGCTTCTACTCTCACCTTTGAGTTAGATCTAATAATATCAAAATAAAAAATATTTGGTTATATTAATTAAGGATTTAAAATCTTATTTTGATTTATGTTAAAGTTACAACAAAATATCACTTTAGTATTCTGGACTTCTGGGATAAGATGAGTTTATTTACTTATATTTAATGCATATATTCTATAATTATTAGTATCCAGAAAATTTATGGTAGTATCAATAATTAGCATTGATATTTATATTCAACAGAATATTCTTATAGAATAAGTTAATCGAATCTGGATATCATTTATTCCTCATCTTTCAGACAAATTGTCTTTCTTTATGGTCAATAGAAATGTTTGAAGTATGATTAAGTAATTAATATTGAGGATTGTTTCTGATTATAAGCTATGTAGCTAATTCTTATCCTCTCGTCATTTAAATAGAATATATATATTGACTTAATTATTTAAATATGCATCAACATTCAAATATACTTTCGAATATAAGAGTATCTTCTTAGACTCTCCCTGATTCAGATGGGTGCGAAGCTCAAGTATGTGTAAAATAGTTTGGCTGTAAGGTCAATATTGGTTCTTATTTTGAATTAAAGATATTCAATAATTGACAGGGGTCGTTGCATTTTTCAATTTCAAAGTGCATTCAGAAAATAAGACGAAATATTATTCAAAAATAGTACCCCGATAATAATCTGGAATTTTTGTATTAACACTAATTTAATTACTTAAGAATTTTGAGAAAAAGAAGAGTGATTAAATAGACTTTAAAACAGGTAATAGAAAAATACCTAGAGCTTACATGTTAGTTGTTTAATTAATATTAAGCCTTGATATTTTACCAGATATTTAACCACGAATTATATAATTTAAAGAAAAGTTTCGTGAAAAAGATATTCAGACACCCTGAGAAATAGGTTATTATTACTTTATATGTGCTTTTAATAAGATATGTGATTAAAATTCTTAAATGCAATGAACTATATGTTTTCAATTTTATAGATGAATATTCTTGACATTTATCCTCTTTTATAATGATAGCTAGTATAAAAATAATAAATAAAGCCGTAATGTATAACAGAAATATTCTGAAAGCCAAATTTTCCAATGTATAAGAGTTTGATATATTTTATTGGGAAGATGAAACATTATTACAAATATCAAACAAAATTGATAATTATATATCTTTATATAATTGGTAAAAGGCTATTATAGTAGGAAAAGTGAAAAATTATCTTCAAGATCTTTAATCCAATAGTGAAGAATGAAATAAATAATATTTATTGAGGAATATGTAGTTCAAATCATTTTTATAAAGCCAAAAATAAATCTAGATAAAATGAAAGCTAAATAAAATTAGATAATCCTATAAATATGGTAAAGTCCGACAGTATTTAAGACTCACATATCTAGGAATATGATTACCAAACCAAAGCCTATTGTAAGGTTTCAAGGAAATTGATGTATAATAATGATTAAATTTCGGAATAGATGTATATTATTTATTCCAATTATAATTTGTTAATGTTCCTTTTTCTTTATAAAACTATTTTATTCAGAACCCAGGTTTTTGACTCTGAATATCAATTATACAGGCCATTGATTTAAACAAAGTCCCACGTTTCTGAGAACAAATCCCAATTATCTTTATTATGAAAGTACATTTAAAGTTGAATTTCACCTTCCTTAAACTGGTAAATAGGGTAAAATTATTTACTAATTTTGGTGAAAGCCTTGAGATTCATAGAGCCCCTCTTTAAACTTACAAGTAACTGAACTAAAAAGGGATGGTCTCAAAGTAGGAAGCTTGTATCTTGTGAGGATAATATCCTTCGCCAATTTACAGCCTTTTAATCATTTTTTTAATAAAAATAAGCTATAAAAGGAGGCACAGCTTTAGGTATGGAAGTATTTTGTATTTTGAATAAATAAAAGAATTTGAGGAGAAAAATATTAGGGAAAAATTCTTGCATAGACCTATCTAAAATGTAAAAGAAATTTGTAAGCTGTGCTCATTTACTATTTTGTATCCAGTATGTTCTATATTATTGCAAAAATCAATTTTTTTTAGCCGTTTGGAAATATTTTTATGGACGCTGTAAATGTGTTAATTGCTAAATAATACGGGAAAATAGGACATATACAGGATTTGTATATGATGTATTTTTGTAAATTTTATTAAAAAGCTTGTTCTTGGAGATCTTACTTTGTTTAATTGAAAGTATTAAAGTCAATAACAAAAGTAAAAAAAATTCACAGGGAAAGAGAATCCGAGGATAAGAATGGATTACTTTAGAGCTTAAAAAGATCTTTAATAATTATTAATTTTTTCCATGAGTAATTTGAAGAAATATTATGCTATTTAGTGTTAGTATTGAGCTATAAATCACCAATTTTTTCTACAAAGAGCTTATTTTGAACATTTTTGGTTCTTTAAATAAGCTATTTTATAGTCAATGAGGAATTTGATATCCGAAGAAACTCTCAATATATTTACACTTGTCCAATAAAATTGAGGTTGGTTTGAATATTTTTAAAGTAAATTTAATGTTGATATTCAATCTCAAAAATAAAATGAGATCACATACCCTTTGATTAATTGAAGGCCAAATTTATATATTTTTGGATTTGAGCACAAAAAAATCGCAAATAAAAGTGTTATGGAAGATTTTGGAACCGTTGGATACAATACTTTTTCCCCCAAAATTTAATATTCCCTAATTTTAGTTTACATTAATCCACTTCCAGCAAAAAATCTATACCGCATGATAAATCAAATTCAAATATCAAGATACACAGCTGTAAATATCCATTAATTATTTCAATTGAAGTTCTTTGTTTAAAAAAATCACCCAAATTCGACAAAAAAGTATAATTAATAATAACTTCCAAACTACATAGAACATCTCATTTTTAACATAGAAATATTTTTTAACACTACATTTGATTTGAAACATCCAAGAATTTTTCAAGTCTTGGATCTCAATACTGAGAATAACATTTCAACAATCGACTCTTAAATTAGTGGTGCTTCAGAAATCTCACCTCATGATGACCGAATTTATTTTCATTTGAGGAATCAGATTCAATATAATTTTCACATGTTTAGTTAAAGGAGATAAATCTGTAAGAATTTTCAAATAATTTTTTTGCATGACTTTTTTTTCTTCATAAATTATCATTTTTGCTAATTTTTCTTAGTAAAATGTCATTTTTAATATCTTGTTAGTTTTCACAATTTGTTGTAAAAATATTTTTACTTGAAATTTTATATCAATTTGGAGAAAAATGGAAATAATTTTTTCTTATTTTTGGTCTTCTTACTATTTTTATCTTTCCTCTTTTGAGTACATGAAAATACCGTCAGGGATCACAGTCTGGAATTGGTTAAAAATGGTTTCTGATTCATTCAAAAAATTAATTTTATAATCATCAAATATTCTATCTAATAATATCACAAGTAGATATCTCATCAATTGACCCACTTTTATTTTAATATATATTATTTCAATAATTACAATATCATAATCTATATATTACTCTCATTTATCTCTCCAACTGTATACCAATATCCTCAGAGATTCATTTGGACAGTATTAATCTTATATCTTCTAGAGGAAGAACTCAAACCATATAATAAAATATGTATCATATCATAATGTTTTAGAATAACTATGGATTGAAGTTGTTGAAAGATGAATTTATATTAGCCCCTCTTTTCAAAAACACAAAATGATTCATAATTTTAAGAAAACTTAACAAACCATATTTTTTCCATAATTTTTGTTTGAATGAATTGAAGCATTATTTTATTTGAGCTCAAGTATCTTTTTGGGTAAAAAATTGATGAAATTTAGTATATTTGTAGAGCTTTTTAGCTTTATTTTGGAATTATGGAAAATAACATTGAGGAAATACAAAATAATCTTCATAATTATGGGAGGAAATTGAGTAGGAAATATTCTAGGGACAAAATTATATCTTTTTTTCTCAAATACCTACATTTAGTAGTCCAATTTATTAATTTATGGGATTTGGAATGGTAAAAAAATGTGATTTCACAAATGATTTGAAGCCACTTCATACTTTAATTTGTGTTATTTTCTTGGGGAAAAGATATTCTCCAAAATTTGAAATTTGTGCAATTTCAGAATTATTAGGCCAAATGTTAAGAAAAAATTCATGCTGTAATTTTTATTTTGTTATTTTTTTGTTGCATAGATTATTCCCTAATCTATTATAAATAATAAACAAATCAGAAATAATGATATGCAGGTTTTTTAAATAAGAAAATAACTTAGTTTATCTAACTTCTTAATATAATAATACTGGTATTACATATCAACTTTTCAATTTTATGAAAAATCTTGGGTAGGAACATCTCCTTTCTTTTTAGATATTTACAAAAGTTAAAAATATCTATATTTTCAAAATCAGAATTCATTCATGAGGAGATATTATTGATAGATTAATAATTATTTTTATTTTTTTTGAACCATTTTATTCATTCCCCAACATATTACCACATTTATTGTACATTAAAATTAAAATGGGATAAAGGTCTTTAGCCACAAGTACTGTGCAATAACCTTGAGAAAAAAAAATTAGTTATTTATTTAAGGGGAGATTATGGTTTCTGAGTTATTTTAATGTGAGAAAAGAATCTTTTTCCATTCCCTATTAGCTCATTATATGCTTCATATGTTCATACCAATTCTTACACATTTGTAATCACCAATGATTAAAGAATTTGAGAAATTAGAAAATACACATAAGGAATTCAATTTATTTATCAAGAATAATAATCAATAATTAATATTGGAATAAATTATGATACCCTTGAGAAACATTTAGTGATAATCTTTGAAAATATTTTTTAAATTATTTTCTTCTCAAAATTTTTGGTTTCTCTCATTACTTGGCGGAATGAATAATGATAATATATCAGGGGTCTCAAATTAAATGATAGAAATTTCTCAAGAGAAAAATAATACAGAATCAACATAAAATATCATTAAGTAAAAATAGAATCAAAGATTAATTAACTATTATAAAAACTATAAATGATTTGATAAAAAAATTATCTCTTCTCTGAAATCATCAAAAAATCTATTTTTTGTCAAAATCAGTTTTTTGGAACCAAATTAAAATACAAAAGGTGACTTCAAAGGGTCAATATATCTTTTATATTTCCTTTAGATATTTTTCCAGTTCATTTTCAATGGCATATGAGGTTTGATAGCTATATCATTCTCAATTTTTCAAATAAGATATATTTTATGAATATCTAAACATGTAATGGAAATTATTGAGATTCAGAAGCTAAAAATTAAAAAATTTAAGCTATTAAGCCTAGTTTTTTATTATCAAGCCCTTAATATTGTGTATAAACTAAAAATGTTGAATACACTCGTTTTCGGTGATTAGAAATTTGAAATACAGTTTTTTACAGATTGAAAGTTGAATTAAATGAAATGGGGAAATAAATGAGTAAAATTAGAGAATCATTTTCTAGGTTCCTGATGAAGAAAATAGTTTAGATCTTTTGTCTAGCTTAATAGAGGTTAGACTCAAATTAGGTTGTAAAAAATGGATTTGGAGTCTCCTAAAATATGAATGTAGATAAATCCAAGGAGAAATTCAGACCTTGTGATAAATATTGATGAATTTTAATCTGAAAATAATAAAAATGAATTTATTAGAATGATTTTTTATGTCAGATGATATTTGATGAGAAATGGGCTATAAAGATTCTCTCAAACTGATAAAGCTCAGAATAAGTTTTCATTAGAGCTTCTTCAATTTTTTTCCGGAATTATAATTGAGCTTAACCTTAATTAACTAACTCCTTTTGTTTATAAGTAATCTTTTTCCAGTTTAAATGGACTATTTTTATTAATCAATTGTATTTTGATAATTTTTTCAAATTTTATAGCCAAAAGATACTATTTATTTTTCGAATATATTATGTATTCCAGCTATTTTAGTATTTTTTAGTTACACTACATTCCAGTAAATCTCACTTATTAATCTATAAAAATAGCTCAACAATTATAAAATGAGTATTTTCATTTATGTATAATTCTGATCCTCTTCTTTCTACTGAATCTTTGAAAAATTATAATTACTGATTTCTCATTAGATTAGAGTTTGTTTGTGGAGATGAAGAAAGATTTTTTTCCAAAATAGACATATATTTTGATCATATCTCTGATCTTGGTAAATCCATTAAGCTGAAATTGAGGACATGTGTTATGAAAGAAATTCCTTATTTGTACTGAGCTATAAAGCTGAATGCTACTCATAGTAATTAGAAGATTTATGGAGTTTATGAGAAATAAATTTCATGAAAGTATGCTGAGTTGCTTTTCATATGTATATAATCTAAAATTCAATCACCGATTCTTGTAAAGGAAACATAATACATGTAAATAATGAGGAAAATATAAATTTTTATTTGGATGAAAGATTTTTTGGAATCAATAATTCATTTTTAATTTGTAAAAGTCTTCTTTAAATCTTGAGAGTATCTCACTTTCACATGAAAGCTTCATGGGAAGTTCAAGATTGTTTTTTTGGCTAATGAGAGTATTATTTCAAACTTTATTTGTGAAGATTGGGAATACATCGATGAAAACTCATCATTTTAATGAGATAAAAGAGCTCCAAATTATAGCTGAAAGGAATATTCATTCTGAAATAAAATACCTTTTTTTAAAAATAAAAATCTATCAATTAAACATGGTATAGTAATAAATAATGAGCGTATTGTCTTTTTTGAGCAAACGTTTGAATTAAGTATTTTTTCTTTTGATTTATACTTGAAATATCTTGAAGAAAGTAAAGTTGAAAATAATTTCAAAGCTGTTTGGCTTTAATTCTTAAGATAATTTTTTATATGCAAGCTATTCATCATCATGATGGATTATTTATAATTGAATATATAGATGTGCTTATTTGAGTAATTAATCTGCTTTGTGTTTTTTAATTATGTGTATTGGCTCAAAAAAATTAAGCAAAGTGAAATAATGAGATTTTTCAGAATTCAAAAGTGATGATATGAGATATAGGAAAAAGAAATCCTCTTCAAGAGTTAATTCTTGACTTAATTTAACACAATCCTAACAGTTATCTCGTAAGAAATGAAGAAATCGAAATATTATTGATTTTTTTAAACTTTACTCACCATGAGCAAATGTGCTACACCTGAGATCAGGCGTTGCATTTGGAAAGTGGCTTGGAGCTTGGACTCATTTTCGGAACTAGGTTGAACCCAGAGTCTTAATATTTGTTGATATCAACATCTTCCAAGCCACTGGAAGAGTACAGAATTTTCCTGCTTTCTTCCTCTTCTCTATGTATTGATAAGCTATAATCTGTTTGATATCAATTGGGATGCCAATTGTGATGGCACATTGACATTTGAAAATCATTCCATTTCAATTAATTATTCTATCAAAGATTTATTTATGAAATTTGTGTCTTACAGGTCTATTTGGGTTTGAAAACTTATTTTACCCTTTGAAAGTACCCAAAAGCAGGAAAAATCTTTCCAAATAGATGAAATTTACAGTTTACTTAATAATGATATGCTTTTATTATATATTGAATCTTAATATTATTACACTTAAAGCAAGGCTCACAAGCGTATTGTGGGCTAATCCCTTGTCTTTAATAACATATTTTTTGGATTTTTCCTCTTAAAAAGATTTATTTGTTTTCAAAATTTCAAAAAACACCTAAATTTTGGTGAAAATTTTATTTTTAAAATAAATCAATAGAAAAGGACTTTCCTTTTGTTTTCTCATTAATTTGTTTATTTTTATTTTTTCCAAAAGCCATGGTAGGAAAAAACTGAAATTCCCTATTGTAGAAGACTTAGTTTACTTACTGGATTATTATCATCATAATATTTTTTGTATCCTTATTCTCATTTTTTTTGTTTTGTCACATTTTATATTCTTAAAGATTTTAGTTTTGTGTTTTCATAAAAATTTTCTTGAAGAACTGCAGCTAAAGGCTCTGTACAGTACAAATATCTGTACATATTCTTACTGTAAAATTCTGTACAGACCTTGATTATGTAATAAAGTCGACGATCGTCGACTGTTTTACAAAACAAGGCTGTACAGAGCCTTGTACTCTAGTGTAACCTTTTTTTCAAAAAAATATAGATTTGAAACAAAAAATTGTAAATGAATAAAGATAAAAATGAAAATGAAAATCAAGAAAAATTAAATAAGAATAAAAAAAAAACTACACTAATAATTCATAATAATAAAATTATAAAATCACCAAAAATTAATTATTCCACTGTGAGAGATTTTAATTCTTCTATCCTACATTTCAGAAACAAATCTCAAAAAAACTAAAAAGGAAGAAAAGTAATGATGACTATTGATATAAAACCAATTAAATGAACAAGAAGAGCTACAAATATTATCTCAAATGATTTTTTAATCAATTGTGGATTTTTAGATTCATTTTTTCTATTCTTTTCTTTGAATTTTTGAAGATAAAACAATTTTTAAAGAAGTTTCTCTTCATATTTTCTGTATTTTTTTCAAAAGAACCTCACATAAACTTATTTGAGGAAATGAAATTCTCTTGGGCCACTGATGGAGAAAAAACTCAAGTCTTTACTAATCCCTCAAAATGAGAAATTTAGTATTATATTTTATTGAAAGCAGAAAAAAACCTGAACCATGATTTAAATGTCTTATTAAAGTTAATATTTGGATGGAGCTTTCAATAAGAGAAAGGGTTTGATTCAATCTTTTTTCTAGTGAAATGAAGTTAAAATACATCTCAAAAGATGTTCTTCTGAGTTTTGAGTGTTACCGTTACAATTATTTTTTTCACAAAAAATATACCCAAAAAATAGCTATTTTTCATCCACTCAAGAATAAAATCCTTCTTTTGAATAAGTTAATTCTTAATTTCATCAAGAGAAACATAAATTCTATGGTACAGAAGTAATTGAAAGAAATATACTAAAAAGGCAAAATATAGCTTCCATAAAAATATGAATGAATATTCTGATTTATTCTTTATAAGGAGAACTAAAGGTTTGGTGAGCTATTTAGATGATTCAGGGAATCTAACTAGATATGGTTTTGAAGTGATATGTGTATCATTCCAAGCTTGCTTCAAAAGTGTTTCCAGAAAGTATTGATAGAATACCATGGAATAATCTGCGTGAAATTACTACTTTCATACATTTTTCTAGAATAAATACGGAATATATAAAGATTTCCTTTTTGTAGTTTTATCTGGGAAAGATATCATGAATATGCAGAGATAGACTCCTAAGTAAAAATCTACATATAGAAACTTATCCTTGTTTTATTTAGCTTTATCTTTTATAACTAGCTGATCTTATGTTTTATATTCAGGATACTTAATTGTTTCTTTATAGAGTAGCTATAAGAAATAGACCTTGAGAAAATGAGATATTTCTTCCAATTTTATCTTTTACAAATGCTTATCAATTAAATTTGGTGAATTATTTTTTTCTTTTTGGTAATATTTAAGCAGGTATCCTTTTATCATGTCCAGTTAATATGCATTTTGATCCAAGATGCCAAAAGGGGTATTCCAATTGATCTAACCATGTTTCTAAAGAATATTTTTGGTGCAGAAAGTCTTTAATTTTTCTGAAAATTCCTGTAGGCTATTTTTTTTCTCATTATGAGGTATTTATTGTTAATTATAAATTCTGATATAATATTTAAGTGAACAAAGAATAAATAAATATAAAATTCAGTGTCTGTCAAGATAAAGAGAGCTGAAAATTCAATCTATCAACTTGAACACATATTTTGGAATGAGTAACCTCAAAATAAGAAGGAACAGGATTTTCAGAATGTAAAAACTATAGCTCAAAGATAAATCAAATAAAATTTTCTTCAAGAGATAACATTAAGCTAAGGAAACAACTTATTTGAAGTATTCTGAAATATATAAAGGAATTTGTATTCAAATTTTATATACCACAGGAATATACTTCAGAAGGCTTATGATATGATATTAGCTATTTAATGAGGGTATCAGAGAATTTTTTGGAAAAATGTTTTCCCTTAGAATTACTAACATGGGAAATGAAGGTTTTAAGTTCATATTTTATTTTTTTACTGGACTGAATACTTGAAGTGAGATATATAAAGGTTTTCTTATTAAGGAATAATCTCTTTGTGTCAATGTAAGAAAATCTATATATGATGGCCTTTCATGATAAATTCAGATGCTATTATTCAGGAATTCCATGTTTTAACTTCAAAATTATCTCCAAAATACTATTATTAACTTTGATGAAAAATCCCTTAGTGATGGAATGAAATCCATATTTTCCTTTTTCCCTTATCATGACTCACTTCTTTAAGTTACCAACGCTCCTCTTGAGAGTCTGATAGTATTAAATAAGGCTGATATATATTTAAGAGAAATTCACTTTTGTTTCTTCTTGAATCTTTAATCAATATTTCTTAATTGAACTTGAAGTAATTTGGTCTGTATTATTTAATCCTGTTTCTCTTATTAGAGAAAGAAATGTGATTGATATGATTTCTGTTTTGATAATAACCTTTCTTGAATACAATAGATTAATTAAGGGTATCTGATTCATAAAAACTTGATTGATATGTAATAAAATTAATTCAAGAATAATATCTTCTACTTAACTAAGGTTTCTTGAAAAAAAAGCAATAGGAGCATTAACTTATTCATTTAATTTTTCAACATATTTGAAATGGAGAAATAATAGAATATCAAGTCTTCTTATTTGAATGAAGAGCTACAAGACAGAAATAAAAATCTTAAGTCTTTCTTTTAGATTTATTTGATATTTAATACCCATTAAAGTACATTTTTACTAATATAAAACTTTGTTCATCATGTAGCTTTGAGCTCTTGAGCTTTGAAAATGTTTGTCAAACACTGATATTGAAAAATTGAATTTAAAATTAATGGCTTGCATATGTGGCTTGAGTTTCTTCCAAAAATTCTATTTTTTGATGTAATTTCAATCCTTTCCTCCAATCTGTATAAAGCTTATCTCCCATGTCAATTTCCAAATGCAACACCTACTGTCAGTTGTAGCCATTTTGCTCATTGTGAATTCAGAAGTTATATCCTGTTCAACTAAGTTCAACTCCCCCCTTTCTTGAATCCGATCACTGCTAATAACAAGGGTGAAAAACACTATTGGGTAGTATTCTTCCAAACTGATTTACCAAGAAATAAAAGTTTTCCCAATTATAATCATATTATCCATTATATAATAATCAAATATAATATATGTCATGTTTTCTTTTGTTCTATAGTACATTTAACATAAGATGTGACAGTTGCTTTATAGATCATGTATCTTTATATTAATTTTCTTCAATATTAAGGATTTTTGAGAAATTAATCAATATTACTTTATTGATGTCTGTTTGTTCTATAATTGAGTCATAGATAACTTCATTTTCAGATCAAAAATAATTATTATGAAATTTGTAATTAATTGAAGTTTACTTTGAAATAAATTACAGATTGATTTTGAGCTTTTGAAGCAATGAATTTGAAATGCATTTCTCGATAGCATGATAAAAATACAATATTTGACTTTTGAATAACGAGTAATAAATAAAGCTAATAAGATTTATTTTTTAAACTCATTTTTCCATAAACAGGACCTCAATTAATTGTGAGCCTTCTATCAAGATATAATTATTATTCCCTTGGGCTTACTCATTGATCTGTCTTAATTATTTAATCTTCTTGAGGGAACGGACTAACTTCCTTAAAGCCCATTTTTAATTATGTAGAGATATATATTGAAAATTTATTTTTCAATAAAATATTATATATTCCAGTAGAAAAAATATATTTGAAGAAGGTTTGAAAAAGACGAAACCACTAAGATCAAGATACATTAATTTTTTACAAATTAATAAGATATTATTAAGTATGAAAGATTATTTCCTTTTTATCGGTGAATTCAAAAATATGTGAAGGTTTTATATAGTGAAAATTTGAATATTATACTAATTTTCCAAATATGAGAGAATCAATTAATAATTTAAAATGAAAGCTACTTTGATATATGAAGCTAATAAATCATTTCAAATTTCCAAAAAAATGAAATAAAAGCTATCATCCAAAATAAATATTTGCGCATATAATTGGGAAAAAAGGAGTTAATAAGTATGTTTTGGAATTATTATATTCACCTATTGAAAGAGTATTCAGAAAGAAAACCAACATCATAGCTTCTGAATTCTGAATCTACCCATCCACAAATAACAGGAATATTCTCTTTCATCAAAAAAAAACCTAATTTATATCTTTACTTTTACTACAATATTTTACTATTTAAATTAATAATTTACTTCTCTTCAAAAAATCGAAATCAAAATTAAACCAAAGCAGTTATTTCTCTCGTGAATTATTTCAAGAAAAAATATATTTATCACAAGTTACTACTGAAAAGAAAATTGCATTACCTTGAATGTGGCCTTTTGAATGGAAAAAGTGAAAGATAAAAACTGAAAACGACTTATTTTATGATAAAACAAGAGCAATAGAGAATAATATATACTATCTAAAGACCTTTCCTTTTCCCCTAAAATGGAAAGACTTCAGATTTTTTTCAAAGAAACTTCCTCACAAAGAAGAAGGCTTTTTTAAATAAGCCTAAGAGAATAATTTTTATAATAAATCTTCTCCTCTTTCCAGTACTGTGTTAGAAGGAATCAATTAAAAGAATCTTTCTTTGAACATAAAATGGCTAATAATAAATTCAAAATGAAAAAGCATGAATATTGAAGTGATTAAATAATGAAAGATGGATGGTCCATGTATGTATATGAATATAATACTACAGTTTCCAAAGCTAGAATAGCTAATCTAAAGAATGGAATTTATAATTTCCCAAAGAAAACTCTTTATATTAGTTTCCCCCAGGAAAATAGTATCTTCAAAGTTTTTTGGAAGAACCGAGTATTTTATTTGTTATAATTAGACATTCATTTATAATATAAATGATATTTAATTTTGGATATCTAAATGTTTCCAAAAGTCTTTCAATCATTTTGAAAGAAGATAAGATGAGTTTCTATAGTACTTTTTAAATAGAATATCTTCCTGAGATAATTTTCCCTATAGCTCTATTAAAAACTATATCCATAATTGCTAATTTCCCATTGATTTATCAAGCAGTTGAAATAAAGATATTTCATCTTAACATACAAATTGAAGCCATGTATGTAAAATAATATGAAAGCTAATCAGAGAAGAAACTGAAGAAACAAATGCGCTCAAAATAATGAACTTATTTTGATATAGAATATGTAGAGATATTTAAGCTCACAGAAGCCTTCAAAAAATCATCATTCATAGAATGAGTTTTATCACATATCTAATTAAATGCGAATCCACCTATTATTATTTATTTTAGGGTATTGGTAAAAACACGTAAGCAAATTGGTAAAAACACGTAAGGGGTGCCCTGGGCCCATTTTTAATTAAAAATGAAACACACCAATGCCTGTATTGGGCCAAAACATGCCCAAAAGAGGTTTTTTCCCCACAAAACCTCTCTAACTCCAAATTGTTTCAAATTTTTTTGCCCAGCCCCCCCCCCCCAAAAAAAAAGCCCAAACACCCCAACAATCCACATTATCCCCACCCCAAACCATTGTTTGTTTTTTGGAAAAACAGCATTACCAAAGCCATTTTGCAAAGCTTTTCACATTTTTTTTTCTTTTTTTCACCCAAAGACTGCATTTTCCACCACAACAACCTGCTTTCAAGCCTCCAAATTTCCAATTTTTTACCTTCCCTCATCCATTAATCCCATATTTAAACCACTTTCTTTCACTCTTAACCCCTTCTGTTCATTTTTCGAACCTTTTTTCACCTCTTTTTCACATTTCGAAAGGTTCTTACCCCATTCCAAATCCCCAAATCCCCCCTTTTTTTCACTTTTACACATATTTTTCATTCAAAAATGCTCCAACCCCCCACTGAAGGTGAATTTCAGACCCTTGAGCTTCTTTGGCAACATGTGCATAATGTTGCCAGGGCTCAGGGGTATGCTGTGTCCACCTTGAGGTCCAATATGACCCACAACCAAATTGAAATATGTTGTGATAGGTCTGGCACCCCAAATCCCAACAAAAGCCCCTCCAAAACAGTCACCTCAAGAAAGCTTGACTTTCCTTTTAGACTTTATGCCAGGAAATATGCCAAGAGCACCACTTGGACTCTTAAAGTCAAAAATCCTGAACATAGCCATGATGCCACTGAAAATATCATGGCACATCCTGCTTTCAGGAAATTCAATGAGCAAGAAACATCCCAAATTTCTCAAATGTCTGAATCACTCCTCATGCCAAGGCAAATTCAGGCCCAATTATGCAGCCAGAGGGAGTCTGACAGGCCTGTAATCCTTCAAGACATTTATAACCAAGTCAAGAAAATAAAGAAAGACAAACTGCAAGGCAGAAGGCCCATTGATGCTCTTATTGACACTCTCAAAGAAGAAAATTTTGTTTGGTCCTCTGCAAGGGATTCTGAGGGACACATTACCTCCTTGTTTTTCACTCACCCCCTGGCCATAAAACTTCTTCATGGCTTTCCTCATGTCATTCTTATGGATTGTACTTATAAAACCAATAAGTACAAAATGCCTCTTTTTCATATTGTTGGATTCAGCTCAACAAATAAGACCTTTTCTGGGGCTTTTTGTTTGATGAAGAATGAAAATGAAACTTCATATACTTGGGCATTAAATCAATACATTGAAAAGGTCCTCAACAACACCAATCTTGTTCCCCCCCAAGTTATTGTTATTGACAGGGATCTGGCCTTGAAAAACTCTCTTAAGAAGCTCTTCCCAGACTCCAAAGTCATGCTATGCATTTGGCACATCAACAAGGATGTATCTGCTCATTGCATGAAGAAAATTGGTCATGGAACTGATTTTGAAAATTTTATGGGCCTTTGGAATCAAGTAATATACTTCTTCATTTTATGTCATTTTATTTCACTTTTTTTCTTATTATTGTCTTTATTAATGACTTTGGGATTCTTTTCTCAGCTTATGTATTCACCCACTGAAAAGTCCTTCAAAGACAACTGGAAGAAGCTTCAAAAGCAAGTTAAAAATGCTGAGGTCTTGCAGTATTTGGAAAATACTTGGCTTCCTCTAAAGGAGTATTATGTGCCAGCCTGGACAAACCACCATTGCCACCTGGGTGTGGGCTCCACCTCCAGAGTTGAAGGTGCCCATGCCATGGTTAAACTTTGGCTACAAAAGTCCACTGGTACTCTCCTGGAGGTAGTCAGGGCACTCCACATGGCATTCAGAAAACAATTTATTGAAATTATCAACAGAATATCCAAAGAAATGATTGTCCATGTCAAGAATTTTCCTCCACACATCTGTGCCCTCAATGGCAAGGTGTCTCATTATGCTCTTCAGATTGCCTTTGAAAATTTCAAAAAAAAATTTCCTCCAAATGAAAAATGCACCAACAAATACAACAATTATAAAGGCATTCCTTGCAAGCATAAGACCCAAAAGGCATTTGCCAAGTGCCAAAGGCTTGAATTATCAGACTTCCATCCTCAGTGGCATTTGAATTTGCCTGTGAGGGTTTTTTAATTTCTTCTTATTATTTTTTTCTTATTAACTGATTTTACTTGTCATATTCTTCTCAGACTGGTTTTCAAGGTGATGATCAAAGTGTTGAAAAAGAAAGAAAGAATGAAGCCAAGAAAATATTTGAAGACATTGGGGAAGACCTGTTTCAAAGACCAATGGCAGAAATCACCCCAATACTCCAACATTTTCAAGATTTTTTGACTGGAAAAGTCCCATTTGATCAAATTCCCAAGAGTCAAGAGGATGATCAATATTATGAAGACCCTCTAGAATGCAAGAATATCCGTGGAAGACCCCAAGGAGCCAAGAATAAAAACAAAAGAGAACCTTCAAGATTTGAAATCATTGAGAGTCAAACCAAGAGAAGAGGAAGACCCCCAATCAAAGTGACCAGCACAACAACATCCAGATCCCAGTCAAATGTCCCCTCTCCAATTATGGAAGTGGACTCATCTGAAGATTCTGAAGATTCTGAGGACTCATTATCTAAATCCATCAGTTCATCAGATTCACTACCCTCAGCAACTGAATTAAATAAATCAGAAGTAACCCTTAGAAGGTCCAGAAGATTGGCAATTGGAAGCAAAACATTACAAAGAAAATCACACAAGCCTGCCACCAGTTTGAATATCTATGATGCAATTGACCTGACCTGTGAGCATTGTCAAAGCAACTATCACACAAGTGATGAATGCTCCAAGCTGTTTGTGAGTTTCTGATTCTTTTTAATGTAATTTTATGTTGTTTATTTTGATATTTATTCAATTTTTGAACCTATGTTATCAGATAACTGGCTCAGAAGACTTGCCCAAGTTTATATTGAAATACACCTTCAAGGCCATCAATGTCCAGGGTGATGGAAACTGTGGCTACAGAACAGTATCCCACTTCATTTACAAGACTCAAGATCAATGGGCTGATGTCAGAGGTGACTTGGCTGAAGAAATTCACCAAAATAAAGACCTTTATGAAGCCATGAACACCTTAATTCCCTCAGTATCCTCTTATTTGGAAAGAATTGAATGGTATGAAGATGTTGGCCAGGCTCCAAAAAGCAAGTGGATGTCCATGCCTGACATGGGGGATCCAATTGCAAATAAGTATAAAAGACCAGTTTTCTTTTATTCCACAGCCCAATCTTTTTCCTTTTTCCCTTATTTCTGTCCTCCCAATGATAATCCCCCCATTTTCATCTGCTTCTTGAATAGTTGTGCTCATTTTGTTCCATTGGACATCATCATTTCTAAAGTTTATCCAGTCCCCCCCATTACTGTGAACTGGGAGATTCATGCCCAAAAACAAGCCCTGGGGTGGGCTGATAAATTTAAGAAACACAGAATGTTGTATTTGTCCAATCTTCCTCCCCCTCTCAGAAAAAACCCACTATTTTGGAGGTTGATTCTGATTGAATGATTTTTGTATATACAATTTATGCCAATTATCCCCCTCCTCAGTCATTTTTATTGCTTAAATCCCACCTCAGTCTCCTTTTTTATCAAACATGTGGAAGTTTTGTACTTGAAAATAGTCATATTACACACAAGAAAAAAAACAGTTAAAAAAAACACCCATTGCGCCTTCACTTGTGGTCCCACCCAAAAAATTTTCCCAATTCATGAGCTTCTGGTTCTTTATTGTCCAGATTGAACCCTTCAATTTAAAAAAAAATGAAGGAAATTCATAAGTGGGAAGTTATTAAATTCACTTTTTAAAAATAGGCATATTACAATGACGGGAAAAAACATTTGAAAAAAAAACTCTTTTTGCGCCTTCACTTGTCCCACCCAAAAAAAATCCCAAAATTATGGCATTCTGGTTCTTTATTCTTCACATTGAACCCTTTATTTTCAAAAAAAAATGAAGGAAATTCATAAGTGGGAAGATTTTAAATGAATTTTTGAAAAAAATATGCCATTTTGGCATATTGGCCAAATTTGTCAAATTTGGCAAAAAAAAAAATTTTGAAAAAATTTGTGCTTATTGACATGCCAAGTCGGGAAAAATATGGCAAAAAAAAATTAAAAAAAACCTCAAAACTGAGCCTGAGGAATTTTTTTTGAAAATTAAGGTCACTTACGTGTTTTTACCATAAATTGGTAAAAACACGTAAGTTTTTAGTAAAAACACGTAAGAGCTTACGTGTTTTTACTAAAAGCTTACGTGTGTTTACCAACACCCTTATTTTATGGTAAAATAAACTCTGTAGTTACCAAGGAATATATTTTAAGATGTATTGAGCTTGGCCAAAATTATTCAAGTGTAAAATCTTACAGTTCTGATATAATTAATGAAAATAAAGAGCCAAAATTTCCTTTTAACAAACAATTAAGGGGGAAATGGCTCAAAACCCCTTTTGTTCTGTAAATATTTTTCATGAAAGTTTTTGAGAAGCAGTGTCTTTCAGCTTACCAATTAATTTTTATAACCTCCTAGGAGTTTATAATATGGTATTTGAGGAAATAAAAGAGATTTATTTACCTTGAGAATGCAAAATAGCTTTAGGATTTAAAGGTATTTTTTTGAATATTTAATTGATTTATTGAGTAAGGAATGATTGCAAAGTCCAAAATATTAATAATTCTATTTAAAAATATTGTAATAGAGAAAAAAATTCTTCCCCAAGGACTCCTTATAAGTATGGAACGTTTGAGTATGGCCTGGAATAAATATAATCAGTAGTGGGAAGGTTAATTCAAAGAAAAAGAAATAAATGATTGTTTTTGTAGGCAGTTGCATTGGAAATGGTTAGAAAATGAAATATTGCTTTGGTTATACAGGTAAATTGAAATTATATACATAGAATCTTTACTAAGTATTATTGAACTTTCTTGAATATATTGAATCAAGAATAATACATACTTAACGTGCTAATAAATAAACTAATAGGTACTATTTGGTAAATTTGTTATATTCATATTGGGAATTCTTTAAAAAAGCTTAGCTCATGCAAAAGATAAATTTAATATGGTCTTTTTAAAAAGTAAAAAGGTTTCTCAGAATGATATTAATAAATTTTTATAATTAAAACAAAATTGGGAAACATTAAGCAAGCTTTGTTCCTGACGGATGTGTCCAAAAATTCAAAAAAAGGTTCATCTTTCTATTACTTTGGAAAATTATCAACTATAGAAGATAAAAACATAATCAAATACTTCTCAGAGAGATAATTAAATTCTTAAAATTTTAAATACAATAAAAGCTTCATCTAGATATATTTTACACAATGAGAAGCCTACTTGAAGAGAATTTACATATATTCAAATCCATGGTAAATAAAAAATTATTACATGACCTGGAAATTATTTTTCTAAAATTGTGAAGGATAAAGTTGATTATTGTATATTTCTAATCTAATTTAAAAACTTCAAATATCACCAATAAATTAGGTTTCTCATATTTTTTTAATGGTCCACTTCATGAAACATAATGTTTTTTCAATAATCAAAATGAATATCATCTTACTTCTGCTTGAAAACCTCCGTTCCTTCAGGTTATTTATTGACTAAACCTACCTTTAATACTAGTTTATTCAAATTTTTTACCTATTTTTAGTAAATTTAGTCCAAATTAATCTATTTATTACTTAAATATTGACCCAGTAATATTTTTACTTGTTTTTGTGCCCCTTGGTCAATCCTCTGAGGGTTTGGCGTGTAAGCTTCTAGTTATCCAGTTTAATTTCTAGGGAGTATATTTGATATACCTTGTAGAAATCTATTCTCCTTATTCTACTTAGGTTAATTATAAAGAATTGATAAAGGTTTTTCAAGCTGAAATTTTTTCCTCTTGCTATCTTTCTGGTACGATCCATTTGAAATACTCATAAAATTTATAGGTGATCACCAGCTTTGGAAGGTTGGTACATATACAATTTTTAATTTCCAAAAAATCAAGACTAGATTTGTTTATTTCAAGGAAGATGAAAACTTAAATTTTCAAATAAATTAAAATTACACCATCAAATGAAAGCTTGGTTGAAATCTTTATGACAAAACTATATCGTAATAGCTGGGTGAGCTGAAGACTTTGAATAAAAAGATATTAAGCATGTTTCATTTTCAACTTTTAAGGATCTTTACTAGGATTAATACATGGTCTTTCAAGATTTTATTCCTCATTTTGTATATAATTTGGATATTCATTTTCAAATATTAGGGGATTTAAAAAGGTATAAATAGGGTGTGCTATAATTTTAGCTTTTTAAATCTTTGATATTTAATGATAGAAAAATTAATAAATAGAATAAAAAAAGATAGATAAAATATATAAAAAGGAATGATGCAGAATTAATTTTCAAACCATTAATTATAGAATAATTCTATTTCCTTGACATTTGATTTTGAAGACTTATGAAGCTGGCCAATGAATAAAGACTTGGTTTATTAGAATTTATTTTCTTCCTAAAAGGGATTTCTCCTGAATGGCTTTATGGAAGAATTTTTCAATTATCTCAATGAATATCTTACTGATTAATATAACAATACTGAAGAATTATATTATTAAATAAGTGCAAAGAAGTAAACTTATTATGAATAGGTGAAAAAATAATATATCTCTCCTTTTTGAAATAATTTCCTTTTTAAACTGTAATTATCAACTTCCAACACTTGTTTATTCTGAAAAATTAAAAGCTGTGATTTCTTGTAATTAAAATTAAGTTTAATTTTATTTTCTTCTATTTTTTATCCCTCAAAATTGAAACTTCAGAATTTCTTGAGAAGATGATCCTGCTTGTAATAGATTTTCACTCCTATTCCATACTTTCTATTTATTTATTTCACAATATAATTCTTGAATTAAACTGGTGCTATGCACCATACATAAAAATGTACAAGAAACTACTCTATGCGGAAAATGCATAATATTACTGAAAGGAAATTCTACATTTAATTGAAAAAAAAAACATAATAAATTGAGCAATAAAACTTCCTTTATTTATCAAAAATAAACGTTTCATTCATTCCTAATACCATTTTAAGCTTACAATAATACAGATTGGCAATATGGAGCTCCTTGTAGTATGAGATTTGATGAGACATTCCAAGAGGGGAAATAAAACTTGATTAGTTTTGAAGTAATGAAGTTTACTGTAGAAAAGGATGAAAATTGTGTTTAAGCTTTTCCTCTTAATAAGACAAAGAAATTTTCCTACTTGTCTCATTTATAAAAAGGTTTTGGAGTTAAAACTCCAGAAGACTAATTTGGAAGCCACTTCATGACTTCACAAATAATCTGGATAAGTAATTTTTAGTATGAACTAGTAACAAAGAGAACCAATTTAAGACAAATTTCAGTTTCAATACCCCTTATGTAGGTGGTGAAAGAAAAATAATACAATTTCATTATTAGAGAGAATATAAATATAGTAAGTATATGGAATATGATATAGAATATAATGCAAATAGAGTAATTTTGGAATTCCTCATATGTAAAAACTTTAATGCAGTGTGATATCCCACACCTCCTTGGTCTCATCCCATGCCAAATGAACTGGTAGAAAAGTGGAAATCATAAACAAATGAAAATAATAAATGAAAAGGAAAAAAGTTTTTAAATTTCTCCATCAAAAAAGGCAAATTACTTATGTTTTTCCTCAGAAACAGTGTTCAAATTCAAAGAGAAAAACCAAGACAACAAACAGATGTGAAAAATAAGTAGATCTTACAGTTAAAAACATGGAAATTATGAACCTTTCAGCCAAATTGAAATCAAGAAACATTAATAAAAGAATACAAAGCTAAATAAGAAGCAGAAGAGTGTTGTTACATATGTAAAAAGTATATTTAATAAGCTACAGTAACAGAGAAAAAGTCACTTACATATACAAAGATTTTCGTAGAACCAAATTGACCATAAATCCACATGACCCTTTTAATTACACAGAATTTCAATTCACCAAAATAAGCTTCTGTAGATTTTATATATAAAATGTTCTCAGTAATCGGACAGTTTATGATAAGCTTAAATCAAGTTCAATATATAATAAACTACATGCATACAAACTCCAATAAACTTTGAATTACTAAGAAAAATGCATTTAAAATTACAAATAAATACCAAAAAGTTGCGCAATGAAAAAATTAATGTGATACCATCCAGGAAAATTTTCACACCCAAGGTGACTAAAATCTGTATTCAAAAAGTAAGTATTTCATTAGTGTGTAATATTAAAAATAAGAGGTTCAATAATTTAACCCAATAAAATCATATTCAATTTTACTCAACAGAATTAATCCCCTAGTTATTTTCAGGCCGACTAGTCCAGCACAGTAGATCAGTAATCTGATGTTTCCTATAATAACCCACGTCAGAGAGAAGAACTTGAACTTAGTTTTCATCAAAAATATAGTGAAATATTACGGTCCAATCACACCCTCCAAAAAATTATCACCATAAAAACTCCTTTAAAAATGGAAATTAATTTTTTACATGGAGAACCTATGTCTATCCAAAAATAACATGAATGGACATCCTATGAAATAATTTTATTTAAAGCCGTGCAATTAATTATATACAGAGAAGGAGAATAATCTATCCATCCTCCAATACTAAGCTAATATTTATATTATTAAAATGTTATATTTATATTATTAGCTTTTTATAGCTTAAGTAGTTAACAGCAGGCTTACTTATATTATTAATACATCTTTCAGCTAAATACTGAGTCTTAAAAATCTAAGAATATATTTCCATTTATTTCTCATAAGTATATGATTTATATATTCTTATTAAAATCATGAAAGTAAGCACTAGTAGGTAGGTAACTGGTACTATTGGTAGATATTATTATTCACTACCATAATCTTGGTTCTCCATTGTTACTGTTATTGATAATTATAAAACATAGATATTAATTAGTATTATAATCTACAATATGATTATTATTATCTATAGTTAATTTCTTGATTTTTATTTTTAATTATTATAGTAAGTATTATCAATACTTTTAATAAGTATTATTAGCCATTGGATTTTAGTTATTTTATTATGTCATTATTACTACTATATGTTATGAAGCTAAGCTGCAACATCATAAATTTTAGGTGAATTAAAGCTAAACGAATTGAAATAAAACTCAATAAAATTATATTCCTTCATGTTTTATTGATTTACTCATTTGATAACGGGTTTCATATTATTTTTAAATAAATAAACTGTGATAGCCTTTGTGTAACTCTCATTGATGGGTACAAATTATGAATCTATTTTACGAAGTGTTTATCATTATTATTATTATTCTTGATTAAGTCTAATAGATACTTGTAAGAGTTAATTTAAAGTTGTGAACGACACAATTCAGTCCTTTTAATCAAATACAGAAAAGAATCATTAATCCTGAATTACCATGAAATAAGGTGTTTAATAAAGTACAGTAAGGCTAGAAAAACCCAGAAAAGAACTTAACAAAGGAATCCTGTACAGCTTCTTAGATGAAAAAGGAAATATTCCCCTGTCATAAAATATTATTCTTATCACCAATAAAGAGTAACTAGCCAAGATATTAAGGCTGTGAGCTCTTAGATAGAATAAGACTCAATTTTCAATTCTAATCTAGAATATTTTGTTTGGATCACAGAGGAATAATTTGAGGTATTTTATGAGAGAAAAAGATATACAATTCTACCAGAAAAAATAGATCAAAATTAACAACACAGATACCCCATATATTAATAATGGAAAATATTCTATTTTTCACCTCCAATATAGCCTCTTGTAACAGGGTCTCTTCTAAGTGAAGAGGACCTTGAGCTCAGGTGATTAGTCTCACTTTAAGAAGGATAATAAAGGATAAGATGGCACTTAAGCAGTGTAAGTAGAAGATAAGATTGCTAATAAAAGGAAAGACATTATTAAGCTTAAATAAAATGCCAAAATAAGAAATAAAGAATATTGGAGCCAACCAAAAACAAGTTTCATTCCATTGTTTCAAACTTTCAGAGAGAAGAGAAGGGGTAATGAGGATAGGGTCACTAGAACTCCACCAAGCTAGTGAGGGAAGTCTTAAACTAACTTGATAATTATACATAAGATATTCCAATTTATAATAATGAAATATTGATAATAATAAATAAAATATATTGAATAACTGGGGAAAAGTCCCCAGAAGCAGGAAGGGGATCTGGTATATGTGAGAATCCACCAGCCCTGGTCCAAAGAGTGAAGTTCATTTGAAGAGATAATTATTTGAACATTACAGGCCCTGTATGGATGCACAGGGTCTGTATGGAAGGTGTGGAGAAGTTGGGTGATCATCTAGCTTTATATTGGTCAATCGAGCCTGTATTGGTTATTTCAAACTGTATGAGTGTTTGAAAGAAGATTTATGAAACTAAATGCTCATACACAGAAGATATTTTCTGGTTTGGTGAGTCTGATTGGGGATAGGATTTGATACCATTTATCCATAGTAGTAGCTTTTGAATTATCTCCCTCTTTAAGCTGGTGGGCTTCTCAACACCATAATACAATGCCACTCCTGAGTGTTACCTTCTTTTCCCCACATTTTTTCCAGGAATTTCAAAATTTAACATTCACTTCCTCCTTTCATTATTCTGAGAATACTCCAATATTCAACTCTTTTACCTCTTAATTGAAGTTTCTCTTTGAAAATTAAGTATATTAATTTATTCTTCCTTTGGGCTTTTTCTGTCTGATAAATTCTTGAGGTATATCCCAAAACCAATGTTAGATTTTTCAACAGCATAAAAATTGTGCATAATGACAATATGCATTTTGTTTGTTTTTAGGTGACAATGAATATTCTTCCTGGTACTTTTCAATCAATTCTGAAGGAATATAAAACCTTTAAGAATTTGACAAGAAAAACTTTCTTGATGTCTTGAGGTCATGCCCTTCTTGGTCTTGAAAAATGGCCATTGGGCCCTTTTGTAAAACTCTTGATTAATAGTTATTCATTGAAATTTTAAGTTTTTATGGTCTGAAGGCCCTGAGAAATAATCCACAGTCAGTAGGGGCTATAAGAAGCCCCTAGCACCAATTTTTGCCACCCTGATCCCAATTTTTCTGGGGCCCCAGGGGGCCAAAGGGACCAATATGTCTTCACCCATTTTCCTGAGATCAAATGGGTGGTCTCAGGGGAATTTGGGGGAGGTCTTCCCAAATGGGTAAGGGAAGGCCCTTCCCTTCTGAAAGGGGTACCAATACCATAAGTCTTGGAGACCAAATTAATGACCTTGATGGGGGCCAAAAGGAGTGTACTGTCCAATATTTTGATGACCTTGAAGTAAAATTTTGACTTATTTCTGAATGAATTGTTTGACCTTTTTGTCTATCTTCTAGAAACATTTAAAAAGGACTATTGATTAGGTGAGAGAAATCTGACATATTTTCTAAACTTTCTATGTGGTTTCTGAGACTTTTATTGCTTATTGATACAAGAACAAATGAAACTTCCAAATAAATTATTAGAGAGAAAATTCTGGCTCCTTGGATGAACAAAATTAAAAATGAAGCTATAAAATTCAAGAATATAAATGGGATAAAAGATAGAAAATAATGAGAAATATGAAAAAATGAAATCATTGAGAGTTTCCCTTCTTGAGGTGAGGTTCTTTTTTTGGCCATAATTTCCCTGAAAGATGGAAAAAAGAAATCTTGGTTCTCACAGAGTGGCCAAGGTGTTTTTCTAAAAGAAGTAGAAACACCAAGAGGTGAATACCAGAAGATAGAGCTTACTTTCATAACATACACTCCCCATCAGTAATAATAAAAAATGAATTTTTTAGTAATAAAAGATGAGTTGATGTAGTGAATTACTTTAAGAAAAATAATTTAAATAAAATCAAATAATAAGATAATAAAAGAGGGAATTTGGCCATATCTTTAATGGAAGGGTCCAAATTGAGAGTACCACTGTTTCAAGGCCTTCTTACTCTGTCAAAAGAGTTTAAAAGTGCTTAAAAAGTGGCAAAGGTGATTCTTAAAGCAATTTTTAGTAGAATAACTGCTGTAAGGTGCATTCCAGCAGAGAATCTTAATTTCATGAAATACAATCCCCACAAATCACCAAAAATTGAAACTCTTGCTTTTTTAAGCCAGGCTTGTCAGGATAAAAAAATTGAGAGTTCTTCAAAAGCTCTGGTTAGTTGGGAAGGTTGTCAGCTTGTTTCCAAGTGCTTCTGTGAGCCTTTGAGATATGACCACATATCCAATAAGGTCACAAAAAGGATTAATAATAATTATACCTTTAATATAATTATATTAAAATTAATTAGAATAATTATACACTAAAAATAATTACTCAAATATACAAAAAATACCATAAATTGGTACTAAAATTGGTTTAACTTAAAAACCAATGAATGAACATGTGAAATAAATTATACCATTGGATTCCCCATGGAAAAATACACATATACCACTTTTATGGCATATCTGTAAAGTCAATATTTAAGGAATTATAAGGTATAATACCTTATAAAAACCATAAAACCTTATTTATCTCAGAAACTAATGAAACAACATGTGAAATAAATTGTACCAGTGGATTCCCCACAAAACTCCACACATAAAACAATTAATAAGCTAATTCCCAAAATCAATACTTAAGGAATTATCCTGAATATATGCACTTTTTTGGTCAACGCATATATTCAGTGATCATAGCTAATATCTTCTAAAATATACATGATAGAATGATGAACCAAAAATAAAGTTACCACGTAATTACTGTAAGAACACAGATATGAACTTTATTTTACAAGTTATAAACAAGGTTAAAACCTATGATGAAATATTGATAAAAATCAACAGAGCTGTTGACCACTTTGTTGTGAAAGTGCTCCAAACTTAAAAAAAAGTACACAGTTGGATTCTACTAGTTCATTCGTGAAGAATGCTGTAATTTTTATTATTAAATTCAGGGTATAACCCCCTGAAATCAAGGTTTGAAGTTTAAAATATTGAATTTCGACAGAAAAGATGAGTTACAAGAAAAATCATCAAAATTAGAGTTTTGATGATGTAATGAAAAGCTCTTGGCAGCATAATAAGGTTATGTCAGGCTATCAGAATTCACTCTCTGAATTGCTGTAGCGTGAAAACCTTAAAAGTTATTGAGGATCAAAGTTTGAGCTTAAATTGAGCTGTTATGATCACATACTGTAACCTTAAATTAAGTTTAACAGTCTTAATAGTGATGAAATTGGTGAATACTATTAGTTTATGATTAAAACTAATAAAATCCACGAAATTTGGGGTTCTGCCAAGCCTCTGATGTCATCACACTTAGAGTTATAGTGATAACTCTAAATAATGGTGCAATAATGATGTAATATGGTTTGATCATGATGTAATCACCCTCAAACCTTAAAATATTGATCAATTCCAGTGGATATGATCAGTACACGTCTACTAGAAGCCTGTTGGACTCTAGGAGGGAGGTATTTACTATAAATAGAGCTCTTTTTACTCTGTTTTCCCCTCAGACGCATCAAAAACATTAAATCAATTAAATAAAAGGTAATTTCTTTATTCTTTAAATATAAAACTCTTATATTCTTAAAGACCAAAGATCATCTTGTTATTAATCACCATTTTTACGTGATTAAATCAATTCTTTAATTGTTTTTGCTATAAATCTCTCTAAAAAGCTCATTTCCACGTAAAATCAAGAAATTTAGTAAATTCTCTTTATTTTTATTGTAAATACAAGTTGAAAAGGTTGTATTATATTCTTTTGGCGTAAAATAACTCAAAATTATTATCTTAAGTGTTAAAAGTAGGTTATTTCATCTTATTATAATAATTTCTCTCTTATTATTACTCATAATAATTCTTATTTAATATAAATAGTATTTATATTAATTTATAACTTTAATATTAGTAATATTATTGTTATTAATTGTTTTTTATTTATAAAAAACAATTTTTTACGCCTTTATTATTTGTTGGTAACAATAATAAAGAGCTTTATAATATATTAATTATTTTATATTAATATATTATTCATAATATTATATTTATATATAATATTGATTATATTATTATATTTATTTAATAATATAATAATTTTACGCCATAATAATAATATTTCTTTATCATTATTATTATTTTAATCTTATTTATTCATTTTATAAGGACATTCAGAGTACAATAAGTAATAAATTAGTAATTTTTACTTATTGTTTCATAGTCAAACCTTACATTTGGGGGCCTGGCCGTGATATTTACTTAAAAGACCTTTAAAAAGATTCTATTTGGGTTTATCCATAATAAATTATATTTATAATCATAAGATTATATAATAATTTTATATTTTATTGATTTTAAAAGCTATTGAGGCATTTGGAAAGCAATTGTACTGTCTTACACGTGGTTTTTCACATCCTTAGACTTGCAAGAACTTTCTTTGAGTGACTCTAGTGATTAAAAAAGATAATTTATAAATTAAAAATAATTTTTATTATAATTTAATTTTATAAGAATCATATTCATTTTTTATTTTATTCTTTAAAAATAAAAATATACATAAAAAATATTAAAAAATATTAAAAACCAATAAAAAAAGTTATTTTTATTCATTTTTATTCATTTATTTATTTATTTCATTTTTTTTAAGATATAAAAGCAATTTCTACGTGGAAAATTGCCATATCTTGCCAAAAATAACACTTATTATAAAAAGACTTATATTTATTTGTCTTTTTTAGTGTTTGAAGATAACCCAACAGAAGACAACCAGACTACTGTTGAGAGATTGGTGGAAGAAACTTGTCAAAGTTCTCCTACACCAGTTATCACCAAAAGAAAGAAAGCTAAGAAATTAGACTTTCCAGGGCCCACCATTCAAGACTCTGAAGGTGAGCACCTCTTTTCAAATTGCCATAAAAGAATTTTATTCTAAAATACTTTTATTTTTTTCTTATTCTTTAATTATGACTACCAGAAGAGGTTCCCAATACTCCATCCAATCAGATGGAGCTGGACTCAGAAGTAGAATTGATCCCTCAAAAGGGAAAAGAAAGGGCAATATCCCCAGTGGAACAGAATCCACACAAGGAAGTGCCTTATCCCAAAGGCAAGTCCCAGAAATGCCCATGATATCTGAGCCTGAATTGGAACTAAGTATGAGTAACTCAAACAGGTACAAATCACATTCAGAGGGCTCAGATAGACATCTACATGAGCCAGTACAAGCAGTATTACACAGTATACAAGGACAAAGACTGGGAAATGCTGCCTCAAATACACCAAGGAGTGATGAACTCCTGGCACATCCTGAAAAAGTTCCTCAAAGAGGAGGAGATAGTGAAATACTCCAATGGATGGAATCCACTGTCATCCAAACCTCAAATCAAAAAAATCAAGGATTATCATGCCAAAAAGAGGGAGGCAACCAAGGAAGAAGCCCCAGTAGCTTCTACCAGCAAGCCTCAAGCCAACCCACTTCCCCAAGAAGGGAAGAAGAACAAGAAAAAGCATTGGAGGAAACCATATTCCCCAAGCTACAGAATCCCAAGAATCCAAAAGGATGCCATGGACAATGTCTTCAACATGGCCAGAACCTTGATGGAATTCAAGGACAAGGAAGAACAAAGAATGAGACAACCTCATTTCCCAAAGAAATAACCTTGTCCAAAGATGTTGTAAATACTTTAACAGAAATTAAAAATAGTATATTACCTCTAAAAGAAATTAAAGACAGTTTATTATCACTACAAGAAATAAATAACAATTTATCTTCTTTAACAAAAATTGTTGTACAAAACAAGAAAGAAATTGACAACATTAAGTTTATTGTTGAAAATAATAAACCAAAGAATTTAATTGACAATACTCAAAAATTAATACAAGGACAACAAGAATTGTATAAATACATAAAAGATATCAAAGATAAGACTTTGACAATCAATTATGATGTGAGTATTGACAATCTTACAGAAAAATTAAATAAATTAAGTATTTCTGTAGAAAAATTTGAAGAAAAGACTTCATCACACCAAAAATTACTTTTGGACCATGTGGAAAAAAGTGATGAAGCAAGAATGCATCTGAAAGATGATATTCAAAGTGAAATAAGGCTTATTACAGAAAAAATGGATAAAATTAATGAGGCTAACTTAAATATGCCAAAGTTATCAACACCATTTTCTCATATAAGAAGCCCTGTTAAAACAAAAGAGGAATTGTCAATTCCTTTCATGACAGACTTGAGTCACCAAGACAATAACCAAGTCTTAATGAAGGAAGCACCTCAATTAAAAGAATGGCCAACATTCACAGGAGAAGGTGAATATGACCACATGTCATTTATTAAAACAATTGACATGTTACAAGAAGACTATGCCATACCAGATGAATTAATCACTGCAAGATTACATTCATTATTTGAGAAATCTGCAAAAAGATGGTATTATGGCATAAGACAGACAAATGGTAAAAATACCTGGTCTTGGTGGAAACAAGAAATAATCACCAAGTGGGCAAATGATGCCTGGAGGTATAAGATAGAAAATGCATTTGAAAACTCTTTCTTTGACCCAGAGAAAGATAAACCTTTAACTTGGTTCTTAAAACAAGTTGAAAGGCTTAATGCACTATACCCAGAAATGTCACAGAAGATGGTGCATATGAAAATACTTAAAAAATGTGGAGGGGAACTAGAACATGCCCTAAGAAGCAGGTGTATAGAACCATGCTCCACAGAAGAGTATATAAATGCACTAAAAGATATAGTGACAAGAACAAAAATTGGCAGGACTTGGAAAAAATTGGACATTAAAAGCCCAAATAAACCATTTATCAAGAAAGATAAATCAAAAGAATCCTTTAAACCCAATACATCCAACAATAATGAGCAAAGAAAATGCCATAAATGTGGAGGTATTGGACACTTAGCCAATAATTGCCTTAAAAAAGCAAAGATTAATGAAATTGTGGAAACAGAAAACCACAATGACAAAGAAGAAGAATCTGACTCTGAAAAAGAGACAGAAGAATCAGAAAGCTCTGAAAGTGATGAAATCAATATAATTAATGCACAAATTAATAATATTGATATAATTTATGAAGTACTGGATGTTAACTCAAACTTGCCACAAGTTGGAACATCTGACACAAATCTGACAAACATACAAGATGCCAAAATGTATAGAACCAAACCTGCAAGAGGAATGGGATATACAGCTGGAAAATCAAGTATTAGTATTGTTATGGTTGATAACCAAGAAGGAAAGGTTAACTTGGATACAGGAGCATATTGCACTTGTGTTGGCAAAAGTTATTTAAAAACCATTGTCCCAGACTGGCAAGAAAAACTTATGCCAATACAAGGTGTCAAATTTAGTAGTGCAAGTGAGAGCATGAAGCCCCTTGGAATAATTGATTTAACACTAATCTTTCCTCATCCCTCACAATGTGTCAGAATTAAAGTAGAGTTTGTAGTAATGGACAACTGTACTAGTAATCATTTCATACTTGGGAATGACTACTTATCAATCTATGGTATAGATATCTCCAACCAAAAGGATAGATATTTTACCATAGGAGATAATAAAAGACAAAAGTTTGGATTCTTAAATAACAAAAAACAAATCACAGTTATTAAGAATGAGGAAAAAATTCCAGAAAAAGAACTTTTTATATCTGAACAACTCAAAGAGGCAGAATTCAATCAAGAATTAACAGAAAAAATGAAAGAAAAATTGATTGACCTCTTATTTAAGTATAAAAATGCCTTTGCAACTGACAAAGAGCCACTAGGTGCCATAATTGGACATGAAGTGGATATAATTCTTAATGTAGAAAAACCTTACCCACCTTTATTAAGAAGACCTGCTTATCCAGCCAGCCCAAGAGCTAGAGAAGCCTTAGAGGTGCACATTAAAGAATTAATGGACCTTGGAGTATTAAGAAAGGTTGGACATAATGAACAAGTAGAAGTTACTACACCTGTCATTATAACTTGGCATAATGGAAAATCAAGGATGGTAGGAGACTTCAGAGCCCTGAATACCTATACCATTCCAGACAGATATCCAATACCCAGAATCCATGAGACATTAACCCAATTGTCACAAGCTAAGTTCATCACAGCTATGGATGCCCTTAAGGGTTTTCATCAAAATGTCTTAACAGACAATGCCAAGAAACTACTAAGAATAATAGTCCATTGTGGAATTTTTGAATACTTAAGAATGCCATTTGGGATAAAAAATGCACCTTCCCATTATCAAAGAATGATGAATACCATATTTCCTGAAGAATTATCAGAAGGATGGTTAATAATCTACATTGATGATATCATAGTTTGCTCAGAAACTTGGGAAAATCACCTGACAAGACTAGAAAGGGTACTACAGAAAATAGTCCAAGTAAATATGAAAATTTCATTGAAAAAATGTCATTTTGCATATAGTGAATTAAAAGCCCTAGGACATGTAGTATCTGGCCTTAGTCTAGGCATAGACAAAAATAAAGTAGCAGCAGTACTACTTAAGCCAATGCCTCAAACCAAAAAAGAAATGCAATCATTTCTAGGATTTGCTGGTTACTATAGACAGCATATAAAGGACTTTGCAAAGATTGCTAAATCCTTGTATAAGCTATGTGACCAACAAACAGTCTATGAGATGACAGAAGAAAGAGTCAAGGCATATGAAGAATTGAAAAATTCTTTAACAAATGCCCCATTTCTTCTAATGCCAGATTGGAAACTACCTTTCAAACTGTACATTGATGCTTGTGGAGAAGGACTAGGTGCTGCACTTCACCAAACACAAATTATCAATGATAAACCAGTGGAAGGACCAATTTGTTTCATTTCAAGGAAGATAAAGCCAACAGAAGCAAGGTATGGAGCAAGCCAAATGGAATGCTTATGCCTAGTGTGGGCTTTAGAAAAGCTGCATTATTATTTGGATGGCACAGTATTTGATGTAATCACAGACTGTAATGCTGTGAAATCACTATTAAATATGAAGACTCCAAATAGACATATGCTGAGATGGCAAATTGCTATCCAAGAATATAGAGGAAATATGACTATTGTTCATAAATCTGGAAATATTCATAAAAATGCAGATGGTCTTAGCAGATGGGCTCTAGCAAATACCCCTGACAATCCAGCATGGGTACCACAAGAAGAGCACCATATAGAAGGAATATGTGTTACAGACATTGGCACAGAATTCTTTAACCAAGTTAAAGAAAGCTATAAGACAGACAAAAATTGCCATATCTTAAGCCAACTTCTAATGAAAGACTGCAAAGATCCATCACTTTCATCAAAACTAGATGAAATATGGAAAAAGGCATATGATGAAGGAAGATTCCACCTCCTTGATGGAATCCTTTACCATAGAACAAAACACACATGTGTTATGGCCTTAACAGATAGAACACTAATAAACACTATTTTACATGAGTGTCATGATAGTGTTGCATCTGGACATCTCTCAGAAGATAGAACACTAGAGAGGGTGAAAACCTGCTCTTGGTGGCCAAATTGGAAGAAAGATGTTGCAGAGTACTGCCAAACCTGTGACAGATGTCAAAAAGCCAACAGAGCCACAGGAAATAAATTTGGAATGATGATCCAAATCCAAGAACCAAAATCCCCATGGGAAATAGTTCATATGGATTGGGTAACAGCCTTACCTCCAGGAGGAGACAGGAGTTATAATGCATGTCTAGTGTTAGTTGACAGGTACAGTAAAACTCCCATGTTCTTACCATGTCATAAAGATGACACAGCTATGGATACAGCCATAATGATATGGAATAAAGTCATTAGCCACACAGGCTTATTCCAAAATATTATAAGTGACAGAGACCCAAAGTTCACTTCAGCATTATGGACAAACCTCCATAACTTGTTTGGGACAAAGTTATCATTCTCAACAGCTTATCATCCTCAAACTGATGGTCTAGCAGAAAGAATGATACAGACCCTAGAGGATATGATCAGAAGATTCTGTGCTTATGGGCTAGAATTCAAAGATTCTGATGGTTTTACCCATGATTGGTGTACACTAATACCAGCACTTGAACTGGCATATAAGACATCAATCCATTCTTCTACTGGCAAAACACCAGCAATGCTAGAGAAAGGTTGGAATCCAAGACTTCCTTATGATACCCTCAAAAAGGACTTAGTGGATATACATCCAACAGCAAGCAGTTTCAAGATAATGCTTGACAAAGCAAGACACCATGCAAACAGATGCATGCAAGATTCTTTTAAATATGCAAAAGAAAGATGGGATAAAAGTCATAAGCCACCTGACTTCAAAATAGGGGACTTGGTTTTAGTATCAACCCTTAATTTCAATAACATAAAAGGCCCAAAGAAATTGAAAGATTCCTTTGCAGGACCATTTATGATAAAAGCACTTCATGGACCCAATGCTGTGCAATTAGAACTCACAGGTGAACTAATGAACAAACACCCAACTTTCCCTGTAAGTCTGATAAAACTTTACAGTTCAAGTGACAAGGAGTTATTTCCACTAAGAAATAAACCCCCACTTGAAATTCCCCCCTTGGAAGAAGGAGAGGAAAAGAAAATAGTAAAAGTCCTTAAAGAAAGAAGGACAAGAAACAAAAAAGAAAGGGAATACCTTGTGAGGTATAGAAATTCAACTCAAGAAGATGAATGGCTACTTGAGAAAGATATAACAAATGCTGATAAACTACTAAGAAGGTTCAGACATGAAAGAAAACCTGAAAAATAAAAAGTTAAGCATTATTGAGCTTCAAGACTAACAAAGTCTATTGAAGAGGTAGGACAGTGGATGATACCCTAATCACATATATCAGATTGTGGTACAATCTTTTTTGGTGGTAGGGAATGTGAGCCTTTGAGATATGACCACATATCCAATAAGGTCACAAAAAGGATTAATAATAATTATACCTTTAATATAATTATATTAAAATTAATTAGAATAATTATACACTAAAAATAATTACTCAAATATACAAAAAATACCATAAATTGGTACTAAAATTGGTTTAACTTAAAAACCAATGAATGAACATGTGAAATAAATTATACCATTGGATTCCCCATGGAAAAATACACATATACCACTTTTATGGCATATCTGTAAAGTCAATATTTAAGGAATTATAAGGTATAATACCTTATAAAAACCATAAAACCTTATTTATCTCAGAAACTAATGAAACAACATGTAAAATAAATTGTACCAGTGGATTCCCCACAAAACTCCACACATAAAACAATTAATAAGCTAATTCCCAAAATCAATACTTAAGGAATTATCCTGAATATATGCACTTTTTTGGTCAACGCATATATTCAGTGATCATAGCTAATATCTTCTAAAATATACATGATAGAATGATGAACCAAAAATGAAGTTACCACGTAATTACTGTAAGAACACAGATATGAACTTTATTTTACAAGTTATAAACAAGGTTAAAACCTATGATGAAATATTGATAAAAATCAACAGAGCTGTTGACCACTTTGTTGTGAAAGTGCTCCAAACTTAAAAAAAAGTACACAGTTGGATTCTACTAGTTCATTCGTGAAGAATGATGTAATTTTTATTATTAAATTCAGGGTATAACCCCCTGAAATCAAGGTTTGAAGTTTAAAATATTGAATTTCGACAGAAAAGATGAGTTACAAGAAAAATCATCAAAATTAGAGTTTTGATGATGTAATGAAAAGCTCTTGGCAGCATAATAAGGTTATGTCAGGCTATCAGAATTCACTCTCTGAATTGCTGTAGCGTGAAAACCTTAAAAGTTATTGAGGATCAAAGTTTGAGCTTAAATTGAGCTGTTATGATCACATACTGTAACCTTAAATTAAGTTTAACAGTCTTAATAGTGATAAAATTGGTGAATACTATTAGTTTATGATTAAAACTAATAAAATCCACGAAATTTGGGGTTCTGCCAAGCCTCTGATGTCATCACACTTAGAGTTATAGTGATAACTCTAAATAATGGTGCAATAATGATGTAATATGGTTTGATCATGATGTAATCACCCTCAAACCTTAAAATATTGATCAATTCCAGTGGATATGATCAGTACACGTCTACTAGAAGCCTGTTGGACTCTAGGAGGGAGGTATTTACTATAAATAGAGCTCTTTTTACTCTGTTTTCCCCTCAGACGCATCAAAAACATTAAATCAATTAAATAAAAGGTAATTTCTTTATTCTTTAAATATAAAACTCTTATATTCTTAAAGACCAAAGATCATCTTGTTATTAATCACCATTTTTACGTGATTAAATCAATTCTTTAATTGTTTTTGCTATAAATCTCTCTAAAAAGCTCATTTCCACGTAAAATCAAGAAATTTAGTAAATTCTCTTTATTTTTATTGTAAATACAAGTTGAAAAGGTTGTATTATATTCTTTTGGCGTAAAATAACTCAAAATTATTATCTTAAGTGTTAAAAGTAGGTTATTTCATCTTATTATAATAATTTCTCTCTTATTATTACTCATAATAATTCTTATTTAATATAAATAGTATTTATATTAATTTATAACTTTAATATTAGTAATATTATTGTTATTAATTGTTTTTTATTTATAAAAAACAATTTTTTACGCCTTTATTATTTGTTGGTAACAATAATAAAGAGCTTTATAATATATTAATTATTTTATATTAATATATTATTCATAATATTATATTTATATATAATATTGATTATATTATTATATTTATTTAATAATATAATAATTTTACGCCATAATAATAATATTTCTTTATCATTATTATTATTTTAATCTTATTTATTCATTTTATAAGGACATTCAGAGTACAATAAGTAATAAATTAGTAATTTTTACTTATTGTTTCATAGTCAAACCTTACAGCTTCTTTCTGGGTCTTCACTGAATCACTTCCACTCTACAAGATAAAATAATTTACCTCTCTTGAAGCTTGAGTACAGAACCTGTTCCACTTCCCATTCTTCTTGCTCTTACACTATAGCTAGTGGAGATATTAGTATTTAAGCAATTTTTAGCCCTCCCTCATCTGTTCAATGGAGTTTTTGTGGTCATATCATCCCTTCTCTTATTTTCTGACAGGTTAAAACAGTGGAATTTGAATTTTTTTATGGTTGAATCCCCTTTTGTTACTGTTTATAACTGAATGTTTTAGAATTCATTTATATAATTCTCTTCATTAGAAATATTTTTTTTGCTTTACACTATTTAAGCTTTTATAATTTTCCTCTGAGCTCTATTCAAATAAGTCCAGTCCCATGAGTGCCAGGCCCTCTTCACTGAGAAGAACCCCTGTGACAAAATTCTTATTAGACAATTCAATTTATAAATTAAATTTTTTGTTTATGCAGGGGGCAAGGCTGTATATACTGAGGATATTCAATTTAATGAAGGTGATCTAAAGCTGCATGCATAAGTTTATTGAATATGTGATCTGACATAATGTTTAACCTGGAGCTCATAAAAGACGCTGTAATTTCATGTAAATCTTTGAGCTTATTTTTTACTTGGCTCAATTCTGTACTGGTTCAGGTGATTTACCTCCTGAAGAAATTGAGATTTTGATTTGATTTTATGCATGTAATGGACTGTTCAGATTATGCATGTGAGCTGTCTAGCTTTCTATGAGTGTTAAGGCTATGAAATTGTGTTCTAAAAGAGGCTGTGTAATGAAATATTCAAAAAACTTTCTGTTGACCCTTCTTTTCTGAGTAATATATTGCATTTTGAGTTTTATTTGATGATTATAGGTTGCTAATAGACTTGAGGTTGCAATAAAATGACTTGTAATTATTTCTGTTATATTTATCATGAGTTTTTCCTTTAACTTTGTTGTTTTAGATAATAAATTTAATATTTTGAGAGCATCTTGTGTAAAATTGGCCCTGTAGTCCCATGATGGGATACTTTCTGGTAACTATTGATTGAGTGAATTTTAGCAATATATATGTGTGGGTAAGTATTGCTGTTTTAAAGTTATTTTTAATGTTTCATTTCTCTAATTGATTCCATGATAAACTGAATATTGTAATGAGGCTGCCTTGAAACCACAAAAATGTATTTATGGAGTACCAAAGTAATTTAACCAATCCCTTTTTATATACAGCTTTTCAATTATTAATTTATGGCTTAATATAGAAAGTTATTTGGAATATAATATGTAGAATAAACCTTTTTCCCTTTATTCAATTAAGAAAAATGAATTGAAAATATTTAGAGCTTTCATTGAATGAGAAATTCTTCCAATATGTTGACCCCATTCCACCACTTACAAAATTATGTCATCAGGAGCTCTAGTTTCATTTCTATGAGAACATTTTCTATAAGGGGTATTCATCAGTTAATGGTTCCTTGGATGCCTTTTATTTTAATTACAAGCATCAAGTTTTTTATATATACTTGATAGCTAAAGCATAACTCAGTATTTGCAGAACTTTCATCTGTTTCAATTATATTAAATGTTTCAAAAGGAAGAAAATTGTAACTTGAAACCAGCTTAATAACTTGCTTATTACAAAAATTATAATCCATTTTCAAATAAGATTGGGAAAAAATATTGTTTTTTTTTTTTTGGTTAATTGTATGGATCCCCTTTTGAAATATTCAACTGTGTATCAGTTTTGTTTTCTAATCATTTTTCAGAACGGAATATTAATTTTTTTGTAATTTCCTCTACATATCCAACATATTCTTAGGTATTGTCTTCAATAAATTTCTGTATTTTATTCTTCCTTCACTAGCCATTAATTCAAATCCAACTTGCTTGAGCAATGCAGGAGAAAATGTCCAAATTATTTGTAGAAAAGCCAAAACAATTCCCATTTTTTCATTTTCTCAGATTTATAATTCTTATATGAGCAGCAGTAGTGATATGCCATTGATACCTTGTATTGAAATTGAAATATTTCTTTGATGCATCTGATAAGCATTTGGGTGTCATTTTTGAAGTTTCAAATTTGGTGGTAAATTGAGATGAAGGATCAAGATTAAGAAAATATATTAAGTGTGGGTTTTGTTTCACTCATTTTTCAATAATTTTTTTTTAGGAAACTATTGCAAAAAGTATGAGTTAACGTAAAAGAAGTAAAAAGCGAAGCTGTTATCAATAGGCACACCACCTGGTCAGGACATGGGCCCTGTTAGAAATTAATCAAGCAATCTTAAGATCCAGCATGAGCATACTTCACCATGATGGCCATCTTTTGAAAAACATTTGTGAGTGATTGGTATGCAATGTTTGTAATGCGGAAAATTAATGGATATATATCAGAAGCAATAAATTCTCAATTTTTGGGGTTTAAAAAACATCAATTACTTCAATCACTATACAACAAAATTAACTTTATTTTTCACATAGCTTTTCGTACGTGTGTTCTCACAAAAAAACTGTCTGTGTTTAGACATGTTCGATATTAAAAATTGTCATGGGAAGATGATCGATTAAAAAAGGGAGAATGTGAAGGTTGGTTATAAAAAAAGTATTAACCTATAAGGTTTATTGAATTCCAATCGTTTTCAGGGGTTTTATTGAGATCCGAGGGAAACGAAGATTTTTTGTTTGGATTATGTGTGATCGGAAATGGTTTAAACAAAGGATAAGATTCTGATGCCTCATTTTCTGGAAAAAGATCATTATAGTCAAACACTGATTTGTTCAGTGGAGTGTTCAGTGAAGGTATTGGATCAGAGTTGGCTCTTCGAACAGGCAGACTCGAATTAATCGTTTCAGCATGAAAGTCGGGCGGTATCAAGATCTGCGATGAAGAACTAGTTGAAGCTTGACTTATGGGTAAATTTTGA
Organism: Austropuccinia psidii; assembly: GCA_023105745.1. Classification (NCBI taxonomy): domain Eukaryota; kingdom Fungi; phylum Basidiomycota; class Pucciniomycetes; order Pucciniales; family Sphaerophragmiaceae; genus Austropuccinia; species Austropuccinia psidii. The sequence continues at coordinate 63,132,659 of JALGQZ010000001.1, read as the reverse complement.
TCTAATTTGATTGAATCCGGATATCTTGATTGTGGATGTTGTGATGAACCTTCTTTGGTAATAATTACTCTGAGGATTTGATAGTCCTTGATGGAATCAAAGATGGATGTGGTTTTAAGGGAATTCATAAGTGGAAATAAAAACCAGGACCATATCTTTTGAGAGCCTCTTGTACATTCCCCGGCGCACCATCTTAAAAAGATGAACTTTAATAACAGATAGCGAGTGCTCTGAGGGTTAAAAAAATAGTGGATGAAAGGTATTGGAACTTCGTTAACGTAGGGTGATGAAGATTGAATGTCAAGGGTGGGTGTAGATAGTGCTGGCCTTGAAGGGGGTTTTGATGAAGGAGACTTGATGGCCGAATAAGTTGCGAGACGAAGGATTTGAAGTCTCCAGGCGTGAAAGAGCTCGAAAAGGCGGCTCCTTAAATAATTTTTTTTGCGAGAGTGAGAGTTGGCGATAGAGGGGTAAATAGTTGGTCGAGTGATTAAGGGAGATTTTTGATGTTTTGGAACACTCGACGAAGCCTGACAACTTTCGATTATGGTGATTGCGCTGTAGATCAACCAATAAACTGTCCATCTAATTGATTCATGTAGAGCGTCTTGATGAGGTACAAACTCATTAGTTTGAAATTGATGGAGCACACGTAATGAACTGAGAAATGGACGGATGGAGACAGCCAGCTGAAAGAGAAGTTGCTTTTGATGTTTCCAAAGTTTTCTAATTTGAACGATAGTTAAAATTGAGATCAAGATGAAAGGATAGGCCGAAGAAGAGGGTAAAAATGACGGTGTTATTGATTTAATCAAGCCATAAAGCTGAGAATGCTTGAATTGCTTTTCCAAAATGGCGATTTGTCGAATGATCCAGAAACTTGGAAATCTGGAAGGATGCGTTCGATGATTAGCTTTGGATAAGAACAATATCTGAAATTCTTCAACTTCAAGAAACCCAACGATTCAAGATGATACTTACCTGATGAAATTGAGCGACCACACATAACTTTTTGAAGTCTTTCTTAAAATCCAATCTGAAACAGGCAATCGATCAGTGATAAACTGTCTAGATGGTTCTGATAATCATAGGAATGGATCAGAGAAATCAAGACCATCCCGAAAGCTTGCCCTGAGGAAGTTTGGACTTACGTTGATTGAGATCTTCGTGAAGACTTTCTTCGCTTTGTCGCTGGTCTTGATATCGACGATCATCGTGATCGTGAGCAAAGATGAAAAGCTGAATTAAAGAATCGTTCATTTTAACTTCACCAATATCGAACGATGCCACGAATAAATCTTTGTCGGCCTCAGCCAGGCCAAGAGCCAGTAGCAGATCAGATTCGTCAGCGTCGCCATCCAAGAGATTTACTCCATCTAGATGGTGCGTACTTACAAATCATCATCATCACCCTTCTTTCAGGTTGGTCTAGCTTAATCCTTTGGCCTTCTTCAGCCGCCTTGCTCAATAATCCATCGGTTGCTGTAAGCTTGATTTACCCTCAGTCAACCTCATCGATTCCTCTCACTTTCAGCTTATTCGTCCATTCCTTTGGATTTAGGCTGGCTGGAACAGTCTCTTGGGAGCCATTCGCTCTGAGAATAGTTTACCAGATGATCTGCGGGAGTTATTGGTTCGTCTCAATTCATTCACTCACTACCATTTGTTTTTGTTCGAGCCATCATTGATTCAATGTGTTCACAGATTCTCAGAGTCGCTGCCCTTAATTCTGCTCCTTATGAATGGATTGCTCATGAAAAAGTCGGCCGGGCTGCTGGTCTTACCACCCTTCAGTTATTGAGAATACGCGATGTCGTCAAACCATTGGAAATTAGACTGGACGCTAAAACTCAGAATCACTTGACAAGTCTTCACATAGCTGGGATAAAATTTGCAGATAATGTGACTCGCTCATTGCTGGTGACAAATCATCAACTAGATCAATTCAAACATGAACTCACATCTCTCAAGACGGACTTTGACATCGATAGGATGGTGCTCGATGCAACTGCAACCGTCGCTGGATACAACATGGTTTCTCGAGTCCTTATCACGCTAGACGTGGCCGACGATCATAATCAGTCAGTCCCCATACCAGGTTTGGAAGCTAAAGTAGAAAGCTTCTTGATGAGTGACGGTACTAAATTGACCGCACGATGTCAAAAAACCACCGATTCCCAAGTTTCACGTCCTTGGTTAATGTTTTGCAACTCATTGTTGACTGACATGACAATGTGGGATTGGATTACACCAAGTTTGGCAGCCAATTATAATCTCGTTTGCTTTGACCAACGTGGACATGGCCGAGTTGGTCACTTTCTTGTCTTCATCGGGCTCCTCTCATGCAACTTTGTGTAATATTTTCTAACTGTTTCTTTTCAGTCCAGCGTACCTACCTCACCTTGTACCATCAACCAACTAGCCGATGACATAGCAGAAATCGTTCGCCAGCTTGATATACCGACGCCCCTTCATGGCTTAATTGGGGTCTCTCAAGGCGGTGCGACCGCTTTAGCTGTTTGCACTCGTCATCCTCAGCTATTTAATCATTACATTGTATGCGATACTCAGCCTCGTTCACCTCCGGGAAATAGAAAAGCATGGGAAGCTCGCATCCAGCTCGCTCAAAGCGCAACTGACGGCATGAGGCAGTTGTCAGAAGCTACTGTTGAGCGATGGTTTCCTAGCGAGTCACATCTCAACCTAACAAATCACCCTGTTGCAGCTGCTGTAAAGCAAATGATTGAGAGAACAAGCATTCCAGGATTTAGAGCGGGAGCAAATGCATTGTACGATTATGTGATCGATGAGAATTTGATTGGAACAGGTCAACAAAAAGTTCTTCTTGTAGCCGGTAGTCAAGATGGTTCTTTACCCAAAGTTCTAGAAGAACTCAGCCAAAGACTTAAGCAGAAAGACAAACCAATTGAATTTGCTAGTGTCCCTGGATCTGGCCATTTACCAATGATCGATCAACCTCTCAAATTTATAAATATCATTGAAGCTTTCCTGGCTGGGTATGTGTTCTGAATTCTCAAATATGAACATTTAATATTGGGTGGAACTACACTATCATGTTTTTTATTGTTTTCAAGAACCCAAATGAAATTTGTAACTTAGTGCAAGACATGTAATAGCTAATCAGAATATGGTCATTTGAGTGAACAGCAGTTTTCTAGCCTGAAAGTAGCCAATTGAAGACACGTCAAGCAAAGAAATTATAAATAACTTGTTTTTTTCTCAAAAAAAAATAATACTCCGCCAAAGAAAAAAATTCTTTGAAAAGAAATTGCCTCATTTGTTTGATAAACGCCTGCAAGCCACTACTCATCAAAAATGATTAAAAGAATCTTTCTTTCACAAACTCATAATACAACAAATGCAAAAAACAAACATTCGCCTGTCAATTTGCTTTTTTTGAGTTAAAAGTATCACTTCATGAATACTTTTTTTGCTATTTTTTTTTGAAAAAAAACCTATTGAAAAGTTAAGTTTCTATTGTTTTGATTTTTTCGAAAAAAATGAGGCTCTAGAAGTAATAATTCTGGAAGCAGATGGAAGAATCAAATGTAAGAGCGGTTTTTTCTTTGCTTGATTATTTGGAAAATGGATCAATCTTCTAAGTCTAAATATCTCATTGCTAAGATTAGACTCAGATATCATAATTTTTGACCTTTGAAATTTGATATAGATTCAAAATGAAGAGTAACTCTAAATTTTCTTTTTCTTTAAGAAAAAAGAAATTGTAGTCAAGGTCTGATTTGTCCAGAACCATTGTAGTATTTTAGAGAGCATGGAAACCTCCTGGCTGACTCAGCACATGATAGCACATGATTTGTGGCACCTGCATACAATAATGAGTTGCTTCATTCTCCAATTAGTTCAAAGTTCAAGCTATACCTTGCATGTTCCAGGGTACAAATAGAGCATGCCATTGGAACTTTGAAGGGAAGATGGTCAAGTCTGCATGAACTGCACAATGAACTCAAAATACTAACTGATATTGTTAATCTTAAAAAATGGATATTTTGTGTGTCATTTCACACAGCTTACTTTTAGATATAGGAGGTATCTTGGGTCAAATCTACAACGACGAACAAGAAAATGTGGAGATTATTGCAGAAAAAGTTCATGTGCAAGTTCAGGGACAGAGCGCAAGAACTGATGTACAGTCAAAAGATGTCCAACATTCTGATAATTAAAATTCATTAAGTTAATTAGTTACTTTGTGAAATATTATTGATCATTTTCAATTTTTCTAGTGAATAAAGGTTAAATTTGATCTTGAATCTTTTGTAGAGTGAGGAATTATTTTAGTTAAAAAAAGAGAGATCCAAGAAATAGATGCAACAGAGCACATATAAGGAACAGATCTAACAACGAAATAATTGTCAATATGACTTTCCAAGGCCATATCAGCCCTTTCTTTGAAAAAAAATACAAACTTGATAGATAGCAGAGCTAAAAAATCAATTAATTTATTCATAGCATCATTGAGGGAGGATAATGTTTGGTGGTGGTATTTTGAAAGCACCATCAAATTTTGAGAAATCAAAGCCAAAGCTCTGATATGGGAAAAATATTCACCTTTTTGAACTTGAACTGGTTGTTTTAATTATTGGAGTCCATATTCCAAATATAAATTTAGGGTGTTGGTAAACACACGTAAGCCCTTACGTGTTTTTACCATAAACTTACGTGTTTATGGCCAAAACACGTAAGTAACCTAATTTTTTTATAAAAATTCCTCAGGCTCATTTTTGAGAATTTTTAACTTTTTTTTTTCCCATATTTTTTCCGACATGGGATGTGAAGGTGCCCAAATTTTTTCAAAATTTTTTTTTTGCCCAATTTTTCTATTTTGGGCAATTTGGTAAAATGGCCCATTTTTTTGAAAAAATTCATTAAAAATGTTCCCACTTATGAATTTCAATATTTTTTTTTAAAATGAAGGTGAGAATGTTGAGAATAATAAACCAGAAGCCCAACATTTTGGTTTTTTTATTTTGCAAGAACATTTGTAGGCCCAAAAAGTCCATGTTTTTTTATTTTTTTTGTTCATGTTTGTAATTAAATTGAAAATGCCATTTATGACATAAATTGAATTCAAAATTTAATTTATGATGAGTGGAAGTTAAAATTTGATTTTTTGCATTAACAGTGCCATTTATCACATCAAAAGTGCCATAAATGGCATCACTAATGACATAATAATGCCATAAATGGCATCAAGAATGACATACAGATGCCATTTATGGCCAGAAAATTGGCATAAATGGCATTACAGCAATGCCATGAATTGAATTTAATGGCCTTTACAATGCCATTTTTGCATTTAAAAATCCCATAAATGGCCTTAAAAATGGCATGAATGGCCTTAAAATTGGCCTTAACTATAACATAAATGGCATCAAAAATGCCATTTATGGAATCAAAAATTCCATTTGTGGCATTACATAAATGGAATTAACAATGCCATTTATGGTGTTACATAAATGGCATTATGCCATTTATTTCATTGATAATGCCATTCATGGTATTAGTAATGCCATTAATGGCATTGTTAATGTGACATTATTAATGCAATTTATGGCATTAATGGCATCAGAAATGTTGCATTTATGATGCCACAAATGGCATTGTTGATGCCATAAATGGCATTAATGGCATCAATAATATTTCATTGATAATGCCATTAATGGCACTGTGAATGCCATTTATGACACTGTTAATGCCATTTATGACACTGTTAATGCCATTAATGGCATTGTTAATGCCATTTATGGAACTGTTAATGCCATTTATGGCACTGTTAATGCCATTTATGGAATTGTTAATGCCATTTATGGCACTGTTAATGCCATTTATGGAATTGTTAATGCCATTTATGGCATTGTTGATTCCATAAATGGCATTAATGGTATCAGAAATATTTCATTGATAATGCCATTAATGGCACTGTTAATGCCATAAATGGAATTTTTAATGCCACAAATGGCATTAATGGCATCATAAATGCCATAAATAGCCATATTTCATTTAAAAACCATCCCTTACGTGTTTTTACCAATTTGCTTACGTGTTTTTACCAATACCCTAAATTTATTTCAATCTCTGTCTTGATAGCAATAATTGAGAGAATTTCTGAATGTGAAGGTTAGGTTTGATTTAGTTTGAAATGGTTTTATGTCTTAATCAGAGTTTTAATGACTAAATGATGGTAATTTTGATATTCTGGTTTTGATTTTTTATATCAATCAAGTAGTTTTTTTTGAAAGAAGCTCAAAAAAGTCACCTAAGAAATTTAAAAAAATTGAAATTTTCTCTTTGAATCAAATACATTTTTTTCAATATTCTTGAATCTTAGAAGCAATTCAATACTTACCAATAATCTCATATTTTTTTGAGTATTTTATCCATCTCAATGAAGAAAACAAATCTAGAAATCAAGGCCAAGAAACTCTTTATATTAAATATTAACTTTGTATCATTAAAAAGGTAAGTAAGGATCCGGAAATTGAAATGTGCTTTATAAACATGAAGAAATTTTAAAAAATTGTGTAAATAAAACTAAAGATATAATATCTTTCTCCACAGAATTTCAAGCCAATAATTTTTCTTTCTAGAATATATATTTCATTTTATTATTATGAAGATTTAAGGGTTGTTTTAATACTTAGAGTGGAGAAAAATGAGGAGAATTTATCCAAATGTTTATTGATTCTCAAGACTGATACCTTTATATCATTTGAAATGACCGTATGAGCTTTCTTTTTCTGTATTTTTGATTTATTAGATTTTCTCAAAGCTTTGTAGGCTTTGTTTAGATGAGAAACAGATATGATAAGAATATGCAGGAAATGAATCAAAGGCAAGGAATAAAAAGAGAAGTATGTTTGAATCCAAGGAAACAGAGTGAATATTATGTGTAAAAAAGAGGTTTATGAATGACAAAATGTAGATAAAATATAATAAAAAATACATATAAATAAGCTACAGAGCTCTAAAGGGTGGTTTTCGAGCCAGAGTTTCCCAACAATTAATATCTAATTTAACCCTTGATTTTAATAATAGTTATTATATTGAGCTTTAGGGATTTTAGAATATGATTAAAAAGTTTTCTCCTTCTTTAAATATTTCTGGAAGATAAGAATGAAGATGATTTTAAAAGACCTTTTTACCTTACTAATATTTATTTTCTTAGCTGAAGTGATAGAAATAAATTAAAGAGTGGCTTGGATAAATCTTGAATTTCCTGCAAAAATAAAGACAAGTCTCACTTCTATTTTAAATGGTTTTATTTCCTGAAATAAAAATAATTAAAACACAAACAAATAAATTTGAGTATTCTCCAATCAAATAAAAAAAAGAAATCAACATTATCTGGAATAAATGTCCTTTTGATAGTTACCAGTTAAGAGATTGGTCAATTTGATTTTTTAAGTGCCATAATAATATCATGGTGCTAATTTTTCCTGAAAGGGAGTTACCCTTTTTCTTATCTTGAAATTGAAGCTAAATTTTATTGTTTTTTCTTGGCTTAAAAATACATATCTTTTGTATCTTTAAATTTTCCTAATTTCCTTTTTCTACAAGCTTCATTGTAATATTTCCTTCATTTCTTCCTTTTCTAACTCTAAGTTCTGTTTCTCCTTTTCTCATACTAATACTTTAATACTCAATACATTGTCTCTAAAAATTTAATATAAAAATGAAAATATCAGCTTAACTTCAAACAGTACATTTACCTTCTTCCTCAAATTTTTCCAATTCTTTGAATTTCCTCAAGACAAGTGTAAGGAGTGTCTATGAAAGAAGCAGTCAAATAAGACTAATTCACTCTGACTGTACTTATAAGATCAATATAATAAAGAAAATTTATCATAAAAACAATTTATTAAATTTTCCATTCTATAAAATTCCAAAATTATTAATTGAATGATATAGTAAATAATATCACCAAAAAATAGAATTTTGTAATAAGTGAAATGAAACAAAAATTCTATCATAGAAAATATTTTATTAACAGTATTGAAGATAAGAGTATTATGGCTCCATAAGAGTCAATTATACTTAAAACAGAGCTTTCATGTCACAAAAAAGCTTTACGGACTAAAGAATGTTGGAAGATATTATTCCAGAAGAATAATATTATTAAAGATGATACTTTCATTAAGAAATTTACCAAAAAATTAGATATAGAAGAGCTTCGAACTTTCTATTTATAATTTCAAAAAATAAAAAAATGCTAAAAAGAAATAAAGCCACAAGATAGTAGGTAAAAAATTTTAAAACACATAGAAATTAAAGCGCTGAAGATTTTTTGAGTAATTGTAGAGGTGTACTTGTGGATTTACAACAATTAATTATAAATTAATAAAGTATGAATTCAAAGTATTAAGAGAAAATTGTATTTAACATAAATTTACTTGATTTAATGTTTTTTAATGATTTACAAATATTTAAAATATATAAGAATACTTTTATAATACCTTTCATTGATATAATAATATGAGTTTATAGGTTTGTAGTGATGATTGGATAATTATTTTGAAAAACAGAAATAATATGCTTGTTTGAAGTCTAAAAGCGCTCAAAGAGGTGTGAAAAGTAGTAAAATAAAAAATGATAGATCATAAACAATTATAATCCTTTGTATTGATAGCTAAATAACCTTGTTGTTGCATAAAATTATCATAATTACTGAATTAAGTGATCTACAATTGATACAGCCCCTTTGTGGTTAAGAAATAATAAATTTACCACAGTAATTATTAAGTTATTCTAAAATAAATGTTCATTTCCTTTAGCTTTGATTTCAATTTTTAAATAAGTCCTGCAAGTTTAATAGTAATCTATTGATAATTTTATTTTTAATGAATTTTTTAAGTTTTACTCTATTTTTATGTGGTACAGGTAAATGGCCTAGAAATGGATGTTTACTATAAATTAATGTTATGAATTCTATCAAAAAGGTCTTTCATTAATGATTTTTGGGTTTATCAATTGTAAATAATGGATATTCTACTTGGCTACAGCAGTCAAAGGTGTTTATTACCTTCTTTGCATGTCAAAATAGCAGCTTATATGATATTTTCTCATAATTAATGAGACATAGCCTTAGTAAAAATAGTTTACAAAAGTTTTTATAAAATAATTAGTGAAGTTTCCGAAATTTATCAAAGATTTGGAGATGGCTATTTCTCATAGGAATCAGATGCTGAGTACCCTGGATCTCTTTGATTTCTTTTGTTCTCTTTGATTATTTTTCACATCAAAATAGTGATTCAGCCCCAAGACTTCTATACCCCATGGATTCAAAAATAACATATTTTTAAGTTTTAAGAGCATGAATAACACCATATTTGGTACATATGTAATATGGGATTTGTCAGAATCCCATAATTTTGGTGTCAAAAAGAAAAAAAATTAACGATTCTCTTATGTGGTATTGAAGATGAGGTGTTGAGTTATATTCTATATTACCACTTCATATACTTAATTTGAGCTTATTAAGACTTTGGAGATACCCTAGGTAAATGTTTGTGTAGAGTTTGAATCTGTCTCTCAATACATGGATTTCCTTACTTACAAAATTTTTATTCATGTTTTTCTTCATACAAGATAATGAATTCTGGATATATACATGCCTTAGGGGTTTTTTATATTCCAAAATTTCTTTGAGAATTATTTGTGTTCTATTTTGGTAAGGAAGAAATACCCCAAAGCTCACAACAAGTGTTCTTTTGAATTTAAAAATTCCTGAATGATAGGGGGTTCTGAATGTATATTCCCTTCATTGTACTAGTCATAGCCATAAAATGTATGCATAAAACCCCCAAAAAATCTTTTGAAAAAATTGTTAATTTTACAAAAAAATGAACATGAAGATTATATTATTTAAATAAGCTACAATTCAATCATAATGATATCTGTTATGATTGAGTTAATAATAAGAATACTGATTTGGAATTCTTGGAGATTTTTTATTGAACACCAAAGTATCAAAGAGTGCTTTCCAGCTACATTGTGAATGAAATTCAGACAAAGGCTGTGCACTTGGATTTTGTTTTGAAATTAGATAAATCTCTTGATAAAATCAACATATAGTCTCCATATTTCCTTCAATTAGATTGATTACTTTTGAATCATCCCTTTTGATAATCCCCAAATTCAGCTGAATTAACCAGATTATGAGACTTCATGTATTTAACCTACTATTTCTTGATTTGTTTACACTTTTTTTTTCACTGAGCTTCTTCTTTTACTTCTTTCTATTCAAATTGATTTTAAACATGTATAATGAAATTCATTTGTCTTGCAGGGGAAATTACAATATGAGGGGAGCCATTGTCTATGAAAACTTCAACATAATCAGCCTTGTTCTAAATCAATTCAGTAATAATCTAGAACTTGGATTTTTTCATATGAGGTGTTGGAATATTCTTTGAGTATGAATTATTGTTTTTGGGATTTCTTATTTATTGAAAAAAGGCTTTTAAAACTAAGAATGTGAAATATGAGAAATTTAAGAATGGATAATTTTAGTTTTTAGTGTAACTGTAAGATGTGTCTGTGAAACTGTTGATAATATTACTATTATTCAACAGTCCTATTACTTTTATTATGAAATATAATAGTAAAAATTATTATAACCACAATGAAATGATTAATTAATTAATTAATTATTTTACTTGTTATACACTACTAGTGATTATAACAGTAAGCAGTAATTGTCTACAAGAATCAATTATAAGAAGTATTCAATAATAAAATTGTTTTAATATATAATTATATTTTTCAAGAATAATTAAAGATATAATTCTTGAAGAAAACTATTACTAGAGAAAAAATTTAAGAATTAATAATAAATCACTCACCAATACTCAAATGAACCTTGGAAAGAGATTGGTAAAGAGATTTGATGGATAATTGTGGATTTAAAGGATCAAAATTAATTTTATAGAAGTATTAAATCAATAAATAGTTTATTTCTATGATTTAAAATCTTTCTGATTGATTATATAAGATTTGAAACACTTAAGAAAATATTTGACTAATACTTACTTGTTGGTAACAAAGTTACAATTGGATAATAAGATGATTTGGAAAAAACAGCAAGAGAAGGCCTATTTTAAGTCAAAGACAGATCACAAAGGCATGCCATGAAGAAAACTGAAAATACAGTGAGTGAGAAAACAATAAAACTTTTTGAATTATTGATTGAATCATCTGTTGTCACATAAGATTATCATAATTGCTTAATTAATGCTTTTATGTGACTACCAACCCATTTATGGTTGAGAATAAAAGGAGTAACAACTGTAAATCTTCTGTAATTTCAAAAGAAAAATTGATTTCTCAAAGTTATTAATTTTATTGGAAACTTCATAACAGGTTGTATTTTCTGTAAATTTTTTGAATATTCAGTGTTTCACAAGGAAGCATCAAAAATGGACTGTAAGTAAAGCTTTTGATTTTAATTATGAAACCATAATTCTTATGTTTTTCTTTCTGAGTCATGAAATCCTCCATTGATCCTGAAAGCTCCAGAAAGATTAATTAAGAATTGTATTTTTAATGAATTTTTGAAGTTTTTACCTCATTTCTACATAGAATTGCAAATAGCACAATATGGCTGATTTCTATGAGGTAAATAAATGGAGAATGGTCCAAAAACGGTTTTAATTACTCTTTTGAGGTTTATAACTGGAAAATAATCAATAATTAACATGTTTACAGGAGTCTAAGTTTCCCTTTACCTCCTTATCACATTGAAATAGCAGCTTATTTGCAAGTTTCGTATGATTTAATGAGATTTTAACTTGGTATTCAGGTTCCCCAAAGGTTTTAGTATACTAATTGGGACAGATAAGCCATTTATCCAAGATTTAGAGCTATACACGCCTCAGGGGCCTCAGAAGCTGGGTAACCTGGCTCTCTTTGATGTCTTTTGTCCCCCTTAGCTATTTTCACATCAAAAATAGAAATTCAGGCTTAAAGACTGATATCCACTATGGGTGTACCAAACCTGTATGTAAGAATACCATAATATTAAGTTCCACAAACATGCATAACACTATGATTAGTGTATATGTAACATGGGATTTCTCACATTCCCATTATTTTGGTGTGAAATTGAGAAAAACAAAAAATTTCACAATTATTTTATGTGCTATTGATGATGTGGTGTTGAAGTATTTTCCAAATTACCACCTCATATAGTTAATTTAAGCTTATTAAAGTTCTAGAGCTACCCTAGGGGAATTTTTGTGTAGAATCCAAATTTGGCCTTAAATCCATGGCTTTACTTACTCACAAAAAAGTTATTCAGCTTTTCTGAAATCCAAAATGATTAATTTTGAATATATGAATGAATTATGGGTTATTCATAGTTCAATTTTTTTTCAAGCTCATTGTGGCCTATTTGGGTATGTACAATATACCTCAAGGCTCACAGTAACAAAATAATTTAATCGTGAATTGAGAAGGAATCAGAGGAATATGATTTAATAATAATATGGGGGTAGCTTGGTGAGCACAAAATTAATTAAATGATTTTTCTAAAGAGATTTGATATCAATTCAATAAAAGAATCTATGTTTTCTGAAATAAATTGGGGATAATAATTGGAATATTCAACTATATTGAATGTTTTTCTTAAACATGAATTTAATTAGGTTTGATACCCTTTATCAAGGAATAATAAATTTTTTCAAAAGCATTTGATAGATTCTAATATAATTCTTTTTTTCATAATGGGACTGTATAAGTAGAAATTTAACTATATAATAAAAGAATTCAAAAGTTATACTTGAAAATTCTGACCAAATTTAAAACAAATGATTCAAAAAGGAAGAAATTAAAGAACTAAGTGATCCACTAATTCATTCTACTACCGGGTCAATACAAATTTCTTTTTGAAGAATAGTATCTTTAATTTTTGAGATTATGTTGTTCAGAATTTAACATCAAATTTGTATTTTAGCCAAATTGAATTAAATATTCATTTTTTTATCTGAGTATATTATTTTGTTTGATAAAGACACATATCTAAATTTTTATTTGAATTAGGATCTCAAATTGAGACCTTTTATTGTGTTCATACTCATAACCAATTTTTTCTCTCACACATTTTTAGAATGAATTTTGAATGAGCTCATGAAAAAAGGCATCAGTAATGTAAGGAATCTACTTTTCATTATGAAAATAAGGATTTGAGTGGTTTTAATGATTTCAATTGTTAATTTACTTCTGTTTCGGGAAAATGTACTATATTCAAATAAAGAACGGACTTTCAGATGAAATCTTCTACTAATTCTGAATTTTATAATATGGGACAAGACCCTCTTTCATATTATGGTAAGATGAAATACTTTTATTCTGAACAAATATTACTACAACTTCACATGAATTTCAGATTGGTTGTATCATGATAAATTTTTCTTTAAAAAGTAACATGTGCCTTATTGTAGTATAAAATATTGAATATCTTTCCTTGAAAAGGAATATCACTAATGAAAAGATACAAATTCTATAGCCAAATTTACCAAATAACTTTCATGGAATTGTTTCATTTAAGAAAACATAACCCATTACTATCTTATAATTACCAATTTTAATCATGGTGGGAGAATTAATTACATAAGAGAATAATCTTTATTGTTTTGCTTCCCATATGTTCATGTTTTGTTGTTATTAAAGCTTACTATGAGAAATCAACTTCTCTACTGATGAAGAGGAAGTTGGGATGGTAAGATATTGTGGGGAAATCTTTACCAAAGAAGGTAAAATTACTGTTAATATCTGACTATAAGGACTATTACTAAGATCCCTAATTACTAAAGACAGAAAGTAAAAAAAAAAAAAATACAATTAATGAAGAGTATACTCATATTCACTGATAGGTTAAAATTTCTTTAAAGAAAACAATACCCTATTTGTGTTAGCTGACTGAGAGCTATTAAATTGTGTGAGATTAATGGAAATTTACTACATTTTGAATAGCTTGAGGCACATGAATTTCATGGCTTAGATGATTGATGGAGAGTATTAAATAATTGTGGCCTCGTTAAATTTCTCAAAGGTCACAAAAAGTATCATTTCTTGAGAAGCTCAATAAAGTTTTGGGACCTTGGAGGTGAAACTAAAAAAGATCTCCACACTATTTGTTGATAACCAGAATTAAAAAGGGTAGTGATTAAATTTCAACTGTTATGGAACTCAAAGTATTTGTATTTTTGTATATTCTTCATTTTTGAATGGCTTTCTTGGGACCCAGTATGCTAGGACTTTTAAGAGTAATTTTTCAATTTACTAATGAGTTATTTGTATGTAAGTAAGACAAGATTCTTTTTTTTGGAATGATTCTGGGGAAGCTCAAATGAAGGATTTGAAATCACAATAATAGGCTTCATAAGCTCAAGAGAGGCTCAGACATTTTAACTCAATGAAAATATCTCCTATCAGAGGTTTTGGTGCATAAATTAATGTTATTTCAGAGTTTTGGGAATGTTAAATCTGCTTCAATAATTGATTCAAATGAGCTGTTTGAGTTGAAAGTGCTATAATTTTGGAGTAATGTCTTTGGTTGTGTATATTAATAAAATTTTTATTTTATATAGTTAATGCACTGATATAAGGGAATGGTTTTTGAGGGAAAATATGATCAGAGATTTATTTTGTTCAGATGAAGATGTCACCCTTGACACCACTTCCTTTATTGTAAGTTTTCATTATTAAAAAATAAGTGAGAATTACCAACTTCAATCTTATTTTACTGTTGATCTCCTCAAAAATAAGTAAGAATTAATATAGGAATAATTAAAATATCTAGAAATATTGTGATTTCAAGAATCGAAATAAATAATATATAATATCATCATTTCACTTAGTATAAAAATAAGAGATATATGAATATATTGATAATTTATATATAAAAAAAATAGTTACTATTACCAAAGATACCGATTGTGTAAAGAGTGAAATTAAATAATAAAATAATAATAAATAAACATAATATTTCTAATATTAAATCTATAATTGCTATAATGATTATAAGAGAAATATATCTAATAAAAAGATAAAAGACTTACTATGAACACTTAAAATAAGAGTTTCATATTATTATTTTCCTAGCTTAGTAATTAAAACTTTTAATTACATTTAGTTGATATGATGATGATGGAAATAATACAATTATTGCAATTTCTCAAATGGATTTGAGATTTAGAGGAACTTAACAAAATTTGGTAGAAATATTAAGAGGATCACAAGTATATGAGTGAGTATTTGAATTTCAATATTTAGTCTTTAATTGTTTACTATTTCATTTAAGGATAAAGATTTTAACTTGAGTATTTATTCTCTTTATTGAGTTTTTAGCATCTGGTGGCAAAAAGGAGGAAGAAGAGGTATTTTTATAGTAATAATATTCTCAAATAATAGTCAGAAAAGCTATAAGAGCTGGTTGTCAATTATTTACACTGGACTAAATCATAATTCTAAGGTTTGAAGGTAATTGAATCATGATTACATCATCTTGTTTGACCATAACTTCATCATTTTGGAGATAGAACTGTAGCTTTAAATATATGACCTAATAGTTGGGGAAGAAGAGTAAATTTTGTGTAACCTTGTATTTTTAGCTTAAAAACCATCTCTACATAGTTTTTCTCTTTCACTGGCTAAACTGAAACTATAATAATTTTTAAAAAGCAAGAATGATCAGTTTTCTCACTAGCTTTTCATTTGTAAATGAAATGAGAGATATGATAGTGGATTCAGATAGAGTTTATGTAATTTTTTTTGCTTGTGGATGCTTGGGGAGCTTACACTGGGATGTTGTCCTTTCCTTGGGCCAAATTCTTCTCCTGGTCCTCTGACAACATGCTTTGGTTTTTCAACCAAGCTTTTATCTGTTGGACTTGTCCCTTGCAAGACATGGGTGCCCAACCCCTCAGAAGTTCTTCTGTCTTTCCTGGGCCTATGAGCTTCTTCACTTGAAGATGAGAGTTCATTGTGCCTATCCAAAGACTTGGCAGAAGCTCCCACTCCTGCTGCTTTGCCGCCATAAAGCAGTTCTTGTACTGAGACTGGTATATTTCTGTTGCTGCCTGCTGGAAATGATTCAGGTCTGACAACAGGAATAGCAGTTATTTCAGCTTCTGGAATCTCAATAAGAGTGTCAAAGGTTCTGGGTAACCTTTGGGAACTGGTGGAACTTCTGACATCCTCCATTTGTGCCTCTCCTCTGGGCAGACATTCTTGTCTTTTGGATTTTTGACTTGAATTATCTGGTCCACATCCATTTGATTGGATGGAGTAGTGGCTTCCACTTCTAGTTGGAGTCATTTCACGTCAATTCTAAGAAATGAATTAAATTCACCTGCTGGACCTTTGAATGGTTCTTTGGTAATTAAACCCCTTGGTGCTGGGCTGGTTTGAATTTCAATACTAGACTCTTATGCCTCAGAGTCTGAAGAACTTTCTCTGATGGATGACACCAGAGAAAATTCAAAATATAAGTTATTTTATCCAACAATAAAAATAACATATAAACTCAACTTATTGAATAAAGTTGTTTTAATGTAATTTATGGGAAATTACGTCAAAATTAAGGAAAAATGTCTAAATATTAAATAAAAAACAATTTTTTTTAATGAAGATTTTTTAATTTTTTATTTGATTTTATATTTTCTTTAAAGAAATAATTATTATTCAATTAATAAGTTATTGATAAAAATTGTATCATTATTCACTTTATACCAGAATAACTCAAAGAATAAATTTCAAGTCTGTGATGTGAAAAGCCACTGGTTAGACAAAAGAAATTTATTCCAAGGCACTCAATAGTATATTTCTGCAAACAATATTCTTAAGAAAAAATAACTTTATTAATATTATAAATATTATTTATAAGGGATAAGTCCCAAAAAGCCAATATTAAAATAAATATGGTAATTTTATGTCAAAAAAGAGTAAAATAAGGTTTATAATATGATTTATGTCCCAAAAATTGGTTAAAAGAATGGTCAGGCCCCCAAATGTAAGGTTTGTCTATGAAACCCTTGATAATAGTAACAATATCAAGAGTACTATGACTGTCCTCAGTAGAGAAATATAATATAACAAAATATTATAACCACAAATTAAATATAATTATTAAAAACTAAATTTAATCATTATTATATAATATAATAATAAAAGAAATATTAATAATTATAATAAATTATAATTATTCTATTATTGTTATAGTCACTGACAGTTATAACAATAAGAAATGTAAAGCTCTTAATGAGACAATTGCATGTGGAAAATATAAATATTTAGCCACTTATAAATAATATAAATGTTATTTATAAAAATAAATTATAACACACACTGTGCAGATATAATTCTTATAGAAAGATTTTATATAAAAAAACTACTAATAGATAAAAAAATATAAAATTTCAGAGAAAACTTACTTATAATATATATTCAATACAACAAGTCAAATACAACAGTTATTATATTAAGTAATCATTATAAGTTAAAAACACGCAAAAAATAGATCTTTTTAAAAGATAAAACAACTTTTTATAATAAAAAAATATGATCAAAGAGTTTTTAAGAGGAATTTGTGGATTTTAAAAGATATTTTAAAGACAAATATTTTATAAAATGAAATATATTATTTGGTGATTACAACAATAATCTGAATTGTATGATTTCAATTCTTTAATTTAAAATTAATAAAGTATAAAATAGCTTAAGAGTTACTTTAATAATAAGATTTTATATGTAATGAAACTTTACCTGTTTAAATGTCTAATATAATGGACTTGGATTGAATTGATGGAAAAAAATAGTGATGAATAGACTCTTTTTATGTATGAAGAGCATCCCTCATGATCCACAATGGATATAGAGGGCATCCTCAAGTCAAAACTGAAAAACCATGCTTCAAAATAAAGTTATCAACTTAAGGTAACTTATTTTTAATTCAAATTTAAAGCTACTGGTGTCATTCTTAACTCCAAGTAACTTTAATCCTCATTTAAGTTGACTATTTTCAGTTTAAATATAAAAAAGTTTATTTATATTGAAGCTCATCACATGAACAACTTAAAAATAAAGCTTCAAGCAAAAATCTCTTATACTCAACTTTTAATTAATTTTTAAAGAAATATTAATTTTCTCTAAGTATAATTAAAAGAATAATTTTCCAGGCTAATTACCAATAGAAACTGTTTATGAAAGATAGGTAAAATTTAATTTATACACAGATAACATTGAATTGTAAGCTGTGTAAAATGTTCAAGCAAACCCATTAAGATTTGGACTTTTAAGGAATTTTTGAAGTTATTGCTATTTTTCCACATAAAATAGCAATACACACTAAAACTGAACTTTTAATAAGGTTTTAATGCTTGAAACTTTCAATTTTTAAGTCTATTTAAGCTTTGCCAGGTCTCAAAACTTCAATTTCAAGCTTTCATATTGGGATTTACCTTTTGGCAGCTTGAGATTCCTGTCCAAATTGGGTTAAAAACAGTTTAAAGTTTAAGGTTGGATCAAAGTATAAACTTAAAGCGTAAATAAGGTTGAAAATCCTCCAATACAGGTGTACAGCCTTAATTTAATCCTTGAAGATCCAAAGAGTTGGGTACCTCAGCTCTGTTTGGTCTTTTTCCTTTCTCCCACCTTTTTGTGTGGATTTTGCACTTTTATTTATTTAAATCCATACTGTGGCCTTAAAAACTTTTAAATGGAGCTCATGCAGGATTTTCATCCTGTATGGCAAATCCTTAGCCAATTCAGTAAATATACACAACACCTCAATTTTAACTAAAATTTTGGTAAGTTTTCACAAACCTTATGCAATTTTAAATTTAAGATTATTTAAGCTTAAATTTAAAAATTTCATAGAAATGTTAAAAAAATTACATTAGTACTGTAAGATTCTTACATCTTCCGATAACCTAAGAAATAGGAATTTCTGGGTATAACACCCTATTGGTGTACCCTAGGTTGATTTGGTGTAGAATCCAAAAATGACATAATAATTATAACTTTGTTTATCCAAACAAAATTTTTATACATTTTTTGTTATTTTTTATTTTAATTTCAGCTGAAAAATCCTTTTCAAGACTAAATAAGCTGTATATAAAGTTATTTGTGGACTTATGGGTATGTTATATATACCTCACAGGCTCACAATTTTGGTGATTACCACTCCTTTCAGTGCCATCAAAGAAAATATCTTCCTGAAAGAATGACTTGGAATTATCAAAAACTTGGGAATTGAATTAAAAAGGTATGGTCCATTTGCCAAAGTAATAATGGCCATAATTATGGAATTTATGTTGAGAGCTTGGCCAATGATTTGTTCCCACAATTTTACAAGTGTTAATATAGTGGCCAAGGTGATGCTTAAGACAAAAGTGGTATAATACCTCTAAAGGTTCATACCAGGAGTGGGGACTTAATTTCATAAACTCCTCTCCACACCAAGCATAATAAATAATCAAGCTCTTGAAGAATCTTTTCTTGGCTTGTCAGGATACAATTCTTGGAAATCTTTGACAATTTCAGGAGAATTCTTGAGGTTTTCCACTGGTTTCCAAGTGGTTATTTTTGTGGCTTGACTGAAACCTTTCCATTCCTCCAGATACCATAATTTTCCTCCATTGAGCTTTGAATCCAGTATTTGAGAGACTTCCAATCCCTCTTCTTCTTTAATTATAATTGAAGGAGGAGGCTCTTTATTCCTATTTGGGATAACTGATGTCTTTACTGGTTCTAAAGGGGAAATATGGAAGACTGGGTAAATGGAATTCCATTGAGATGGGCTTTTGAGGTGGTAGGAATGAGTTCTGACTTTTTTCAAAATTGGAAAAGGACCCCACCATATTTCTGAAAGTTTTTTGGTGGGTATTGCTGATTTGATGTCTTTGGAGGAAAGCCATAACATGTCATCATGATTGAAAAAAGGCGGACTTTCTCTACCTTTATCTTAATATGTCTTAAACCTGTTTATGGAAACTTCAAGCTGTCTCTTGAAATCTTTCTGTAATTATTGGTTTTTTCTTGATAAATTTTCAGCAGAATTTTCTTGAGTGATTTGAACTTATTAAAATTGAGTATTTCTGCCATAAACAGAAAAAAAGTATGATTGTTTTGTTGAATAGTGGTCAGAGTTATTGTAAGAAAGCTCAGCCAAAGGGAGACAGGTGTGCCAGTAATCTTGACAATGAATAAAATACATCCAAAGGTACTGATATAGTATATTGTTTAACCTCTCTGTCTGTCCATCAGTTTCAGGATTGTAGGCAGTTAACAGATATCTTGAAATATTGACCTTCTGACAAAGACTGTTGCAAAAATAACAAACAAAAAGTGAACCTCTATAGCTGAAAGTTCTTGAAGGAAGGCCATGCTTTGAGAAAATACTCTTGATTAATAAATTGTCCAAAGCCAGTGAAGTGATTCAAGACATTTTTGTAAGAAATATTTGCAATTTTTGAGAACCTGTCCACTATGAGTAGAATTGAGTCAAAATAATTGGAAAATTGAGTTTGAGTGATGAATACCATTGAAAGAAGAATTGAAGGGCCATTTGGAACTGGAAGGGTCTTTAGTAATCCAAAATTCTTGTGATGAACTTACTTGTGTATTGAGCACTGTTGAGAGGATGAAACATAATCCTTGATACCTTGAGTCATTCCAGACCAGTGAAAATCCTGCATGAAATTTTGGGAGTCTTCTCTTGATCAGGATGGTCAACTAGAGGAGAGTCATGGAAATTTTGAATTGTGGGGTCATTTGGGACCACCAACTGATCTTTGAAGAGAAGAAGTCAGGAAGAAGTAACAAGATAAACCTAAACAGATTTGGCTTTACCCAAATATTGGAGGAGACTTCTGAATTGGGTCAACCAGATTTTAAAGAAAATCCAACTTTACTGCAAAGAACCTTAAGGGTAAATGTTCATCTTACTTGATAATCTTTTGAAAATTTACTAGATTCTTCCTGTTGACATCCTCCTCCCTCTATGGGTAAATGACATCTGGACATGACAATGCATCTGGAAGAGTGGCTATGCTTCCACGGTCATAAGTGAGGGTGAAATAGAATTCAGCCCAACGGGCTTGATGGTGAGTTAGTACTTTCAAAGACATAAATTATTAAAGTGAAGAATGATTGGTGAGAAATTCAAAAGAGGAAGAGAGAGAAAGAAGAAAAGACATTCAAGACTTGAGAGCCAAGACTATGCCAAGGAGTTCCTTGTTATCAATCTAATAATTGAGCTCTTCTGAAATTAAATTACAACTATCAAAAGCAATAGGATGTTTTTATGAGTCAGTGACCTGACTCAGTAAAGCAAACAAGGCATAACTGGAGGATTTGGTTTGTAAAATAGTGGGTAGATATGGTTTTAAGTGAGAGAGAACTGGAGCTGCTGTGAAGCCTCTTTGAGTTGTTGAAACTGGATAAGAGATTCCTCATTGAGGGGGAAAACTTAATCTTTCTTGAGGAACTTGGTTAGTGAACTGATTGCCTTTGAGTAATTCTTGATTAAGCAGTGGGAGAATTTAGAAAAGCCAAGGAATAATTGAAAAGCCTCTAGGCTTCTTGGAGGAGGCCAACTCAGAATTTTCTGGAATTTTCCTTTGCAAATCATGAGGACTTCAGAAGAAGCAATATAACCTCAATATTCACAATTTAAAGCATGAAAGAGGAACTTGGAAGCCTTAGCAAAGAGATTCTTGGCTCTGCGTCTGGCAAGAACAGTGAATACATGAGTAAAATGTATTTATTCAGACTTGGAAAAGACCACAGAATAAACATCAAGAAGATCAGAGAAAATATCATTGACAAGAGCTTGTAAAGAGGAAGGAGAATTGTTGAGCCCAAATGGAATAAACAAGTACTCATAAATGCCATATTTGGTTCTAAAAGATGTCAAACTTTCACAGCCCTCCTTGATTTTGAGAAGTTTATATGAACCACAAACATCAAGATTGTACAAGATACAAGAATCATTAAAGAAAGTGAGAAGCTGATTCATAGGAGAAACAGGATATTTGTTCTTCCTACTAACAGGAGCGATTTTGTGGTAATCAACACACAAACAAAAGTCACTATTGTTATTTTAAACAAACAGGACAGGTGCCCCTGTTGAAGAGAAGATTTTCCAGATGAAACCTTTCTCTAAATTATCTGAAATGTAGGCCCCAAGTGTCTTTGAATCATGGTTTGATAAAGAGTAGATGACCCCTCCAAGTTGATATGATTATCACAGGTACAGTGAGGAGGAAGATTTTGTGATTTCACCTTAGATAATACATCCAAATAGTGGTGATAAGCAGAAGTAACAACCTTCATCACAGTTTAAATTTCTTCTGGATCTTCCTCTTATTCCCACAGCTCCTGCAGGGAGATATGATAAGATGAAGGAGGAAGTTCCACAATCCCATGGAATACATGAAGGGAAGATAAAGAGATATCTTCTCCAAAAGGTTTTATCTCTTTGAAGACTTCATCTATAGAGAGTAGCAATGACTGAGGGAAATTTAAGGAAGGAATATGGACAGAAGCTGGGAAAGATAGTGTTCTATAATCTCCAACCAGAGCAGCACAGGTAGTCGCAGTGGAAAAGGCATTACTGAGGGGGATAAGAGAATGTCTATAGTCCTTATAATCAGGATTAAATGTGGTAAGCCCTTGCCTTCAATAAATGGATGGATTAAAGTGATTAGCAAAGTCAAAGGACAATATGAGATATTCTCCCTTGGGAGTATCAATGAATAAAAAGTCCCATTAAAAGCTTGGGAAAGAAGTCAGCTCAGCCATACATTTAGTATGGCAAGTCACAAATAAAGAAAGGGACTATGAGGAGTCCAAAATGATAAGAGGAATCTTCTCTGGGAGTTCTTAAATGGTCAAAGAGTACTTGTGAAAAGGTTTCTTTGCAATAAATGAGTTGGTAGCACCAGATTAACTGTGAGCCTGTTAGGTATGTATGACATACCCTTGAGGCCACAAGTAGCTTTATACACAGTTGATTTGGTATTGAAAAGACTTAGAAATTGGATTTAAAATGAAAAATAATAAGAAATGAGTATAGTTTTTTTGGATAAACAAATTTATAATTATTATGTCATTTTTGGATTCTACACTAAAAATAACCTAGGGTAGACCCATAGAGCGTTATACCCAAAAATGATTTTTTTTTATGTTATTAAAATATTTGAGAATCTCACAGTACAATTGAAATTTTTATAATTTTTTTTTAAAATTGTTAAATTCAAGCTTAAATAAGCTTAAATTTGACTTTGTATAAGGCTTATGCAAGCTTACCAAAATTTTAGTTAAAAGTGAGGTGTTGTGTTTATTTACTGAATTGGCTAAGGATTTTCCATACAGAATTTAAATCCTGCATGAACTCAATTTAAAAGGGTTTAAGGCCATAGTATGGCTTTAAATAAACAAAAGGGCAAAAACTGCACAGAAAGGTGGGACAAAGGAAAAAGACCAAACAGAGCTGGGGTACCCAGCTTTTTTGGATCTGCAAGGATTCAATCAAGGTTTTCCACCTGTATTTAAGGATTTTCAACCTTATTCAAACCTTAAGATTAGACTTTGATCCAAATTTAAAGTTTAAACTGGTTTTATTCCAATTGGGATGGGAATTCCAAGCTGCCAAAGGGTAAATCCCAATATGCAAGCTTGAAACCAAGGTTTTAAGAACTTTCAAAGCTTAATCAAGCTTAAATATTTGAATTTACAAGCATTAAAACTTTATCAAAAGTTAAGGTTTGGTGTGCATTGTTATTTTATGTTGAAAAATGAAAATAACTTCAAAAATTCATTAAAAATCTGATTCTCAATGGATTTGCTTTCAATTTTTACACATATTACAAATTGATGCTATATATGTATAAATTAAGTTTTAAGTATCTTTTATAAACAGGTATTATTGGTAATTAGCCTGAAAAATTACTCTTTCAATTATACTTGAAGAAAATGCAGATTTCTTCAAAAAATAATTAAAAATTAAATTCAAAAGATTTTTTCTTGAAACTCTATTTTTAAGTTGTTCATGTGATGAACTTCAATTTATATAAAGACTTAGGATAATAAATCCAAAAGAGGATTAAAGCTACTTGGAGTTAAGGATAACACTGGTAACTTTAAATTGGAATTAAAAATAAGCTACCTTAAGTTAAGAACCTTATTTTCAAGCATGGTGTCTCAGTTTTGACTTCAGCACGCCCTCTGAATCCATTATGAATCATGAGAGATTCTCTGAAGCCATAAAAGAGCCTACACATCACTGCTTTTGTCCATAACTCATAAATCATTCCAATTATATTAGACATTTAAACAGGTAAAGTTTCATTAAATATACAATATTATTATTAAAGTAATTTTCAAGTTATTTTATTCTTTATCAATTTTAAATTGAAGAATTGAAATCATAGAGCACAGATTATTGTTCTAATAACAAATAATAATTTTTATTATATAAAATAAGTATCTGAAATATCTTTTGAAATCCACAAATTCCTCTTCAAAACTCTTTCATAAAATTTTCTATCATAAAAAGTTGTTTTATCTTTCAAAATATTGATTTCTGTTGTGTTTTTAACTTTTAATCATTATTTGATATAATAACTGTTGCTATTTGATTTGTTGTATTAAATAAGTATTTTAAGTAAGCTTTTCTCTAAAGTTCTATATTTTTTATCTATTCTTAGTTTTTTCTATAGAATCTTTCTTTAAAAATTCTCTCTGCACAGTTTTTGTGATAATTTCCTTTATAAATAATATTTATATTACTTATAAGTGGATAAATATTATCATTTTACATGTGGAATTGTCTCATTAAGAGACTTTACTTCTTATTGTTATAATTGTCAGTGAATATAAAAATAATAGAATAATTATAATTCATTATAATTATTGATATTTTTTCTATTATTAAATTATTTAATATTAATTTCTTTTCTTTTCTTTTCATATATAACTATTTTAAATAATTATATCCATTTGTGGTAGTAATATTTGATTATATTATATTTTCTACTGAGGACAGTCATTGTACTCTTGATATTTGCCATTATTATCAAGGGTTTCATAAACAAACCTTACATTTTGGGGCCTGGATGTGATTCTAACCAATGTTTGGGGCCTAAATAATATTCTAGACCTTATTTTACTGTTTTTTGACATAAAATTGCCATATTTACTTTAATATTGGTTTTTTGGGACTTATCCCTTATAAATAATCTTTATAATATCAATAAGGATATTTTTCTTTAGAATATTATTTTAACCAATATACTATTGAGTTATTTGAAATGAATTTCAATTGTCTAACTAGCAGCTTTTTCACATCACAGACTTTAAATTTATTCTTTCAGTTCTTCTAGTATAGATTGAATAATAATACAATTTTTATTAACAACATATTAATTGCTTAATTATTATTTCTTCAAAGAGAATGAAAAAACAAATAAAAAAAATTAAAAGTTGAAAATGATGACTTGGAAAGTTTTTTCTTTACTCTTTAGACATTTTTCTTTATTTTTGACATAATTTTCCATAAATTGCATTAAAAAAACTTTATCTGATAGGTTGAGTTAATAAGTTATTTTGTATTCTTAAATAAAATAACTTACTTTCCCTGTCTTCTCTAGTTTCATTCATCATAGAAAGCATATCTGACTCTAGTACCTCAGAGTCAAGTATTGAAATTCAAACCAGCCCAGCACCAAGGGGCTTAATTACCAAAGAACCTTTTAGAGGCCCAGGAGGTGAAATCAATACATTTCTTAGTCTAATCTACTTTAAATTAACTTTGAATGACTACTAATAGAAGTGGAAGTAATTAATTCATCCAATCAACTGGATCTGGACTAGGACATTCAAGTCATAAATCAAAAAGACAAGAATATAAGCCCATAGGAGAGGCACAAATAGAAGATTATAGAACTTCTACCAGTTCCCAAAGGTTAGCCAGCACCTTCTACACTCTTATTGAGAGTCCAGAAGCTGAATTGATTTCTATTATTGCTGTCAGACCTGAATCATTTCCAACAGGCAACCATAGAGATATACCAGGCTCAGTACAAGAACTTGTTTATGGCAGCAAAACAGAAGGAGTGGATACTTCTACCAAGTCTTTGTATAGGAAAAACAAACTCTTATCTTCAAGTGTAGAAGTTCATGGGCCCAGAAAGGACAGAGGAACTTCTGAGGGGTTGGAAACCCATATCTTAGAAAGGACAAGTTCAACAGATAAAATCTTGGTTGAAAAACCAAAGCATGTTGTCAGAGGACCAGAAGAAGTTGGCTCAAGGAAAGGAAAACAGCCCAGTTGAATCTTCTCAAGCCTCCAAAAGCAAGAATATACCTCAAAAAGTGCCAAAAAAGGACAAACCGGCCCCAAAGAGCAATCAGAAGGGAAATAAAAAGGCAAAGTCCAAGTGGAAAAAGCCTTACACACAGAATTACAGACTTCCAAAGAGAGAAAAGACAGCCATGGACAATGTGTTCAATATGGCAAGAACTCTGATGGAATTCATAAACAAGGAGGTGGGAAGAATGAAACAATCCTTTCCAAAGAAATATACCTTGTAAAGCTTGTAACTCACTTTGAAGCTTGTAATAAAGAAATCTTGGCAAAGCTTAACAATTTTGAGTATATCCAACAAAAGTTGCGTAGAGAAATTTTACAAGTAAAAGAGACACAAAAGACCATTATTGGTCTAGAAATTGTAAATAAAGACAATATTTTGCCTTTGACACAAATTTGTGAGATAATTGAGTCCAAGGTCACCTTACTCAATCAACCAGATGATAATTCTAGTTCTTTTATCACTAAACAGTTAAAAGAGCTACTAATACAAGTTCAAAACTTAAAAAATTCAACTGGTCCCAATGCATCTATTTTCCAAGAACAATTGGAAAAAAGTGATAAAGAAAGACTTGAATTGAAGGAATATATTAAATAATTTATTGATAATATATCATCAAAAAATGAATTGCCAAGACAGTCCACACCAATTCTTGACAAAAATGTGTTGAACTTTGAATAATGACTTACATCATACAATTTAAAGCAATTCAGAATTGGAAACTGAATGTAATTTTAAGGACATTCCCAGACTAGAGGAATGGCAAACCCTCAGTGGTGAAGGGGAATATAATCATATGGAATTGATGAAGACAAGTGATATGTTTAAACAAGACTTTAACATACCAGATGAATACATAAGTGCCATATTACAGTCCTTATTCACCAAATAAGCAAAGAAATGATATTATAAAATGAGACAAGCCATGGTAAACACTCCTGAACTTGGTGGAAAGGACAAATTATTTCCAAATGGGAAAATGATTCCTGGAGATTTAAAATGGAAAATTCTTTTGAAGAAGCCATTTTTAATATTTAGAGGGACAGGACCAAGTCCTGGTTTAATAAACAGAAATACAGATTAACTTCCCTTCATCCTGATATGTCTGAAACAATGTTACATAAAAAGATATTAAAAAATTGTGGTGGTGACCTTGAGCATTCTATAAGAAGCAGATGTATTTAGCCTTGCTCTACAGAAGATTATATCACTTTCCTGGAAGACATCACTACCAGAACAAAAATGGATATAAATTGGTATAAACCCACAATAGAAAATAAAACTGGTGGTAAATCAATTTCAAGACCAAATAAACCATAAGACAAAGCTCCTTTGAAATGTAATAAATGTGGAAGTAAATCTCATTTGGCTAATAGTTGTCCAAAAAGAACAAGAAGAAAAGAGATAGAAATTGGAAAATCTGAAGACTAAAAAGAAACAGATGATGTATCCTTACAATAAAGTGAGTCTGAACCTTATGGAGAAGAACTTCCAGCTAAACATAGTATAGAAAACATTAATGTATCTTTTGAAGTCACAAAAGTGCATACTCACATACCACAGTTCCGTGATGAGTGTATGGATCTCATAAATGTGCAAGATGCTAAAATTTAGAAAACTAAGCCTTTCAGAGGTAAATGTTCTACAGCTGGATCATCTGATATCACTAATATTGTGATAAACAACAAAAAAGCCAAGATACATCTTGACTCAGGTTCCTTCTGTATATGTGTTACCAAAGATTATCTTGAAAAAATCTATACCAATTGGCAAGAAAAATTAATTCCAATTGAAGGTATAAAATTCAGAAGTGCTAGCCAAGATATGCACCCTTTGGGAATTCTTGAAGAAGCAATGATATTTACTCACCCTGCAGGAACTATCACGCTGAAAGCTGTATTTTTTGCTATGAATAACTGCACTTAACAACATCTTATAGCTGAAAATGATTATCTCAATACTTATGGTATTCATATTAATAACCATAAAGA
Organism: Austropuccinia psidii; assembly: GCA_023105745.1. Classification (NCBI taxonomy): domain Eukaryota; kingdom Fungi; phylum Basidiomycota; class Pucciniomycetes; order Pucciniales; family Sphaerophragmiaceae; genus Austropuccinia; species Austropuccinia psidii. The sequence continues at coordinate 63,104,260 of JALGQZ010000001.1, read as the reverse complement.
CAGATATCTCACTATAGGGGAAAACAAAAGACAAAAATTTTCTTTTCCTCTAGAGAAGAAAGAAATAACTATCATAAGACAAGTGAGAAATGTTAATAAGGAAAATTTTGTGTCAGATCAATTAATTGAAGCAAAAATTAGTCCTGGATTAACATTAGAAATGAAAGAAGAACTTATTGAAATTTTATTTCAATATAGGGAAGCCTTTGCATCTGATAATAAGACACTAGGGGCCAGTAAAGGCCATGAAGTGGACATTATGCTTAATGTGGAAAGATCTTAAGCTCCAATATTAAGAAGACCAGCTTACCCAGCTAGCCTCAGGGCTAGAGAAGCATTGGCATCTCATATTAATGTGCTGATGAAACTGGGAGTCCTTAGAAAAGTTGGATATAATGAGGAGGTAGAAGTCACAACCCCTGTGATTATTAATTGGCAGAATTATAAATCAAGGATGGTTGGGGATTTCAGGGCATTGAATACCTATACTATTACAGACAGGTACCCAATTCCCAGAATCCATGAGACTTTGACTCAATTATCCAAAGTAATATTTATCACTTCTATGTATTCCCTTAAAGGTTTCCATCAGAATGTTTTGCAATCTCATAATAGAAAATTATTGAGAATCATTGCTAATTGTGGTATTTATGAATACTTGAGGATGCCTTTTGGTCTTAAAAATGCACCCTCTCATTATCAAATAATGATGAATACCATTTTACTGCATGATTTATCAGAGGGATGGGTAATCATCTATATTGAAAAAAATTATTATTTGTTTAGAAATTTGGAAATTGCATTTAGAGAGACTTTAATTGGTACTAAAGAAAATTCTTCAAGTGAACATGAAAATATCTCTTAAAAATGTAATTTCGGGTTTCATAAATTAAAATCTCTTGGACATGTAGTTTCAGGACTAAGCCTTGGTGTTGAAAAAATCAAAGTGGCTGCAGTATTACTGAAATAAATTCCACAGAACCAGAAATAAATGATGTCTTTCTGGGCTTTCCAGTTATTACAGGCAACACCTTAAAGATTTTGAAATACATGCCAGATCATTGTATAGAATTTGTGATCCACAAACTGTCTTTGAAATGAAACAAGAAAGAATTCAAGCATATGATAAGATCAAGTATGCCTTAAAAAATGCACCATTATTATTGATTCCAGACTGGAAACTTCCTTTCAAGATGTATATTTATTCATGTGATGAAGGTCTAGTTTCAGCTCTTCATCAAGTTCAAATTGTCAAGGAAAAACCTTATGAGGGACCAATTTGTTTTATTTCAAGAAAAATTAATCCTACAGAGGCTAGGTATGGAGAAAGGCAAAGGGAATGCCTTTGCCTTGTTTGGGATCTGGAAAACTTCATTATTATCTTGGGGGTAGTGTGTTTGAAGTCATTACTTATTTTAATGCAGTGAAATAACTTCTTAACATGAAAACTCCAAACATACACATGTTAAAATGGCAGATTGCTATACAGGAGTATAGAGGCAATATGACCATAGTACATAAATCTGGGAATATTCAAAAGAATGCTGCTGGCTTGAGTTTATGGGAGCTACCCAATACACCTGATAATCCTGCTTATGCTCCAGCAAATGCAGAATGTCAAATTCCAATTGAAGGAATTAATATCACAGATGTAGGGACAGAATTATTTTCAGAGGTTAGAGAAAGCTATAAGAAAGATAATGATTTTTATATTCTTACTTATTTACCTAAAAAGGATTTTAAAGATACAGCTTTGGCTGATTCTTTGGATTATATATGGAAAACATCATATGAAAATGGCAGAGTCCATTTATTTGATGGTATCTTATATCATAGGTCTAAACACACATGTGTAATGGTCTTATGTAGTAAAGAATTAATTAACACAATATTACTAGAATGCCATGACAACATTCATTCTGGAAATTTGTCTGAAGACATTAAAATGGAAAGAATTAAGACATGTGCTTGGTGGCCATCTTTGAGAAAAGATTTCATTGAGTACTGTCACAGTTGTGACAGATGCCAAAAGGCCAATAAAGATACTTGTAAGAGATTTGGTTTAATGATTAATATCCAAGAACCAAGTACCCCTTGGGAAGTGGCTCATATTCATTAGATAACTGCCTTACCACCTTGTGGTGAAGAATTTTACAATGCATGTCTTGTTATTGTAGACAGGTACAGCAAGACCCCTATTGTTTTGACATGTCATGAAGATGACACAGCTATGGATAAAGCTCTTTTAATTTGGAACAGAGTAATATCTCGTACTGATATCCTTAAAAAAATAATTAGTGATAGAGATTCAAAACTCACATCAGGCTTATGGACAAATTTACATAAGCTTTTGGGTACAAAACTATCATTCTCAACAGCTTATCATCCACAAAAAGATGGTTTGTCAGAAATAATTATTAATACCCTTTAGAACATGATCACAATATTTTGTGCTTATGGCCTTGAGCTTGAAGATTTTGATGGCTTTAGCCATGATTGGTGTACATTTATACCAGCATTGGAATTAGCCTACAAGAATTCTATACATGCCTCAACAGGAAAGACTTCTGAAATGTTTGATAAGGGATGGATCCCTAAAATTCCAGTAAGTACTTTGAAGGAATATTTAGTCAGTATTAATACAGCTACTTCATAATTTAAGATATTTATTGAAAAAGTTAGGCATCATGCAAATCAAAGCATAACTGATGCCTTTGAATATAATAGACAAAAGTGGGATAAAAGTCTTAAAAACCCAGAACTAAAAGTAGGGGACTTGATACTGGTTTCAGCATTAAACTTTGATGATATTAAAGACCCAAAGAATTATAAATATTCCTCTTAGGGGCCATTTATTATTAAAGCACTTCATGGGGAAAAGCAGTACAGGTATAACTTTCAGGAGAATTTGAAAACAAACATCCAGCTTTCCCTGTCAGCCTAGTAAAGAATTATGCTTCAAGTGACAAGGGATTATTTCCTTTGAGAAATGAAACACCCTTAGAAGTACCAGCACTTTACCAAAGTGAAGAGAAAAAGGTGCTAAAAGTCTTTAAAGAAAGAAGACTTAGGGTAAAAAATGCAAGAGAATACTTAGTTAGGTACAGAAATCCATAACATAAAGATGAATGGAGTTCAGAAAGTAAAATACCTGATTCCCAAATGTTTCTCAGAAGATTCAGACATGAGAGAAGACCAATTCCTCAATAAAAAGTTTGAATTGTGTGCTTTACATACTTAAAAGTATAATGAGAGAGGTTGGACAGTGGATTATCTCCCCCCCATATAATTGGGAGTAAACTACTAAGGAAGAATTGTAGTGCAATTTTTTTTGGTGATAGGGAATGTGAGACTGTGAGGTATGTATGAAATACTCATACGGCCACATGTAGCTTTATACACAGTTGATTTGGTCTTGAACAGACTTATCAATTAGATTGAAAATAGAAAATAACAAAAAATAAGCATAATTTTGTTGGATAAACAAAGCTATAATTATTATTTCATTTTTTCATTCTACACTAAAACAACCTAGGGTAGATCCATAGGGTGTTATACCCAAAAATGATTATTTCCTATGTTATTAGAAGATTTTAGAATCTCACAGTAAAATTCCAGTTTTTTTAACATTTTTTTAAAATTGTTGAAGTTAAACTTAAATAAGCTTAAATTCAAAGTTTCATAAAGTTTATGCAAACTTACCAAAATCTTAGTTTAAGTTGAGGTGTAGTGTATATTTACTGAATTGGCTAAGGATTTTCCATACATAATTTAAATCCTGCGTGAGCTCAATTTAAAAGGTTTTAAGGCCATAATACGGCTTTAAATAAATAAAAGGGAAAAATCCAAGCAAAAAGGTGGGACAAAGGAAAAAGACCAAACAGAGCTGGGGTACCCAGATTTTATGGATATTCAAGGATTCAATTAAGGCTTTCCACCTGTAGTGGAGGATTTTCAACCTTATTTAAACCTTAAGATTAGACTTTGATCCAACTTTAAAGTTTGAACTGGTTTTATGCCAATTTGGACAGGAATTTCAAGCTACCAAAGGGTAAATCACAATATGCAAGCTTGAAAACAAGTTTTTAAGAACTGTAAAAGCTTAAGACTTTAAAGCTACAAGCATTAAAGCCTTATCAAAAGTTAAGCTTTGGTGTGTATTGTTTTTTTATGGGGGAAAATAGCAACAACTCCAAAAATTCATTAAAAATCTAATTCTTAATGGATTTACTTTGAATTTTCAGACAGCGTAAAAATTGATGTTATATAAGTATAAATCAACTTTTGATTATTTCTTATAAGCAGTTTTTATTGGTATTTAGCCTGAAAAATTACTCTTTTAATTATACTTACAGAAAATCAAGATTTCTTTAAAAAATAATTCAAATCATATTTCAAAGATTTTTGCTTGAAGCTCTATTTTTAAGTTGTCAATGTTATTAACTTTAATTTATGTCAAATGTTAAAGTAATTAATCTAAAAGAGTATTAAATCTACTTTGAGTTAAGAATCACATTGGTAACATTAAATTGTAATTAAACATAAGTTACCTTAAGTTAAGAACCTTATTTTTAAGCATGGTTTTTCAGTTTTGACTTGAGAACACCCTATCAATCCATTATTAATTATGAGAGTTCCTCTGCAGGAATAAAAGAGCCTACATATCACTGTTTTTGTCCATAAATAATCAATCATTCCAATTATATTGGACATTTAAACAGGTAAAGTTTTATTAAATATAAAATAATATTATTAAAGTAATTCTTAAGTTATTTTATTATTTATGAATTTAAAATCAAAGGATTGAAATAATAAAGCTCAGATTATTGTTCTAATAACAAATAATAATTTTTATTATATAAAATCAGTATCTGAAATATCTTTTGAAATCCACAAATTCCTCTTAAAAACTCTTTAATAGTATTTTTTATCATAAAAAGCTGTTTTATCTTTTAAAATATTTGTTTTTGAAGTGTTCTTAACTTATAATAGTTATCTGGTATGATGACTTTTGTTGTTTGAATTTGTGTATTAAATAAATATTATAAGTAAGTTTTTCTCTAAATTTCTATATTTTTTTTCTATTATTAGTTTCTTTATAGAATTTTTCTTTAAGAATTATCTCTTCATGGTGTTTGTGACAATTTCTTTTACAAATAATATCTATATTATTTTTAAGTGGATAAAGATTCTTATTTTCCACGTGTAATTGTCTCATGAACAGCTTTTACTTCTTATTGTTATAATTTTCAGCGACTATAAAAATCATAGAATAAGTATAATTCATTATAATTATTAACATTTTTTTTATCATAAAATTATTGAATAATTTATTCTTTATATATAATTATTTTGAATAATTATATAAGTTTTTGTTTTTAATATTTAACTATATTATATTTTCTACTGAGGATATTCATAGTACTCTTGATATTTGCCACTATTATCAATAGTTTCATAGACAAAACTTACATTAGCTGTGAATACTGTTAAACATATCAGGGACAGAAGTAAAAAACAAAACATCTAAGAGATTTTTTGACACCATTATTCAGAATGCACAATTGTGCTCTGGGTGGAAAATAGTGAAGACTATTGAAAGCAGAATGATCTTCACTAAGGCTTTTCCCTGGCTGTAAAATCTTCCTTCTGGTTGATTCAGCTGGGTTTGAGGCCTTATTATACAAGAATCAATACTATGCTTCCCACCACAATTCCAAGGTTTCTCTATGAAACTCTTGATAATAGTAACAAAATCAAGAGTACTATGACTGTCCTCAGTAGGAGAATATAATATAATAAAATATTATAACCACAAATTTAATTATAATTATTAAAAATAATTATATAAAAAAAATAAATTTACTTATTATTATATGAAATAATAAAAAAAAAATATAATAATTATAATAAACTATAATTATTCTATTTTTGTTATAGTCACTGACAATTAGAACAATATAAAGGGTAAAGCTCTTAATGAGACAATTACATGTGGAAAATAGAAATATTTAACCACTTATAAATAATATATGAATATTATTTATAAAAGAATTAAGACACACACTGTGCAGAAATAATTCTTATAGAAAAATTTTATATAAAAAAACTCATAATAGATAAAAAAGATATAGAGTTTTAGAGAAAACCTACTTATAATATAAATTTAATACAACAAGTCAAATACAACACTTATTATATTAAATAATTATCATAGGTTATAAACACGCCAAAAATCAATATTTTAAATGATAAAACAACTTTTTATGATAAAAAATATGATTAAAGAGTTTTTGAGAGGAATTTGTGGATTTGAAAAGATATTTTGAAGAAAATAGTTTTATAAAAGAAAATATATTATAGGTGATTACAACAATAATCAAATTTCTATGATTTCAATTCTTTAATTTAAGATTCATAGAGAATAAAATACTTAAGAAATACTTTAATAATAAGATTTTATATATAATAAAACTTTACCTGTTTAAATGTCTAATATGATTGGATTGATAATTGATAATGATGGACAAAAACAGTGATGAAAAGACTCTTTTTATGTCTACAGAACAGCTCTCATGATTCATGATGGATATAGAGGGGGTGCTCAGGTCAAAACTGAAAGCCCATGCTTAAAAATAAGGTTCTTAACTTAAGGTAGCTTATTTTTAATTCCAACTTAAAGTTACCAGTGTTATTCTTAACTCCAAGTAGCTTTAGTCCTCATTTAAGTTAATTATTTTAAGTTTTAATATAAAATAAGCTTATTTATATTAAAATTCATCACATTAGCAACTTGAAAATATAGTTTCAAGAAGAAATCTCTTGAACTCAATTTTTAATTAATTTCTAAAAAAATCTTAATTTTCTTTAGGTATAACTGAAAGAGTAAATTTCCAGGCTAATTACCGAGGAAATCTGTTTATAAAAGATACTTAAAATTTAATTTATATATAGATAATGTTTAATTGTAAACTGTGTGAAAATTTCAAGCAAATCCATTAAGAATTGGATTTTCATGAGTTTTTGAAGTTATTTCTATTTTTCCACATAAAATAGCAATACACACTAAACCTTAACTTTTGATAAGGCTTTAATTCTTGTAACCTTAAATTTTTAAGCTTATTTAAGCTTTGACAGGTCTCAAAACTTTAATTTAAAGCCTGCATATTGGGATTTACCCTTTGGCAGCTTGAAATTTCTGTCCAAATTGGGTTAAACCCAGTTTAAGCTCTGAGTTTGGATCAAAGTCTAATCTTAAAGTTTCAATAAGGTTGAAAATCCTCCAATACAGGTGGACAACATTAATTGAATCATTGCAGATCCAAAAAGCTGGGTACCCCAGCTTTGTTTGGTCTTTTTCCTTTGTCCAACCTTTTTGCATGGATTTTGCCCTTTTATTCATTTAAAGCCATACTATGGCCTTAAACCCTTTTAAATTGAGCTCATTCTGTATGGCAGATCCTCACCCAATTCATTAAATATACACAACACCTCAGTTTTAACTAAACTTTTGGTAAGTTTGCATAAACCTTATGAAACTTTAAATTTAAGCTTATTTAAGCTTAAATTTAACTATTTCAAAAAAATGTTAAGAAAGCTACATTAGTACTGTGAGATTCTTAAATCTTCCAATAACATAAGAAAAAAGCCTTTTTGGGTATAACACCCTATGGGTGTACCCTAGGTCATTTTTGGTGTAGAATCCAAAAATGACATAATATTGATAACTTTGTTTATCCAAAAAAAAGTTATACTTATTTTTTATTATTTTTTATTTTAAATTCAATTGAAAAGTATTTTGAAGACTAAATCAACTGTATATAAATTCATTTGTGGCCTTATGGATATGTTATACATACCTCACAGGCTCACAACAATAGGCACCCGGGCCCTCCTTCAATATTCTCTCCTTTTCAGAAGCCATCAACTTTTGTTCCTTATTTAGCAGGTAAGACTGGGGTTTTCCCTTTTTAAAAAATCAAAATTAAACTTCTTCTTGTCACTTGAACTTGAATAGTTTTGAGCCTAAGAAGAACTTAGCTTTGAGGATTCAGGCTTTTTCTCTTGAAAATTATTCTACTCCCTCTTCCTCTCATGGTACCTGGTATCAAGTTCCAGGATGATCTTCATTAAGCCTTGAGAGAATAAATAATTGAAGGATGGGATTCCAATTGATCAAAAATACTGGGGGGAAATTTTGAGCCTTTGAAATATGACCACATATCCAAAAAGGTTTCAAAACAACATTCAAATACTTATTTTAATAATGAGAATTGAAATTATTAGCTTAAAATAAGTAAAAATGCCATCAAAATGCATAAGATATTTATTATCTCAGAAACCAATGAAAAAAATGAAAAATAAATTACACAATTGGATTCCCCATCAAAACCTACACACATAAGATTTTATTTCATATATTTCAAGTCAATACTTACTGAGATAACCTGAATATATGCACTTTTATGATCAATGCATATATTCATGGTTTTTAGCTCATATCTCTTGAATTATGCATGATGAAGAGTTGATTCAAAGATGAAGTTAGCACAAAAAAGCTTCAAAAACACATATATAAACTTCATTTGACCATTTATAAGCAAGGTTATACCTTACAAGGGTTTATTGAGAAAAATAGTAATAGCTATTGTCCACTTGAATTTAAAAGTGATCCAAACTTGAAATAAGTGAATATTCAGATTCTTCTAGATCATATGGAAATAATTATGTGATTTCCATCATTATATTCAAGGTATAACCCCTTAGATTATGGTTTGAAGTGAAAAATAGTAAATTTTGATATAAAAGATAAGTTGCAAGAAAAATAATCAAAAATAGGGGTCTGATGATGTAATGAAATTCTCTTTGCAGCTTAGTAAGAGCATGCCAAGCTATCAAAATTCACTCTCTGAAGGTCTTTAGCATAAATAACTCCAAAGGTATTAATGATCAAAGTTCAACCTTATGAATGATCCTTCATGATCACACACTTTAATCATATTTTAAGTTCAACAGTTATATAAGTGATAAAGCTGGTGGATTAAATTATATTATGTTTAATAATAATGAAATACACATCTTTTAGCCTTTTTCCAAGCCTGTTATTTCAGCAAACATAGAGTTACAGTGATAACTTAAAATAATGGTGTAATATTGAGATAGGAAGGTTGAATTATGATTTAATAATCATTAAACCTTGAAACAATGTTCAACTTCAGTGGATACCATCAGTAAAGGTCTACTAGAAGCCTTCTTTACTCTATAAAGGAGGCTTTTACTATGGATAGAGCTCTTTTTCCTCTCTTTCCCCCTCAGATGCATCAAAAACAAGAAAAAAATTAAATCAAAAGTTAATTTCTTTATTATTTATATATAAATTTATTATATTATTGAAGAAAAAATATCATCTATGCTATACTCACCAGATTTGAAATTATTTACTCAATATTTTGTTGTTTTGGTTAAATTTTCTTAAAAATCTTTACTTCCATGTAAAATCAACAACATTTGTAATTTATTTTATTTTTATCTTCAAATATAATTTAAATATGTTGCATTTATATTATTTGGTGTAAAAAAAATCCAAAATTATTATATTAAGTGTTGAAATTAGGTTATTTTGTCTTTTTATAATAATTTTCTCTTTATTATTATTTTTAATAATTATTTTATTAATATAAATAGTATCTATATCAATACATAAATCTAATATTAGTAATACCAAAGTTACAAATTTTTTTTATTATTAAATAAGAATATCTTACAAATTCATTATTTGTTTGTAATAATAATAAATTGCCATAGATATATGCATTATAATATATTAATTTTTACACTATTACTTTATTTATTCAAATAATATATAGGTTTTTACACCATGATTATAATATTTGTTTATTATTATAATTAGTTTTATTCTCATTAATCATTTTAATAAGGACATTCAGAGTACAGTAAGTAAAATATTAGTAATATATACTTATTTTTGCATAGTAAAACCTTACATTCGAGGGCCTGGCCATGATATTTACTTAAATGTCCTTTAGAAATATTTTGATTGGGCTTATCAAATAATAAATCATATTTATAATCATGAAATTATATAATTGTATAATTATTTTATATTTATTGATTTTAAAAGCTATTTAAGCATTTGGAAAGCACTTTTACTGTCTTACATGTGGGTTTTCACATCCTTATACTTGCAAGCACTTTCCTTGAGTAACTCTAGTGATGAAAAAGGATATTTATTAATTAAAAATTAATTGATATTATAATTTAATTTTAAAGAGAATAATATCAATTTTTATTTTATTTTCTAAAAATAAAAATATAAAAAATCAGCTTTATTCATTTTTATTAATTTCTCTTATTTAAAAAGATATAAAAGAAATTTTGACCTGGAAATTGCCATATTTTCTCAAAAATAACACTTTTTATAAAAACACTTATATTTATTTTTCTATTCTAGTGTGATCAGACAACCTGACAGAGAAAACCCAGACCACTGTTGAAAGATTGGTGGAAGAAACTTTTCCAAGCTCTCCCACAACTGTTTTCAATAAAAAAATAGAAGCTAGGAAGTTAGTTTTTCAAGGACCAGATGTTCAGGACTCTGAAGGTGAGAACCTCTCTTAAGTTTCCATAAAAAGGTTCTTTATTTCTCTGAAATTTTCATATCTCTCATTTTTTAATTTTACTACTAGAAGAGGATCCCAATACTAAATCAAATCAGATGGGGGTTAAATCGGAGGTAGAAATGATGCCACAAAAGGGAAAAGAAACAGCAAAATCCCCAGTGGAACAGAATCCACACAAGAAAGTGCCATATCCCAAAATAAAGTCCCAGAAATGCCTGATCTTTAAACCAGAGTTTGAACTAAGAATAAGTAATTTTAACAGAGACAAATAACATTCATAGGGCTCAAATAGACATATATATGAGCCATTAAAAGAAGTATTAAATGGTGTACAAGGACTAAATTTGGGAAATTTTGCCACAAATCCACCAAAGAGTGATGCACTCCTGGAATCCCCTCAAACATTTACTCAAAGAGGAGGAAATAATGAAATACTCCAATTGATGCAATTAACTATCATCCAGACCTTAAATCAAAAATCTAAAGTACTGGCTCAACAAAAAGAGGAAGGCAAGCAAGGAAGAATCCCCAGTAGCTTCTAGCATGAAGCCACAAGCCAGCCAACCTCCCCCATAAGGGAGGAAGAAAAAGAAAAAGGACTTCATGAAACATATTCCCCAAGCTACAGGATTCCATGGAAAATGTCTTTAACATGGCCAGAAACCTGATGGAATTCAAGGACAAAGAGGAACAAATGATGAGAAAACCCCATTTCCCAAAGAAATAACTTTGTCTCCTGATTTTGCAAATACTTGAACATAAATTAAGAATAGTATATTCACTGTGAAAGACATTGAAAATAGCTTATTATATTTGAAGAAATGAATATTAGCTTATTATATTTAACACAAACTGTTTTACAAGATAAAAAAGTAATTGATAGCATTGAATTTATGGTTGAAAAGAATAAACCAAAGGTCTTAATTGAAAATACTCAGAGATTAATACAATGACAGCAAGAACTGTATAAATGCATAATAGATATCAAAGAAAAAACTTTGACAATAAATTATGACCAGAGTATTGACAACCTGAAAGGAAAATTAAATAAATTAACCATTTCTGTTGAGCAATTTGAAGAAAATACTTAATCACACCAACAATTACTTCTACATCATGTAGAAAAAAGTGATGAAGCAAGAATGAATCTTAAAGATCAAATTCAAAAGAAAATAAGATTATTACTGAGAAAATGAACAAAATAAATGAGGCTAGCTGAAATATGCCAAAGTTATCAACAAAATTTTCTCACATAAGAATTCCTGTTAAACTGAAAGAAGAGATAACAAATCCCTTCATAGAAGACCTGAACCATCAATAAAAAAGTCAAGTATTGATGAAAGAGGCACCTCAACTGAAAGAATGGCCAAAATTCACAGGTGAAGGTGAATATGACAACATGTCATTTTTCAAAGAAGTTGAATTTCTACAAGAATATTATGCCATACAAGATGAAATAATCACTGCAACATTACACTCCTTATTTAAAAAATCTGCAAAAAGATGGTATTATGGAATAAGACAAACAAATGGCAAAAATACCTGGTATTGGTGGAAAAATGAAATAACCATCAAATGGAAAAATGATTCCTGGAGGTACAAAATATAAAATGAATTTGAAAATTATTTCTTTGACCCAGACAAGGATAAACCTCTAACATGGTTCTTAAAACAAGCTGAGAGATTAAATGCAATATATGCATAAATGTCACAGAAGATGGTGAATATGAAGATACTTAAAAAATTTGGAGAACTGGAACATTCCCTGAGAAGCAGATGAATAGAACCATTTTACACAGAGGAGTAAATTAATGCACTAGAAGATATAGTGAAAAGGACCATAATTGGCAGAACATGAAAAAATAGGATATTAAAAGTCCAAATAAACCATTTATCAAAAAATAAAAAACAGAATAAACTTTCAAACACAATACATCCAACACCAATGAGAAAAGAAAATTCCATAAATGTGGTGGTATTGGGGACTTATCCAGTAATTGTCTTAAAATAGCAAAGATAAATGAAATTGTGTAAACAGAAGACCAAAATGACAATGAAGAAAATTATGATTCTGAAAAAGACACTAAAGAATGAGACCTATGAAAGTTATGAAACCAATATAATTAATGCCCAAATTGATAATAGTGACTTAATATATGAAGTTTTAGATGTAAACTCAAACTTACCACAAGCTGGAACATCTGATATAAGCCTCACAAATATACAAGATTCCAAACTTCATAGAACCAAACCTGCAACATTAATGGGATATACAGCTGTAAAATCAAGTATAAGTAATGTTATGGTAGAAACCAGGACGAAAAAGAAAACCTGGACACAGTGGCATACTTCAACTGTGTTGGAAAAAATTATTTACAAACAAATATACCAGATTGGAAAGAGAACCTTATACCAATACACAGGATTGTATTTAGTAGTGCAAGTAAAAGCATGAATCCCCTTGGAATAATTGACTTAACACTAATTTTTGCCCACTCTTCCCAATGTATGTGAGTGAAAGTAGAGTTCTTAGTAATGGAAAACTGTACTAGTAACCATTTTATACATGGAAATTATTACTTATCAATCTATGGTATATATATCTCTAACCAGAAAGACAAATATTGCACCATAGGGGACAATAAAAGACAGAAATTCAGTTTTTCAAACAAGCAGACACAAATTACGGTTATAAAGAATGAAGAGAAAAGCCCAGAAGAATATTCATTCATAAGTGAACAGCTTATAGAGACAGAATTAAATCAATAATTAACAGAAAAAATGAAACAAAAATTGACTGATATCTTATACAAATACAAAAGTGCATTTGCAACTGACAAAGTACCACTATGCGCTATCATTGGACATGAAGTAGACATTATTCTTAATATGGAAAAACCTTATCCACCCTTTTTAAGAATACTAGTTTACCCAGCTATCCCATGATATAGATAAGCCTTACGGGTGCACATTAAAGAATTAATGGACCAAGGAGTATTGAGGAAAGTAGGAAGTAATGAACAGGTAGAGGTTACTAAAGCTGTCATTATAGCTTGGCATAATGGAAAATAAAGGATGGTAGGGGACGTTAGAGCTACAAATAGCTATACTATCCCTGAAAGATATCCAATACCCATAATCCATGAGAAATTAACACAATTGTCACAGGCTAAGTTCATTAAAGCCATGGATTCCCTGAAGGGGTTTCATCAAAATGTCTTAACAGACAATTTTAAAGCACTAACAACTATAATAGACTGATGTACCATCAGGATTAGGGGCCACAGATACTGGGAACTCTTTCCCAAAAGGCCCATCCTTCTTGCTTCACAAGTATCTTTTGAAAGTGAAAATTTGAATTCCTGGATGTTGACATGGCTTCTTTCCAACAAAAAAATAGTGGCACTTTGAAGAATTTGTGTTGAAATTCTGGAAGAATTGTTTACCCTCAATCAAAAACTCCAAAAGATTTTGATCCAAGATTTCAGCCACCCTTTACCCATTATAGGTTTTATGAGGATCAAATCCTCCTTAGGAAGCCATGGGACAGGGTGAGCCCAATCAACTGAAGAAGCCAGACCATCAAAGAACAGAAGGTGGTGGAAAAGAAGGGAAAGATTCAGTGAGTTCAGTAAGCTTGGAGCTCATTTATAGGGTCATGAAAGCAAAAGAAGTCACTTCAGTTTTGTATGAATATTAAAATCCTGAAGGCCATCAATATTTGGGACCATAACTCCATTTATGGCCCCCTCAAGGTCTGCAATGTGGGGCCTCAATAAACAAGCCAGGACCTCCCCTTCAACTCTGGGGAGTTCACTCTTCTTTATGGTCCTGGACCACCTTTAATGGGTCCGGGACATATGGTCCAAGAACACTTCATTTGGCTCCTTGGACCCCCTGTAGCCCCAGAAAAATTGGGCCCAGGGGGCCAAATCATCCCTTGGGGACTTCAACAGCCCCTGCGGACCATGGACCATAAGAAACCACATATGGCCAAAATTCCAAGAAAACCAGGAATTTGCCATAGAATGACCAGGACAAAATTTAACCATTTTTGACCCCAATTGGCCTCAAAAGGCATTTTTGGTGAAATTGTTCAAGGAGTATGGGGACAAGAACCCTCCTTTCAAGACAACCAGGATATGCAAAATCAATATTGACTGCAAGAAAAGCCCCTAGGAGACAATTGGGCCAATTCATGCAGGAATACATGTTCATATATCCATTCTTCCTCAAATTTTGACCTGAAGAATGTGATGGCTTTTATTTTGGGATACCCCCCAAGGCCAATGTAGAAAATAAACATTGACTGGAAGATGACTCAAAACAAGAATTACTCAAAGAAATAGAAAATTTTCACTTACTCAAATAAGGGGGGAATCAATAAAAGTACAACAATAAATAATTTAAGAAGGGATTTTCAGGATAATGACCAAGAGAAATGAAGATTTGACTTTAAAAGATTTTAGAAAAAATGTGGGTATTTGGAGATGACACTCAATAGTGTTAGGATATTATTATTTTCAGGAGTCAACCAGTTTCAAGGGGGGGATACTGTCACAGCCACTATCCAGGGGTAAGGGTATTCAATCTCAACCCCACTCAAACCCATCAAACCAGAAATCCAGTATGTGTATCAGTAGTCAGTTTTAGAAAATCTTTTTTCTGAAACAGGAATACAGCTTGGTTCATCAATATAGCCTGTCAAAGCTTGTACAGGCTGGATTCACCAAATACATTTTTGGATTCACAAGTATTAAGCTGTATCATAACCCAACTCCACCCTCTTTTACATACCCTGTACATCCATACAGGGGCTGTATTATCCAAATCAATTAAAATCAAGATTACTCTTAAGAAAATTCACTCTTTGGATTAGAGCTGGTGGATTCTCACATATACCAGCCCCTCTTTCCCCTGCTGGGGACTTTTCCCCAGTTAATTAATATATTTTATTTATCATTCAATAAATAATCTTATTCTTATTTTGGAATATTATATTGATTGGCTTTGAGTTGGTCTTTGCATTTACTCACCTGTTCAGTAGATTTGTGGTGGCCATAACCTTCTTTACCCTTCTCTTTCCTTCTGACAGGTTGAAAAAAGTGGACTTGGACTTTTTTGTGGTTGGCCCTTTTATTCTTTACTATTATTCTTATTTTTTTTTGCTTTCTTATATTTATTTCCTTAGCAATTCTATCTTTATTACACTTTTAAGTGTATCCAATCTTATCCCATCTGAGCCCTCCATAAGTGAGTTCCAGTTTACTGAGTCCCAGGCCCTCTTCACTTATAAGATCCCCTGTGACACCTACTCCCTGTATAATGAAGCATGCAGAATAAGTGCATTGAAAAATTTTGACCAGCTAGCAATTGGTGGTGCTTACCAATATCATAATATCAACATGACCTATATAAACAACTTGGAGCTCTTGACACAGGAATATGATGACTATGTTCATTACTACTGGGCTAGAAGATTTCATGAAGAACAGAAGGAAAATAAAGGTGAAATAAAAGCAATTCAAGCTGCCTGTAAAAAAGCAAATTAACTTTCCTGTTTAAAATGGAATATTTTCATATTCTGAAACTCAAATATATTAGCTATGAAATGTAAAATACAAATTTGACATCAAACAAAACTTTCCAAAACAATACAAGAGGGTGGTCAACCCAATCCAAAAGTGATGAAGAACATTAATCTCCAAAGGATATCAACATTTCACACAAATTGACCTTCTTCTCAGAAGCTGCAAACATCTCCATGCAAAAGTTAGATCAAGCTATTATGTGAGCCTTAGAGGTATTTTCAGATACCCAAAAGACCACAAATAATAAAACAATATACAGTTATAAATAAAATAAATTTATTTATATTATCAAAACAAAAATTATAATATGAATATAGAGCTATACACAAAAATTAAAATCTAATTATAATTTAAAAATAAAATTACATTGAGTTTTAAATTTATGAAAACACATTTTTACTTGAAAAAATTAAGTAAAAATGAATTTTCAACAAAAATACCAAAATTAAAATATTTTTGAAAAAAAGTTAAATAAAAATTCTCATAACTTTTTATCCTAAAAATAAAGATATGAAACTTATTTCACCATTGGACTACTTGTAAAAAGTAGGGTGGGGTCACCTCTGGGTAAAATTTCTATAACTCAACTCTAAATAAGCTTAGATTAAGTTTTTATTATTTTCTGTACAAAAGTTGAAAATCCTCAAAACCTTAATTTAATTCACACAACATGTGGTGTTAACCATCAATTTTTGTGTTAAAATTGAGGTGTTGTGTGTAGTTTAGCAGCTATGAGGAACTGAAGTATTTTCAATTGAAATGTCAAAATATGCACGTGTATTACATAAGTAAACTTTAATTTACATATGAGGTGTCACTTATTACAGTTGTGTACTGTAAAAACTCAATTGAATTTCATATGTAGATTATAAGTATAATACATGATGAGGAATTAAAGAAAAAATAAATTGGAAAGATTGATTCTGGGGGGAAAGGAATCTTGGCTCCAAGGGTGAGCCAGACCCCCAAATTCCTTGCTGACAGGTGTGAGATGTCAAAATCCACACAAAATTTCATCACTTTTGGCCTGGAATGGAGTCACAGGGTCTGTGTCTCAATTGATAATGAGGTTTCAATACCAACCAGAGAAGTTTTAACTGTTGCAAAGGGGGTAAAACTACCATCAAGATAAAAAAACATTGTAAAAACAACATTCTGACATGTTTTGAAGGTTTAAGACCAGGTATTACTATAGCAATGGCTGATTTGAGGGTCCAAAATGGCTAAACCCAGCCCCTTTTTGGTCTAAGCCAGGGTTCAATGAGGCCATAACTGGCTTTTCTGTTGTCAGAGTGTTTCCCCAACTGACAAGAGAAAATATTACTTTTGGAGTAAGAGAATTGATGGCTATAAAAGAATGTCTTCTTCACCCCACTTTTCTCTTCATGTTAGAATGTTTTCCTTTTATAATTAGCTTAAAAACTGTTAAACCAATCAATAAAATATTCCAACCACCTCCTTTTCAAATTATATTTAACCTTTTAACCACATGAAAAAATAATTATAATCATTGTTTGTAACTCTTATGCTCATTTTTACCCCTTGAACCACTGCATAAGTGAATTAAAGCATATTTCATCACTGTTAACTTTGTCACTTTGTTTCCAAATTCACTCTGGTCACTCTTGGGCATGTTTTCTCTTTAATAATACTTTTAAAGACTATGTTCTTATACTAATTCCTTTCAGTCCTTTTCGCAATTAATTCCAATTGAAATTGCTCTTGAAGAAATTTCTTTTGTAGCCTTAAATATCTCTTTTAGAGTATTTTTGGTTAAACAATAAGTCTTTATGATATTATTGTTTCATACTAATAAAGTTAAAAACAATAAAAGTGGTGTGTTTTCTCTTGAAAATCTTATTTAATCCTATTTCTAATCAACTTTCTCCTTAAATAAATTTTGAGGACAGGAACAGTACTTGATTTTTAATCGAAGTTTCATATCCACACCTTACATATTATGATTACCAATTCTTATGATGGAGTTAGAGTTAATGAGAAAAGACAATTTCAGATCAAAAACCCACCAAAAACAAGGTTTCCTAAAGCACAAAAATTTCTACCACTCAGCTTTTACAGCTTAAAATGGTTTAAATCAAAGCTTCCAGCTCAAAGAAAAAACATAGCAAACTGGAAGACAGTAGCTTTTCTGGGTGAACCCACAAAGTTTCTTGAATTAAAATCAGCTTATGAAAAACTTGGTGATAAATTTTTTGACAATAAAAGCTGGGACACTGCGACCAAACACTAAAACTTGGATTTTTTGACTTTTGATGACTCAGAATCCAAGTAAGAATCAGATGCAGAATTTGACAATCAAGATACCAATTTATTATGAACCTGAGGCTGAATATGAATAAAATAAAGGAATGCAAGAAGTATTAACATCCAAATTGGATAATGGAAGAGGAAAATGATTGAAGATTATGATGTTTAGCTTTAACTTGAAGATTATATGGACATCAAGACTTTGAATAATCAAGGGTATGCTGGGGGGCACTGAGGAAGAATGAAATGCTTGGAAATAGAACTTTAGATGCTTTTCGAAAGTATTTTTTATTCTTTGTATTTTTTTAATGAGCTATTTTTATGTAGATATTTCTCTTTTTACGGAGTGTACATATTAAAATCTTTGTCTTATCTTCAATATTTTTACATAAATTGTCATGTTTCAATTATGTGTTTTATTGTGTATTTTCCTCAGATAAAGTTATTTAGAAATTGAAACCAAATATTGTTTTTGTAATTTCTTTAATCAAGTGCTTACAAGGTTATTTAAATTTCATTCAGTTGGAACATAGAGAACCAATAATTAACCATTAAATCTAATAACTATCTATTTCCATCCCATCATCACTTAAAAAGGTTCTTTCAGGTAAAAATGATACTGTATGCAAAGGGAATATTTTCTCCTTTTGAACCAATGACCATTAAGGGAGAAATTGGTAAGAAACAGGCCCAACAACATCTGACTCCTTCAATGATCCATCAGTTCAAAGGTGTACTTGTACTAGATTAAACCTTAAAGAAATATTGAACAAGTAATCATTTGGATCCACTGAGATACCTCTTGAAGCTCTTATTAACATAAGATTTATGTCTTCAACTAGCTTAATTATTTCTTTCACCCTTCCATAACTGAACTTTCCATTTAATTTTTATTCAATCATATTATTTGGATTTTTTTGATATTCTTCTACCTTCACCAAAATTTCTGAAGGCCAATTCATTCATCTGATTCATCAAAACCTTAGTTCCTTGAGGATGTGGTAAGAAATGGTAATGGTAAAGACTGGGTTCCTGTTGTTTGCAAAAATTTCATGCATTGGTGTAAGAATGATTTCTCATCTGATTTTTTTTTCAAATTATTTCGCTCTTTGTTTTTTTCCATCTTCTAAATTTTCTTGGAACTCTAGTCTTTGAAGCTGACAAAAACATTCAATTATTCAACTTCCAATATATTCTATTTCAACCATATTTCAAGTTAGAAAGAATCAAGAATTTATCACATAAAAAACATACTTCAATTGGTGTTTGTCTTGATTTTCTGTCAAGTACCGGAGATTCTCTCTCTAGAAAATTCCAAAATTTATATCAGAGGACCACGCCAGTGAAGCTGCCCAGTTATATGGAGTTCCTAATGGTGGTTTTGACAATTTTTCATTTTTTGAAAGATTTTTTGTGAGGTTTTTGAATATATCTGATATTTCTCTTCAAATTTTCTTGCAATCCTCTTGTGTAATGGCTTTTGAGTTGACAATGTTTGTTCCTTCCACTAGGCAGAGAAAGTTCTCAATGATGGGTTTATATTGGCCCAAATGTTCTTCACAGGAGTCTTACCTTACAAAGAAATCCATAAATTCCAATTTAAATTGAATTAGAAATAAAGAGTGCCACTAACTTTCTTTCAGCTTTCCATTTTGTGCAAAGCCTAATGGTCTTGGAATACAATTAAGCTTACCTGGGGCTATGTCTTCAAGTATTGATGTTATTAGATTTTTCTTTATTTTTCTGTTGAATGCTCCATCAATAGAATTATATTCCCCATTTTTGTCTTTTGTATCATTTGAGAAGTCTAACATCCAATTATCTATAGGTTTGTCACAATCACAATTTGATAATTTATCTATACCCTAACAGAAACAAAATTTATGCCATAGTACTCCTTCATACCAGTTGTGTAGCACACCAAGAGCCAAACCAATCATAGGACCCCAGTAAGGAAGTTTTTTGACCTCAGACCATCACAAAACTACTCTTCTAGATATATATTAAGGCTCTCTGATTGTATTTTTTCCCTTCAATAAATAAGATATGGATCATGTATCAGCTCCATGCCAAGCTCTTTTAATCTGTAGGCTCTCAATATATTTCTTAGCTGTCATGCACCAGGAGCAAAACTGATTGGATGAGTGTGAAACAAAATCAGCGGTCTTGTGTGTTGCAATTATATCACCAATTAAAGATCCCAGTATCATTTTTATGTCTTGGCCATGAATTGGTTGAAGAGTTTTTATATTTTTCATAGCTTCAATAGTTCATCTACTAAAGTTTGGAAAACATTGTTTATTGTTGATTTATTAGGCTGATTGGGTTCTGGGATGATACCAGAAAGGTAGGTATATTTTGTATTTTGGCGTAATGATTAAGGTATATTTGGAAATTCAAGTGCTAAGGATTCCTACTGATAATTGCTTTCCTGAAAGCTTATTACCCAACAAGCTGAATAAATTAATAAAAAGGCTGAATGATAAACAAAATGGTTTATTTCTTCTATTAAATATGTTTTCATTTCTGAATTCAACCTCATCCAAGCCTCCAAATGACAGTAATCAATTATTTCTGTGTGTCTTTCATACAGTGCTCCTCCCCATGTCTCAATAGATGATGCAATATCTGGTAAGCAAACAAACCACTTCAGCCACTCAGTAAAGATTTGGCTGACAAAAATGCTTCTAGGGTTCCTTTTTAGAGCTTTATTTTTCATTTCTAATTTGGAACTGTATACAAACGACCTTGGGATTTGTTCTAAAATTGAAAAGTCAAATTTTCCAAAAATCTCACTTCCACATCTTATTTCATTGGGTGAAATCAAATGTCCATATTCTTCTGGTGCTATTTCCATGTTGTACAGGGAGTAACAGGAGGGACAGAAAACATGGATAACAATATCTACATCAATATTTAGACGTTTGGTAATCATGCAAATTTCTCTTGGTATTTTTTGCTCAAACACAACTTCAGAGGATAATTTACAAGCTTGCTTAATGATATCAATGATCCATTTTATTGCTACTGTGGGATTAAAATGAGGCAGTACCTGGAGGGGGAAATCACAGGTAGCTAGTTTTGAATTCCTAATAACTCCTGTTACCAAGGGTAGCAAGGGTGTATTGCCTGCCACTCCTAAAATACTGAACAAAATCTTCCTTTGAGCTCACACACCAAAATAAAATTAGTAAGTGGCTTTAAAACTTCAGAAGACAAAATTCAGCAGTCTCAGATCAGATCTATTCAATAAATAATAACAAATTTAATGTTAGTGATTTTGGTTAAATTTGAGATTTTAATGAAATACTTGTCTGTATAATTTTTATTTTTTCGTGAAATTGGGGTGAGTGGTTTCTTCTTGGTGATAAAAGTTTGGTAAGATGAGTTATTTAAGGTGTTCAGAAAAATTTGATGAATGTTGATAAAGGTAATTTTGTTAAGGTAAAGTTTAAATACAGTAAAATAATTTTTAAAGATTTGTTATTTTTTTTAAAAGAGATTGATAATAAAATAAAATTGTATTTGTTAGATTTAGGAGGTAAGATTCTTTGATATTGGCTTTTTAAAGGGGTAAGTTATCTTTAGGTCTTGAGAAATGGTGTTAATTTTACTGGATAAAATACTTTAATATAGTAGTAACCATAATCTTGGGTACTGGATAATTTTATTTTTATTTTAATAATAATAAGATTCCACTGAGCTTAGCTACTGGGTAATCTTCCAGACTATACTTCCACTGAGCTTAGCTACTGGGCAAGTAAGCTTACTATAATATACTGGACTACCTCCCAGGTGAGGGATGAATTATTCCTGTTCTTGCAATGTGCATGGGGGGAGAGAGCCCCTCTATTTATACCTTTTGGGAGCCCAGGTGGCACTCCATGGGAGCTGTCTTTTTCCACTTTAGTTCCTCTTGATTTCATCATGTGACTCTGTTTTTGGTGAGGACCTTTTTTTCATGTGTAAGGTGATTTAAGTTTTGGTGATAATATTTTCTCTGCACAGCCTCCATTCATCACATGATGGGTTTTTGGTGAACTAATTATGATGTGATATTCTTAGATTTTCCTTGCATGCATGAGGTGATTTCATTTTGGCTGAGGATTTTTCTTGTGCATAGCCTTTTTTCTGTCACATGATATTCTGTTGGTGGGTGTAGTATCACATGATGACTTTGTCTTTCCTTTTCATATGTAGTTTTTTTAGGCTTGGTGGAAGTGGCTGTTTAATTTTTGCAGGTGTCATGGTTGTTTTCTTCTTCTTGAACTCTAAAATGAGGTCAGGTGATAATTTCTTGCACTGATGAATTTACTATTGTGTATGAGATGATGTTTTTTTTTGTTTGACACATTCTGTGCATAGTCATGTGGTTGAGATTTAAATAAGAATTTATACTTCATGCAGCCTGTTGCAACTAGCTTTGGTTTGCATGAGGTGATGAGTGGTGTAAATAATTCTGATTCTGTTTTAAGGTTTCAAGTGGGGTTCCTGTGGATGTAAGATAAGGTACTCCTGTGGCTGTGTTGTAAATGACTTGCAGGAATTGACTTTCTATATTGAATGCAAGGTGGCTGTGTAACTAATGCATGTGTCATTTTCATGCTTTATGAGTCCTGTGGCTATAAGGGGGTGTAAAGCTGGGTGGGGTGTGTAATTTAAAGGGTGGTACCTTATTTGTTGTAACTAGTTTACTATATGTAACTTTATTCTTACATATGAATAATGAAATTGAATAATTTATTTAAACACATACACTGCCCTTTGGTGCCCATGCCATGGTTTTATGAGTTAAATCCAGCTTCTTGCTGTAAAATTGACCTTTTGGTGTAAAATTTGAGTGTAAGTCTGCCTGTAGGCTGGATTTACTGCTGTTATGGGGTACTATGAGCTTGAGCCTGGTGAGAAAAATGGTATGGAAAACTACACTACTTGGCATTTTTCTTGGCTAAGTCCGCAGGTAAGGTACAGACATAAAATAAAAAATAAAATGAAATCTGAAACAATGAATTTACAAGGTTATTTTTTGAAATAAAGTGTTTTAAAAAGGATCAAAAGAGGTAATTATGTTGACTGCTGCTTTTTACCCCATAGACTATATGATTGGACTCATTTGAAACACTCTCAGCTCTGCTATTGGTTTGAATCTGAACAGGTCTTTCTTCTTCTTTTTATGGATCAATCAACTCTTCTAGTGCAAGTTGTTCAATAGATTTTTCAAAGTCTGCATCCATGTTTTGGCTATTTTTTGTCCAATGTCTTCAAGATGTGCTTGGGTGCAAAAGCATCCCTTGATGCTTTATGCCTTCTCCATCAAAAAACTCATGAACAATGCATTTTGGACAAGTACTGAACATGATTTTGGGATCCATTACTGATAAAAACAATTTGAAGTAAGAAAGAAATCATTAAACTTGAATTAAGGTAAAAAAAGAGGAATTTGAATGCTTATTGACAGTTAATAATTTAATGGCTTTGACTCCTTGTTCTTTGCAAGGCTTGTGTTTCAAATAAAAACCATAATTGAAAGGGGTTTGTGCAAAACTTTTTTCAATGCTTTTTTTATTGATTTCTGAGCATTTGTTATTTCAATCCAATTACATTCCTTTCTGGTAGTCAAAGATGTTCATAACCCCTTCAAAAGAGATTGTATTATATATTTTTTTACGAATGTTTCTATTATTACATCAAAAAAAAATTCTTTAATAGAAATGAAAGACAAAATGAAAAATGTGCGTATTGTTGAATTGAAAATGAGAGTACATGCCCCCCCATATTTGCACAGAAAACCTCAGTTGCTCAAGCGCATGTAGTTACGCATGAAACTACCCTTGTTTGCACATCACCAAATTCATGGGGGTGATCGGCATGTACTGTAGTGTACAGTTGTGTCCGTGGTAGAGACAGGTCCAATTCCTGTGTCCGGAAAGGTGTTTCGACATCCTGCAGACTTGCTAGTTTCTTGTCTTTTTACAACTGTTGGAAAGACATGGACCACAATGCAGATTTTCAAAAAGGTTTTGCTGCAAGATAAACTGACACACAGCATGCACCATCGCCAGGGAAAAGATCAGCATGCGCTTGGAAGTGTTACTGTGGAGCCCTCCTCTTCCGAGTACGGGAGTCGAACCCGTCTCTACCGCGCCCATCCCGCCTTCAGATGAGAGGCGGTCATACTAGCCGATATACTAACTCGGAATTTTTACGGCGGAGCACTCTCCCAAACCTGGGAATATAATTCAAAAATAAGTCCTCACAGAAGGTTAGTTATGCCGACCAAGGAAGACTGCTGTGTGTTCGATTGGATGTCGTTGAGCCAATTGAAGGATGGTGGTGCACGAAGCTGTGGCGCAGCACCGAGCATTTGAGGAGACTTTGTTCAATGAGATAAATTTTGAGGACGAATGATCAGAGCGGTCTGGTTGACGAGCTCGATCGAAAGGATTTTTTCATCATTCCAACCTCACTTGAACTCTTTCCGCAGAATGACCCAAGCTGATCGAAATCATGGCCCAATCGATACTTCAAATCGGCTGGAGGGCGTCAAGAAGCTCATGAAATCTTATGATGTCTCAATCTATATCGTACCAACGCAGGATGCCCATGGCAGTGAATACATCTGTCCTGCTGATGCCAGGAGGGAGTATCTTACCGGCTTCACTGGCTCTGCTGGAACGGCCCTCGTCCTTCTCAATCAAACTAAGAGCTTGTTGTTCACAGATGGTAGATACTTCAATCAAGCCTCGAAACAGCTCCATCCTGACTACTGGCAACTTATGAAGTATGGAATCGAAGGTGTGCCCACTTGGCAAGAGTATCTTGTCAAAGCTGCTTCAAATACCCCTAGCGATTCTGGCTTACGTATCGGACTCGATCCAACCTTGATAAGTGCAAAGGAAGCTGAGAGTTTACGTGAAAAGCTATTTCGGCATTCTTCTCAATTGGTTAGCATCTCAGAGAACTTGGTGGATGTCCAATGGGGCTCATCAAGGCCTCCTAGATCTCATCAACCCATTCGAAAACTGGATCTTCAATACACTGGCCAAGCTCGGCAGGACAAGCTGATAGCCGTCCAAGCTTCACTCAAAGCGTTCAGCAACCAGGAAGAAACCGTCATCGGAATGCTGGTCAACGCCTTAGACGAAATCGCCTGGTGTCTTAATTTAAGGGGTAATGATATAGCTTATAATCCTGTCTTTTTTTCATATCTTTGGATCAACGCAGACGCCAAGGCAATCCTTTTTGTTGATCAAGTTCAATTAACGCCGGAATTAAAGCAAGAACTAATCCAAGATGGTATTGAGATTAAAAGCTATAATGAGATTTGGGATTTTCTGCAAAACCTGCGCTCGTCTCAAAAATCGTCTCCAACAAGTCAAAAAGTTTTGGTCTCCTTTTCTTCTTCTCTGGCTATTCAAAACAGTTTGGGAGGTCCATCTGCTACATTGAAGGTTCGATCACCTATTGAGGAATTGAAAGCGATTAAAAATCAGATTGAGATTCAGGGGTTTAAAAACTCACATATCAGAGATGGCGCAGCTCTAGTCTCGTATTTTGCGTGGCTTGAGGAGTTGCTCTTAAATCCTCAATCTAAACCACTTAACGAATTTGATGCTGCTACCAAATTAGAAGAATTTCGAAAGCACATGGGATGTCACTTTTTTCAAGGTTTAAGTTTTAGCACGATTTCAAGCACCGGTAAAAATGCGGCTATCATTCATTATAGTCCCGACAGATATGAATCGGCTGTGATTGATAAAGAAGAAATCTATTTGTGCGACTCTGGTGCACAGTATCTCGATGGCACGACGGATGTCACTCGGACCTTGGTCAGTGCTTATTCTAGCCATCATGCTTTTACTTCATCTCACTTTTCAAACAATAACCTCAAACAAAATTGACTTTTTTCCTTCTGCTGTCTTAGCATTTCGGTACTCCAACAAACGAGCAAATCAGAGCCTTTACTCGTGTCTTGCAAGGCCATATCAGCCTGGCTCAGGTCGTCTTCCCTGAAAAAACAACGGGAGCTCTCATTGATTCATTGGCCAGACAATATTTATGGCAAGATGGGCTTGATTACCGCCATGGCACTGGTCACGGTGTTGGACATTATTTAAATGTTCATGAGGGACCTCAGGGAATAGGTACGAGACCTGAATACAATCAGGTTGGCCTCAGAGCTGGTATGACATTATCAAATGGTACAACTTTCCTTTTAGTTTGTTGCCGATCTCAATAGCACCAATTAATTATGATGTGTTCTTTTACCTTTCTGCTTTTCAACCTGCGGATGATTTATGCCATCTCAGAACCGGGATATTATAAGGATGAAAGCTTTGGTATTAGAATCGAATCAGTGGTTGTCACACAAGAAAAACACACGAGGGAGTCATTTGGCGATCGAAAATATTTAGGATTTGAAAATTTGACCGTTTGCCCAATTCAAACAAAATTAATCGATAAAAGTTTGATGAACGAAGATCAAGTCAAATGGGTTAATGAATATCACAAGGATGGTCAGTCAGAATGGAAGTAATAGCATGCTTCATTAACAATAGTAATATTTTTGTTTTATTTTATTTTAGTTTTAGCGAAATTAACTCCCCTGTTGCAGGATGATTCTAGGGCTTTGAAGTGGTTGATTAAAGAATGTCAACCGATTTAAAAAAAAATTAATCAAATCAAGCAGAAGCACTCGACTGAGCACTGGTGCAAACTGAAAGATAAATATAAATGAAGCATCCTGTGTTTTTCAATAAGAAATCTTTGTCTGTAAATTGTTCACCGTCTTTTACTTTGCTTATGCATGATTTTTTTTTGAAAAACATTTTTTCTCATCACAAGATGCTTGCCAAAATCACCAGCAAGTTGCACTTGACATTTGGATAATACTCGTTATAATTCAGGACTAAGAAGTTTATTCTCATGATGATATTTAAAGTTAGTAATAGGAGGGTTCTAATTATTCCAATCGAGTGCTAAAATCAATTAAAATCTTGTCTAATCAGACAACGCAGATCAGACGGTTTTTAACTTATTAGAACGTCGAATTAGGGGCCTTTAATTTAGGGTTCCTTATTTGACAAAAATTGAATCTATTTTCATTTTTTTTCAATTTGTTTGTTCAAATTAATTGTTGATTTCAGTTTTTCTTTTTTAAATTATGTATTAGTAGAATCACCAAAACATTTATCTCCACTCAAGTGAAGATAGTGTTTCTCCACCAAAGCAAACATTTCATCAACTTGGCTTGACCTTGTTTTTTTATTTGCAATCACTTTTGTTTTTCAAGATTTGATCAATTTCAACTCTGACGTACTAGTCAATTTAAAATGTTTGGCATCCAAGAAACCCCACTATTTGTATGGACAACTGTGGAAGAGGCTATTTTCAGCCCATCAGAATTATGGATTTATTTCTAATCTAAATCCACCTTGTAATTGTTCATGCTCATTGTTTGATGTTTGAGATAAGTTGATTATTTCTCATTTTTAATGATCCAGCTAATTGTCAGAATGATGTTTAATTGAATTTGCAAGAGAAGAATTTATAACTAAAGTTGTCACTGTGAAATGTGAAAAATTAATTAATAATAAGGGCTTTACTAATGAATAATAGTGGTGATGAGTCTTCTGAAAGCCCTGGTTCTACTAATTATCAATTAGTTTATTCTAATGATTACTACAATAGCTAAAATTACGTAATAACTCTAAGGGTTGCTTCCTGTTTAAGACAGTGCAACCATGTAAGAATATCGCTGATACAATGATGGGAGGTTTTTCCTAAGGGGAAGGCCACCTTTTATCTCACATCAAGGTGAAAAGAGGTGGATAAACTTATACTATGTTTGTAGAGTGAGATTTTTTACTCAGGGTGGTTGAATTGTGGTTCAATCAACTCAATACAACTAGTATTGTGGCCTGAATGTGAATTTTGAACCACATCTTACCAATTTTATATCCATACAGGGAAAAGATTTTCACCTATGGATGGTGTAGATGTGCTTTAATAGCCAGGAAATGTCTAAATATGTATAGAACACATCTGGAAAACTCTTCTTGCTCAAGCTATTAGTAATGACAGTATGAATAAAATTCCACTTGATTTGAAATCTCATAAGTGAATTATATGGAAAGGTATCCAACACTACCACTATGTAAAAGCTTATGTGGGATTATAAGCTTAATCTGTAAGCTTTCAATATAAATGGCTCAAAAATGACTCAAATGGTATTAAAAACTTATCTTTACAAGTTTTGAGCACTTGAGAACAACCTTGGCTTAAGTATGGAAAAGATATATAGGCTCAAAATTGATTTTACTTTTTGTAAAATAGTATTTTCTTGCTTTAAGAGAAAAGCATTAATAAATCTTGAACTTCATGTGATAAATTTCTGTAATTGGTATCTTCAGATATTCCTAATTTATCACTTCTCAAGAATATACTACTTGATGTGTCTGTCATCAAAACTGTAAAGGTTAGATGAGAGCTTAAACCAACATGTTTTTTTACTATATAATTATGTGTATAGTTTTAACACACAAGCTCAAGAAATAAAAATCAAAACTAGTAATGATTCTGTTTTTAATTTTCAATGAGAACTTATGGAGTATGAGTATGAGAATCAATTGCTTATTGGGGGAGCTAGAAAGGTTAAATCTCAAAGCTTATCAATACTCAAGCATATAGACTATCAACAAGAAAAGTATAATATTGATTCAAAATTCTTTCACAATATTGATTAAAAGATTTCATTTATGAGATTCTTAATAAATATTTTGATGTGTCAATGGTCAATAAAGAGGATCACTTTTGGGTAATCAACCTTGAGCACAATTATAGTGAGTTTAAGTTCAGAGTGGAAACAGAATCATTGGTATATTTGATTATAGCTTTTAATAAATGGGTTGAGAATGGTTCAATAACCAAATAACTCAAAAATCTTTAGATCATAAAATTTTATTAATCACTCTTAATAGATAGGCACTTGAGTCTTGAGCTTTAAGTTTTTCAGCTGAGACAAATTTTTTTCTATTTTTCTATAATATTTTTTTATATCTGAATTGCTTATTCCCTTTGTGACAAACATCAAGAAATAATCCAATTGAATTTCAGAAATTTCCATTCTTGACATTATTTTTTATAAATTCTTTTATAGAATAAAAAATTTATGTTCAAGATTATTTAATATAATAATATATCCTTTAAGCATTGAATTTTGTTAAAGTACACAATATGTTAGAGTTATTATAGCTTTATCACAAATTTGACACAAATGTTTTTAGACAAATGAAATCTGAAAAAAATCTAAATGCCCAAATAATAATTAAATATTTAATATAACTAAATGTTTATTATGAAAGAGACATGCAAATTGAACCTCAGGCCATGAAAATTGAGAATTGGCTTTAACCTTAATACTATTGTTATTGTTGTTTTAATATTAGGTTGTGTAAAGTGCTATATATTTCAATGCATCTTTGAATTGTGTACATATTCTGGGTAATATAAAGCATCCCTTCAACTATTGTATTATGCAAGCCATTTGCTCGTTTTTCTGTGGTTTTAATTTCAAGTTTTTTAATTAAGCCCATTTTCAATTTATAATTAAAATATAATGCCAATTTTTCTTTTGTAATAATACTTAACAGTATCTTAAATCACAAATTACTGTTATATTTGAAGCTTGAGCGTTATAATCAGGATTAAGTGCGGACTCATGAAATAAACTGGGTAAGATAGTAGATATTTATTTGTGAGAAATTGTCAGTGAAAATCAACCACAAATTTCATATTATAGTTACTAAAATAAAGTTATCAAAACAAGAGTAATCCTCTTTCATATCCACATTTCCCTATAGAAATTTGAGGCCCCACAAGATACTGGCCAGCCTATGCGAAATAAAATTATTTTTCATCCAATCAAGAACAACATGTGCATTTATAAATTATATTTTTTTCTTTCAAATTTTTTACCATATTTTCCTGTGTTTTGATACATAGGAATTTTTTGTGCTTCCAATGAAGTCAATAAAGCCATTAAATTTTTCTTTTTTTAACCATTTAAATACAGTAAAGCTACTTAATTTACCAAGTGGGATTCTTTTTATTTAAAAACAAGACCATTCAAAAGGTCAGGTTCAATTTTTCTTAAAGCTAAAAATTCATACCCTTTCAATTCCCTTCATATCAAATGTAAGTATATATTCTCTAATCATCTTCTTTCCCAAATTGAGAGGTATTATAAATATAAATATAATTTTTTTTCGAAACTTCTGGATCTTGACTTGATACTGCTTTGATACCCTTTCATTTTTCATACACCCTTTGTGCCTTTTTTCGCTAATGGTTTTTTGTGATCCCTTCTGAGCCAGTTTCTAGTTCAGAAGAGTTTTATCCCGAATATATCATTTTAATTTTGGGGAGTTGTGGGCGCATAATTTTTAAATTTGAATTTCTTATTCTCTATTGGTATTTGATTCAGACAGCTGAAAAGCAAAGATAGATAGGAGATACAAAATAAAATCACAAAACGCATAGGAGAGAAAATATAAAATAAAACCAGTTCAATAATTTTTTTGGTAGTTTCTTTTTTTAAAAATGGCCGTAAAGATAATGAAAAGCCAGAAATATCAACATTTAGAAAGAGTTAAAAATATCTGGTGCCGAAAAAACAGAGAAATTGAATCAAAATAAAAAAGGATGATAAAAGCTGAGATTGTGTGGATAATTCTATGAAAAATTTATATTTGTCTGATTAGGAACTATCAGATGTCCTCAATGAGATGAATAAATTTTCAAAACTTGTCTATGTCCGATTTTATAATAATTCTTCAACATATGAAGAGAAACATTAATTTTAAACCCCCATGATGATTGTATGGAGAAAGAAAAAAATTCGATGATTCAGTTAAAAAAGTCTTTCTACGGAGATAAACTGACAGTTATTTCCCTATCCAAGGGATTATTTTTATTTCTACAGGGAATAGGATCAGGTCTCCTGAAGAAATATCCAGTTTTTTAATCAATACTTACTCAAGAAGAGCTGTATATCCATATTTTAATATATTTTATTGGAGAATTCTTCAATGATATATTCTTGAAGGGATTAATTAGAAAAAATAATCCCAAAAAATCATATCTGTATGAATTCTAGATTCATAAGAAATTAAGATTGGATTCAAATGATAATCATATTTTTCAGGGAAAATTTGAATTTAATTTTAACATGTTTGAACTGGATTATTATTTTTAAGCTATAAAAGAATGGAAAATTAAGCTTATCAATGCTATATAATAAATAATAAAGTTGAACCATACCAAATTTCTTAGAATTCAATTTGGTCTATTCCAAACCTTCAATACATTAATTTTTACAATAGCGTTACAGATAATTCAGCTTGATAGAAAATTGCAGAAACTTAAATTACTAGGACTAAGATTATATTTCTATATTTCGTTCTTTTAAACCTCTATTGAATAATGAATCAACATATTGATTTTCCCTGTACTATATTCATTACATTGAAAAAATCTAGGAAGAAAGAAATAATTGAGAATACCACGATAAAGCTTATCCATTTCTTGCAATAATTCTCTGAGAGGTCTGGAGTTTCCAAATAAAACCGAATATAAAAGTGAACGCTTAACTCAAGATACTTAATTTATTTCAAAAGTTATCCATGAAAGCTAGAACAAAAGAATGAGATTTTCTTTTTCCCTTGGGTTAAATTTAG
The DNA here is from genome assembly GCA_023105745.1 of Austropuccinia psidii. NCBI lineage: Eukaryota > Fungi > Basidiomycota > Pucciniomycetes > Pucciniales > Sphaerophragmiaceae > Austropuccinia > Austropuccinia psidii. The sequence goes on along the minus strand of JALGQZ010000001.1, from coordinate 63,072,025 downwards.
CCCCCAATTTTGAGTTTCAAATAGGAATTGAATTTATAAATTAATCAAAACACTTGAATAGGAGTTATAATCGCTTAATTTCACCAAAAAAGGAAATCTTTTTCAAGAATGGTATGAGCTTCTAAGGATGTACTTCAATAACTTCTACGCAGTCTCTATAAAGTTTTCTATAAATTTTCGACATATCACAAATATCTAAATTAATGATCTCATAATGATAAAATTTTGTAATATTAGTGAATGTTCCATTTAAGGCTTTTTTATTTTTTAATTTGTTTTTTTGAATAAAAGAAATCCTGAATATTTTTAGATACTTTCATTTTATTCCCATTGTATTTCTGTTACTATAACAACTATATAAAATGAAGGAAAATAATCTTCCATATCTTATTTAAAATTTGTAGAAAAAGTGCTCAAAGATGATTCATTTCATTTGAGTTGATTCTAAGACTATTAAAAATATGTCATTCAAGATTAAAGGACTGAAAATTGCCATTTTGAAGATAGATCAATATCTCCAATTTATAGGTGATTTTATTGCTTTCAGTATATTATTAGTGAGATTAAAATTTTATCAATGATACCCTCTTAGATTTAGTTATGCATATATTACCATTATATAACACTTATTACACTTCTAACTAGATTATTAATAGCTAGTATTTCGCCTGGAAGTCACAAAAGAGGCCCTAACTGGAATTTAATATATTAAATGTTACCTGGGGCCTCCCTTGTGTCTTACAGACTAGATACTAAGACTTGAGATAAGAGAAAAAGGATTGAAATGACTATGAATATTAATAAATAGAGTTTTAGCTAGGATTTAAATATTATTAATGTTGTAATTTAGACTACAACAGTAAATTGAAGTGATCAAATCACTTTTATTTGAAAGATATTTATATTTCTTGAAGCTGAGATTCGGAAATTTATTTTATTTGTGAAAAATATATTTCCAAAGAGCTGTTATGATTCAATTCCAAGAAAATTAATCCGTTTTAATTTCCTGATTTACAAATTTTAAATCATAAGAAACAAAGGAATATGTAATTTCATTTTATATAATTGTTATAAAAAAATACCCCGCAAATTGAATGAAAGTATTTCAAAATAGCTAATAGTTTTAACAATAAAAAAAAGAATTAATTAATCGAAGAAAATGATATTTTAAAGATAGGTAGCTAGTTATTAAGAAAAGGTTAATTTATGTTATGAGATCAGTGATTGAAATATTTGAAATATGTACAAAATTAAGACAAATTAATTCCAAAATTAAGAAATTTTTTTTGGATACTATGTAGCAGGTAGTTCTTTAAATCATTTTAGGCTCACAAATAATGAAAGGTTTTCAGAATTAAGAGCTATACATAATATTTCTTTTATTCCGAATATTAATATATTCAATCCAAGGGTGAGTATTACTTTGGAGATGAAAAAAACCAAGGGGAAATACTCAAAAAAATTCTTCAAATAAAAAACAATAACATTCAAAAGACATATACATGATCAAAGAAGGTGTGCAATAATTGTTGAAAACACTGAAACAGCTACTTCTGGGGTATCAAGTAGAACAGATTGAATCTTCCTTGTGATTTAGAATCTTTTTAATATTGAAAAAACATGCAGCAAAATTAAAAGAAAGTGCTCAAAATGGAAAAATATGGTTTAAGAAATGAAATCATCAATTGAAGGAGAGGTTTTTTATGGCTAAAGAATTCAAGATATTTTCTGAAAGATAGAGATTTCAAAAATATCTTTTTTGGGGGATGATAAAAAACCTGAAATATCGAATAAAAAAAAAGAAAATACTCAAAAAAGCTCTGAAAATATTAAAATTAAATTCAACAGCCATATTTCTCAAGGAGACCTCACGTAACCCATTTATATTTTTGAAGGGACTACGGATAATAGATAAAAACTATATCCCATTTTTCAAGATGAGTATTTAACTCAAATATCTATAGAAAAGTTGTGAAAAAAGACGTCAAAAGAAATTAAAATAACACAATGGAATCAGAAATATATATCTATTAATAAATGGGGGATATTTACATTTTTTTTGAAGTTTGAAAGCTTCTTATCACCCTCATGGATATGATTCCATCATTGGAAGGTGGTAAAAGACTCAGAAAAAAACTTCTGAGACTAGCATACTGTCCAAAAAATGACATAATTCTGATTACATTGGAGAAAACTTAATTAAGCATAATTCAAAATAATGAGCTTTAATGTGGATAAAAGCACTTCTATTATATATCTATATTTTAACAGTGGAGATATTGAAGAGCCATGGGAAAAAATAAAAAAAGCTTACGAAATAGAACATTAGAATCAAGAATACCTATTAAGTTAGGAAAAGTTTTGCAAAATATATTCTTCTCCTTTATTAATATTTCTATTATCATCCTAATAATAGCTATTGAATACTCAAAAGATGAGAATTTCATGGCAAAAGACTCAAAAAAGGGTTTTAAACAAAAAAAGATTATATCAAAATACCACAAGCATAGCCTTCAAGCCCTTAAATCTGGTTAATACATCTATGGAACTCAGAAAAAATTTCAAAAATCAGGATCTATAATGGGAAATATAGCTTTTTGATTCAATTTTTCTATTTTCAGTGCTTCTTGAGTGGTTTCTCAGGGTTACTTTTCATTAAAGTTTGACATCAAATAATACCCAGACTATTTAGTATATGTTTCAGAGATTAAAAGAAACATTTGGAATTGAAAATTATTTTTTATCTTCTTTGAGAAATATAAATTATTCCTGAAATGATTCTTTTTTTGAGCCCATTTTTGAGTGGTTTTCCACATTAGTCCTATCATTCAAGTATAAAAAAACTACCATGAGAATAAAGATATAGATTTGGAGCCCAGATATTTTTTGGTGAGATCCTAGTATCATTGAGATCCCTCAACCTTTTCAAGATATGAACTCTTAAGTGGAATTTATATATTATCACTTGTATTTGAGTTCTTTTAAACCTCTCTTCCAGGTCTGCAAGAAATATTAGGAATAGGGTTGAAGATATATCCAATAGGATACTAAATCAGCAGTTCTTTCCTGAGAATATCATAGATGCTATTATCAAAAAGTCAAGTCTTCCTATTAAGTTACGCATATTTCGTGTATAATTTGATAAAATATTATGAATTTTCCCCAATGCGATAGAATAATTAATGAATCTGCTACATCTCACCTATTTCTAAGCCCAATTACTTTCTTCCTAATCCCAAAAATATTTTATTGGGTAAATTTATAAAATTTACCCTATAAAATAGTGAGCGAAAATGTTTCTCAACAAAAAAATAAAAGCAATTTCACCTCTTTCATCCCAAAAAGAAGAGGTATTACAATATATTATTGAGAAATACAGAAAAAAAAGTGTATGTATGCCTATAAATTGATTCTTTTGAAAAAAAACTGAGTTTTTATATATGGGTTCCAAAATGTTATTTTGAGCATTAATTAACATTCATATGGTAAAATTCACATATATCTTTTCTAAATATTCATCCTTTTATCAATTTAATCCATCCTGAAGGAATTGTTTTGAATTTTTGGTCTAAATTAAGAATATAACTGTTTCTTCTCGTTGAAAAAAGAAGCAAATAATTTATTGATTAAGGGATTATTATTCTTTAGCTTGATAAGAGAATTAGCGTAATTTACACATTTCTGGAAAAATTAAGAAAAAAAATCATTTAAACCTCAAATAATAGAGATATTAAAAATAGTCCCCCAAGTAAATTTGTGGTATAGTTTGACTCTATGTACTATTACTGATAATAAAAGAATCCTTTTTCTACTTTTTGAATAATATAAATAGAGCAGTATCATAGCAAAACGTAACTTTAATGAATAAACTAAGCTACAATATAGTTAATGAGTATAAAATGTGGAAATAATTTAAGAATATTTGGATCCATTTTTTTAACAAGCAATCAATATTGAATATGGCGATTTGAGTAACTTTCAGGTGTCCAGAAACTGTTATTGGGATTGATTTAGTTAATGAAAGTTTTAATTAGACTTATACCTTTAAGCTTGTTATTTATGATTTTTTCCTCCTCTGATTATAGAGATCTTGAGAAATGACAGGCCTTTCAGGAGATTTTTTTTAATATGAAAAATTATTCAATTTTCCTAGTAAGAGATTTTCATAGGGAAGATAATCCACTTCAAAATGTTCTTGAGGTTAAGAAATTTTGAATGAGCTCTATTTTACCATGTCTTGAATATAGCGATAATTACTTCCCAGGAAAGTTTTTTATTTAAAAGCTTTTATTACATGCTCTAATAGCAAAGATAGAACTATTTTCATTTATCTGTTTTCTAAATACCCATTGCGAGTTATTCCCTCATATCTGGACCAGAATATTTGAGCCACGTCATTGGTACTATATAATGGTGAGGTGGCCAAGGAATATCATACTTCCTTGGGATAATTATTGAAACCCTTTCGGAGGTAATAAAGGGCTTCAGAGATAATTGATTCAAAATAGGATAAGAAATAATTGTTTAAGATATAAAGAAGATTTAGGTGGGATAAAATTAATTGGGATTGGATGATAAATGAAATATCATTACTTAAAAAGGTAATATAATGAAAAGATTCATGAAGATGGAAATTAAACAAGGAAAATTTGGGGAAAAAGGTCGAAATATTAAAAAATTAGGAAAAGGGTATGAGTAAGATAGAAATACTTGAATTTACTTTAGTAAGATAAGTGAATTTAAATAGAAAAATTTGATAAGGAGTTTGGAGGTCTTTTTTAACTGGGCTTGAGTAGTTTGATAATAATAGCATTTTTTGGATTGAGGAGAAGGATTGAGCTTCATATTTTTGGTTTTCTACTTATAAGAGGGAATAATTATTTTCATACGACCCGAATCTCCTTATTTTATTAAGTTCTTATTTAAAATTCACAATGAACTTATCAAAACTTCAAAAATAATATATCTTAGTCATCTCTTTATTTTATATTATTAATTCTCAAAACCCTAAGAGAGGTATTCTTTCAATCTAAGTTGAATTTTTCCCCTGATAGAATAAGCTCAAAACCTATATAATATTCTTAATAATTGAATAATTATAGAAAAAATCAATACCCCCATTAACCCTCCTCTATGAAATTTCTTTATTTATTAACTCCTTACCCCTTTTTTCAGTTTTAAATTATTAAATTTCTTTGAGACCAGATGTACAAGCCTTATTTGGGGAATTATTACAATTCTTTAAGTTAAATCCCAAAATATAAAGTTTTGTAATTTTAATATTACCTTTTTCCTTAGTTTTCTTCATTTTTTGGTATTTGATAAAATTTTCCTCCATTTAATTTCTGACTTTGTTTCTGTGGCCTCAGCCTCCCATGAATATAATGAGCCCACCTCATGAAGGGGGGTATTGAACAATTGAGGTTTAATGGGAGCATTTTGATAATGTATCCTGTGACAAGGGCAGGCTATCTTTTGGAAACTTTTGGCTCGAAGATTACTCAAAATAAAGTTCAGTTCTCCTTTTTCAGCTCCGGAATCCCCACATCACAGCTATTATTCAAAAGGATTTTCTCTATTGATCTTAATTGTTCTTTTATACTTCGTTTCAAGGAATAATATAATAAAGTCACTTAGACCCTTTAGGTCAAATTTGGCTAACAGAATTCGAATTACTTTCAAAATAATATGGCTTAAATCTGTATTGTGATATTCAATAAGGAAATTTCCAACAAGCTTCATTTTCTTCTTCCTGTAAATATTTAGTGTAATCCTATCTCACCAAGAGAATAAATTTATGCCTTTAAATAGTAAAAAAATATATAACCATAAGTCAAACTCCGAAAGGGTAGCTAAAAAGTTAAAAGACTTAGCCAGGGCATCCTTAATAACAAACAAATACAATCCTCTGATTTTATATCAAAAAGTTCAGGAAGTTTCAAATAACATTTTTCAAGACAAGATTCATAAGGATTAACATATCTATTATTAAAATACTTTATTTATAAAAATAAGATATAGTTTTGCATTGCTTTAAATTTTGCTATTTAGCCCTATTAGAAAATAAGTTTCTCATAAATTTTGTTTTATGAGAAAAACCTTAGAGGAAATGCTAATAGGCTTTATATATTAAATTTTAGTTGGTCCTGACGATTATTTATATCTTTCATCTATTTTAACTTCATTAAGAAGTATTTGTATTCAATTAATACCTTTGAAAACAATTTTTCCTTCTCATAAACTATCCTATGCATTGAAACATTCACAAGGATACATCTTCTTATTTTATGAAGGTGTGTTTCTATAAAATTATTTATGGAATAATGCATACTTCCAGTGAGTCTAAGCTATTTCTTATTGGATCTTATTCATTAGTGTTTCAATTTATTAAACTCATATTATTCAAAATTTTGATAAATAAATATTCATGGTCAACTGGTATAAAGCTATGAGGGAAATATATAAAAGAAAACTGGCTTATTGATAATCAAATAATTATTCTTATTTTAAATGACTTCCACATTAATCTAGGAGAAATTAATTTTTTGAATATTGGAATTGATATTAGTTTAAGAGATGAAGGAGCTTACTAATTCAAAAATATTTGGATTAATAAATTATCTGGGATCCATTTTGAAGTTTTCAGACCTCCCCTGATGGGTTTGGAGAATAAATAGAAAGAAATTATGACTAAAACTAAAGATAATGTGATTTCCCACTTTGAGAATTTTAATGCTTGTATTGGTTCCCCCATGAAAGAATTTCCCATATTTCCACTCAAATGTACTTTGGAATTCAAAAGATAAATTCCAAAAAAAGGATAGAAAACTCATTTATATCATAGATATAGATATTTTCCCCAACTTTAATAAAAAAAGTGATTGAAAATTGATCAAATACACAAAAAAACAAACAATTTCATAAAGATGGGATTTAGGCTCACCAGAAATATGTTTTGGTTGAGATCTCACTAGAATAATTTTCTCCATTTCTTGCTAAAACTATAATCAAGAAAATGAAGAAATATTTTTCATAAGAAAAGAACCATTAACTCCATTAAATTCTCAATTTGATTTCAGAGGACCAACAAAATAACCCAATTTCACAGATTAAATTTATTCTACACGCTTTTTCTGATGTTTCAGCTTGGAGAGCCAAGTGATAGAAAAGGTATGCTTTGTGGATAATTATGCGTTCTATTAATAGCACCAGGAGCATAAAAATAGCTAAGGGATATCCCGAAATCTTCCTGGACCCAAAAATAATATCTTTCAATCCTCCAAATGAAGCTCTTATTTTGCATAAAGTTTGAATTATAATATGTGATAATAAGTAATTTATCATTACCCATAGGAGGTTTTAAGCTTTTAAATAAACAAAAATAGTTTCTAAAGGTAACCTGAAACCCATAGCCTTTCTCATATTGAAGAACTATCTTATTAAAAAGAAGGAGTCCCTCAATAAGACCGCTGATCCTAGAGGTAGTAGTCACATAAAGCTCCTTTTTAGTACTTAATTGATATAAAATTTCAGGAAAGATTTCAGATTCCAAAAAGCTTTATTTAAAAAAATGAAATAAGCAATGAATTTAATATTTTATTCCTTCTTTTTTGCTTGATTCTAATGATTATTATATGTAGTAAATATTATAAATAACTATGTAATGAACCATTAGTTTTTTAGCTTAACCCAAAAGGGCTCATAGAAACATCTATTATGAGCTTTTCTAAGTTTAATGGAAGGATACAAAGTAGCAATAGTTACATTAGTATTCTAATGAATACTCCTGTTAATATGAGTAAAGATACAAGGTTTCTCACATATTATACAACCCCGATTTATTTATTATCAGAAGAAGATCCTACTTCTAAAAAATAGCTATCATAAGTATATCATTCTGAGGAAATGCTTATGTGAATGACCAGTCTTCTTTATATATAAAGGTTCTTTTAGGCCCTTGTGAAATGATTGGTATTATGAAGATATTTACCCATAGATTTAATATCTGTTGTATACCTGGGCACTTATTCATTATTTTATCAAGATTTATATGTTGGTCTTTAGCTATATGGCTTAAGTTTATCTTTTTATAAGAAATTATATTGATCAGAAAGCGGAATTTTATATATGCTTGATTAATTTATCTTCCTATCTACCCTTTCATGATACCAGGTGTCTTATAAGATGAACCATACCTTTAAAATGGTGTTTGAATTTTAGTTCAGGAGTCCAAATTCCTCCTTCATTTTAGAACTACTAAGAGAAAATACAAATCTCAACAACCCAATCAGTTCTTGAAATGTAATAATGAGAATAATTCATACCCCAACAGGAAAAATTATTTTAGGAGTTATTCCACATACTACTTGAGAATTTAATATTCATCTTAATTTTATCGGAATAATTAAAAATTTTTGAGAGGAAATTTAAATCTTAGAATATTAACTGAAAAAATATCTTTCCTTACTATATATAATTAGATTTTTCCATTAATAATGTAATAGCTTATCACTTTTATAATAAATTATACCTTGGATTTCTTGAAATAATTTGAGGAAGATGGAGTTTAATTTTGAAATAAGAAGCTTAGTTATCATGATTTATATTTTTAACCTGTTTCCATTGATGTTAATCCTCCTGATTTCTACAAAGCTTCTGTGACTTATCCCAATTACCCAGTAATACAAGAAACCTGTCCTGAATGAATATATTGTTATATGGATGCCACTATTATATATACTTCAATCTTTAAGATTTAATTTTCTTGGAATTAAATTATTAAGTTTCTATTCCATGAATTCTACCCCATACTATTAGCTACTAGTCTCAAATCCTATGGTATTCAAAGCATGTACAAGAGCACTAGAAGGTTAACCAAGGTATTTTTGTTCTTTTTTCAATCCAATTTGAGGTAATAAAATTCAAATAGGAAAGTTACTCTATGTGATGGGCCTTCTTTACTTTATCAAAGTTTTCTATATAAACTTTCAGAGAAATATACTCCATATTTTAAAAAAATTGAATTTTATCAATAAATATTTCTTCATGAATTAACACAATATTTAATATTAAACAGGTTATTAAAGACCATTTGTAATTTTATTAAATATCTATCTAATTATGGTATTATGTGAATTCTTGAGTATTAGGAGATTAAATCCATCTTAAAGCCAATATATTATAAGTAAGACCAGTTCTAAATCTTCCATATCTGAATTACCCACGATAATAATAAATGTTTCCTTGTAATTTCATTCATTTGATATGTAATTTTCTATTCTGCGAGAAATTTTATTTCCACCATGTGTCTTAGCAATCTTCACGGAATAGCTTAAATATTCAATGTCCCAGGAGATTTAATTGCTGATATAAAGAAATACCATATCCCAAAATTATAATTTAAAATTTCTTATGATGAAGGCTAGTAACTAATGGAGGAAATTTCACCTAGATCCACATTTTTCACTCTGTTTGAGCCTTAGAGATCCTTCCAGATACCCAAACTCTCAAAATAAAGATCAAGAATACTCTTCTTATCAAAATGGTTTCATTATTAGTTAAATAGAAATAAATCTGTTCTCTTTAAATATAATTGATAAAATTAAGACAAAAAAAGGGAGTTTTCTTAGAAAAATTAAACAAAAAATGAAAACTAATTTGAGATCCTGGAGATTTCTCATTTTATTATGATTATGGTAAATACAAATGAGCTTTTAGTAAGGTCACATAAGCTCATATGTGCTTCTAACAATTTATGGCCAAAAGATGTAAGGTTTTGATAAAAACACATAGGGGGTCCTTCTTTTTGGAATAAATTCAAAGGCAAATATTTGAGGAATTCTTAATTTTTTGGCCATATTTTTTTACTTTTGGGATGTTAAGATCCCCAATTTTTTCTTAATTCCCTTTTTTACAAATTTCTCCATATTGGCTTATTTGGAGAAATTGCGAAAAAATTCAATAATAAATCAAAAACCTTCCTACTTATTGATTTCCCTGATTCTTTTTGAATAAAAGAGTCAATATTTGAAATCAAGAACTAGAAGCCTATAATTCCTGGATTTTGTTTGCGTGGGGCTAGTGTAGGCCCAAAAACGTTTTTCTTGCATGTGTGGAATATGGCTGGTTTGAATTAAAAAAGTGCCATATTTTTGATAAAAGAAACTGAATTAGGGGTTTTTAAGCAGTAAATAATACTGAGAAGGGGGAAAACTGGGATAAATTTGATATACAAAAAAACCAAAATGATAATTTCAATTTTAATCAGCCTCTAAGATAGTGGGTTATTTCTCAAAATGGGAGAGATTTGAAAAATATGAAATTATGTGCTTCTTAAATCCATCTTCCCACCCAGGTATTGTGGTTGAGCATTAAATTCCCAATTAACCATAATGGGGGGACAGGAAAAACTTTAGAAGTGAGGAAATTCAAGGTAAAAAGATGAGAAAAGCTATCCAAAAAAAAAACTTCAAATGGGTTGATTGTCATTTTGAGGCTATAAATAAGGGGGAAAGGAGGAATTTTGTACTGTGTAACAGAAAAATGTCTTTATAACTTATTTGAAACTGGATCCCCCATATCAGGCATCAAAATCCACTTTGTTTTTGGAGGCTGGCCAATATCTCCATGCCACTTTGTGGCTTCATGAAGGTCTTTATTTTTTGGATTTATTCAGAAAATTCACCACTTAAATTGGCCCATAGATCTTGTGTCTTGTAAATGTAATGAGATAATTTTCTATATTAAAGATTTTGATCACCCTAGAAATTGATGGGATTGAAGGTGTATTTCAAAATTGATTTTGGTAAGTCTGCTGAGCCAGGGGCCTAATGGAAATGATTCAAAAAATCAATCAAGATTGAAATCACCAAAAATTCTAAATTGAAATGAATCAAAAAATCAGAAAAAGTTCATATCATTTATCATTTTCTTATAATGGCTTTTGCAATGATCACAGGTTAAATAAAGTGAATTATAAATCTGAAGGGTGGATTCAGGTTTTTGGGAATTTCTTTGTGTGGTTATGCTTCTATTGGCCAATATTGTGAACCTTCTGAGGGTTTCTCCTTATTTTCAATATTCATTAAATTCAGCTTCTGAGTGTAGCAAATCTTATTGAGTAATTTATTTGGATAATGAGGCCTCCAATAAATACATGTTCATACTTTGAAGGGGGGAACTTCACTGTGATCTTCAACCTTTTTTGATTGTGACTTTTGATTGAGTTATTCCTCTTCTCTTGAATTGATTTTAATTATTTAAAAAATTTAATGATCTCTGTTATTTCTGTTTTTTCACTTGTGGTTTACCATAGGTATTTTTGAATCAAAGTTGGTCTTCATAGTATTCTTGGTCCTCTTGACTCTTAGTAATTTGATCAAAAGTTACCTTTCCAGTTAAACCATTTAAAAAATGTTGGGAAATTTTGGTTATTTATGCCAGTATTCTTTGAAACAAGTCTTTCCAAATATATCCAGATATTTTTTTCCCTGAATTTTATTATCCATTCTTTCTTTCTCAAAGATTTTATCATCTCCTTGATAGCCATTCTGAGAAGAATATAGCAAAGGAAATAAGTGAATGTTAAAAATACTGAGAGCTTTAGGATAAGAAATACTGAGAGGTAAGCTTGAATTCCCCTGTTAGTAGAATTCTGATAGCTGAAGCTTTTTGTTCTTTTGAAATTCCTGTTGTTTATTTTTATTTTAAAGTATCCCTTGAGAGCTTCTGTATTATTTGGCGAATTTTTAATTGGAGGGGAATCTTCAAGGGCCGTCTGAAATGCATAATGAGACACCTTGCCTTTTAGAGAGCAGATGTGAGGTGGGAGATTATTTAAATTGAAAATAATTTCTCTGGAGATTCTGTTGATTATCTAAATAAATCCTTTATTGAGGTTAATGTGAAGGGCTCTCATAACCTCCATTAGAGTACCAGTGGACATTTGAAGGCAATTCTTAACCATTGCATGGGCATCTTCAGCTCTTGAGGAGGATCCCACCCAAGGTGACAATGGCTGCTGGACCAGGAAGAGATTTAATACTCCTTTATAGGAAGCCAATTTTCTTTCCAATATTGAACTATTTCAGGTTTTTTTTATTTAAAGATTCTGCAAATTTTCTTTTAAGTATTTTTCATTCAATGAATATATAACCTGAGAAATAAGTTCAAAATGCATCAATAGAAACATTAATTTGAAAAAAAGTGAAAATTCAAGGTGAGCTACTTGATACCAATGGCTTGTAGAAATTTTAAGAAACAGTCCCATGGCCAATTTTCTTCATGTAAAGGGAAGATGCATCTTTATTGATTAGCTAAAATTATAAAATTACTTTTGATTCTGGGAAGAGTTTCTAAAGAGAATTTTTCAAGTCTAAATACCTATCAATAACAAAAGCTTGAGGGAGAACAATATTGGTATTTTGAGGACCTTTTTCATATATTGATGCAATAAAAAATTATAGGAGAATTAAGTTTCATCCTTTATATAATGAAAATATCTAGAAAAGGTCTTATTGGTTGGGCTTAATCCAAAAATATGAAAAAGTGGCATTTTGTACTTTTTTTTATAATTCAAGTCCATAAGAATCATATGAAGGAAGCCTTGAATGCCTTTTATGGAAAGGGGGTGAGGTAACAACAATGAGGTTATGTGTCCCTCTGTGTCTTTGAAGAGGACCACACAAAATTTAATGGATTGAGAGTTTTGATAAGAGTATTAAAGGGCCTTCTGCCTTGATGTTTTTCCTTTTTTATTTTATTGACTTGGCTGTAAATATCTTGAAGTATTACAGGCCTTTCAGGCTCCCCCTGGCTGAAAAATTGGGCCTTAATTTGACATGGTATGAGAAGTGATTCAGAAATCTGAGAGATTTGGGATGTCTATTTCTCATTGAGCTTTCTGAAAGCAGGAAGTGCCATGATATTTTCAGTGGCATTATTACTTTGTCAAGAATTCTTAGACTTGAAGAGTCCAGGTAGTACTCTTTGAATATTTGCTTGCATAAAGCTCAAAATTAAATACAAGCTTTCTTTAAGTGAGTATTTTAAAAGAGGGCTTGTGGAAATTTGGGATCCCATACCTATCACAGCCTATTCTTATTTCATTGTGGTTCATATTGTATCTCAAGATGGACACAGCATACTCCTGTTCCCTGGAAACATTATTCAAACTGTTCCAAAGAAGCTCAACGGTCTGAAATTCACCTTTTTCATGGAATAAGCTGAATAAATTAAGCAAATGTGAAAAGGTGGAATTTGAGATCCATAGGATGAGGAAAGGCCTTTTGAAATATAAAAAACAGGGGTGAAATATATTAAAAATGAAACAAAATGGGTGGAAGGTTATGGGTAAATGAAGGGGGAAAGTAAAAAAGGCAATTAGGGTTATGGGTGAAGTAAGAAGAGGTGGATGAATTTTTGAAGGAAGGTTGTTTTTAGAAAAGAATTGGTTCTTTTGGGTAAAATAAAGAAAAAATGGTTTGAAAAGATTTGATAAAATTGGTTTGGAATGGGACTTTGGGAAAAGGAATTTTTTTGGGGAAAATATTTTGGCATGTTTTTTTTGGGTTTTCTTTGTAAGAGTATGTGAGGGAATAATTTTAAAAAAATGTGTGAGGAGGTTTTCTTGGGAAATTTTTTTTTGAAGGAGCTTTGGCATGCTTTTTCCCAATAAATGTTTCCTTGTTTTTTTAATTGAAAAGGGTGCTGGGGAATTCCTCATGTGCTTTTAATAGCACCCTTTTTTTGTCAGCAAGAAAATATAAGCTCCATTGAACCACTTTATCACTCATTTAGTGATTCCATGGGTTACCTATGTATGAAATCTCAGGAACTCAGATCAAAATAAGAATCAATTAAGGTATTAAGACCTATAGTATTAAGATTTGAAAGCTAAAAAAATTAATATAATTTTTACCACATGTGGTTTGAACCACAATTTTTTTGAAAGAATTAGGTGTAGTGTGTATCTTGGTGGGTATGAGGAATGGAAGTATATTAATTTCTACTTTTTGTGTGTTAAATAAATGAACTTTAATTTACATACAAGGTATGCTATTTGAAAGCTGTGTAACTACAAATCTCCATTGAATTGAAGATTTGGTATTCACTCTGTGATAAAACTGTATGGATTAAATGAAAATATATTGTAGAGATCAAATTTGAAGTGGGAAAGTAATTTTTTCTCAGTGGGTTACAGACTCCCCAAGAATCTCTGGCCCTATATTTGGAGTGCTAAAAGTAATAATAAATCATATTACTTCTGGTATAGCTATCATTAAAAGGTTCTGTGACTCAATTATTTATTTTTTTTGATGCAAATGAGGTCAGCTTCAAGCTTTTAGATATCAAATTGAATGAGAACTGGGCTCCTGTATTCTATTAAAAAAATGTACTTTAAATTAAGAAGAAATGAGGGAGCTTATTCAAGACACATTTAATTTACAATTTTTACAGAAATAAACCAGAAATATATTAAGCAATAGGTATATTAATTGAAAGAAAGCTAAACCTATTACATATAGATGTGACAAGCCAGACTTGCTGTCTAAAAATGCTAATTTAATGAAAAAAAGAGGTCTAAACCTCAATTAAACGATATTTTTCAATTAATCAGGTTTCAAACTCCACTCAAGGAGAAGTTTTGGATTCACACCTTTAAAGTGGTGATTTCTTTCCTTCGCATGATTTGAATTTGAAAAATCTTGATTTTTTTAGGCCAAACAGCTATTTTAAGCCTGGAACCAAATTTAAAGACAGTAAACTTCATTTAAGAAACCTCTTAAGAGGGCTTTTACTACGATTGTATTTGAAGCTCAAAGGTTATAATGGCCAAAGGAGTAATAGCAGATGAATTTAATTTCATTTTCAGTTTTTCTTGATGCAAACTTACCAAAAAATTGATTATTATGGAAAATGGTCCTATAAATTGAGGGAAGAGGCTTGAGGAAGTCAAAAAGGGGCTTTGATATTCAAATGGAAAAAAATAAATTTCTTCCACCATATTAGTCATTTTTGAATCCAATTGAATTTATTTTTCACTCAAACAAACCAAAAATATGTTTTAATCTATTTTCACATATTTATAATGCTATAAAAGAAACAATCACACCAAAAAAAGGAAGGAATTTTCTCAATCATTATAAAAAAATCATAGACACTGTCTTGAGATGCAATCAATAACTGGTTCTCTCATTATAGCACCTGATCAAAATTTTCAAAATACAAAATCTATGGTTTCATGTTAGAAAACAGACAGCTTATTGTTGAAATTTTTTGAAGAAATAGTAATTGATTTTTGTAGGAGTGGGAGGTTTTTTGGAAGTAATCTAAGTAAGGCTTAACAAGAACACTATAGTTTTTTTAGAAACTTACTTTATTGTTTGGAAAAGGAGACAACTAAATGAGCCCAATGGAAAAGTAAGTTTTTGAAGATCTTCTTTCTTATTGATAATTGGAACAAGATCACTATACAGAACCTAAATTTATTATTTTATCATAATCATTCATAATATTAATTAAATAGAAAATGATTTTCAAATTTCATCATTGATATCATTATCATTCATCATTATTGAGCTCAATAAATATAAAACAAGAATTATTGATTAATTAATTTTTAAATAATGATAAATAAAGCAAATAAAATGGATCATAATGACATTTTTTTGAAAAGAAAACAAAATTAATTCTTTTTGATTATTTTAAGAAAGAAAGAAAATTTAAACAGCGATTTTTTTTCAAAAAAAAATATAAAAAAGTTAACAAAAAGTGATTTTCTATGGAAGAAAATGGATTGAAAAAAAATTAAATAAAAGAAGAGAAAAGTTTTTTTCAGCTTTAAAAATTTGAAAAGATAATTCCTGGCCCTAAAGCCAAATTTGTAATTGTTTCAAAAAGAATTGGAATTAATTCTAAATATCTCTTTTGTGAGCCTGTGAGATATGACCACATATCCAAAAAGGTCAGAGCAAAATCTCTGTAATAATTATACTTATGATAATTATCTCAAAAATTAGTAAAATACCATAAATAAGTACAAAATCCAAATTAACTCAGATTCTAATGAATAAGCATGTGAAACAAAGTAAGCCATTATATTCCTCATGGTAAAATACACATATGTCATTTTTATGGCATATCTGAAAAGTCAATAATTACTGAAGTATAAGTAATAATACCTTAAAAAAGGTACAAAACCTCATTTATCTCAGACACCAATGAAGAAAAATGTAAAAGAAATTGTACTATTGAATTCTCCATAATGCTCTACACATAAAACAATTATAAAGCCAATCTCTAAAGTCAATACTTAAGGAATTAAGCTGAATATATGCACTTTTTTGGTCAACACATATATTAATGGTTTTTAGCTAATATCTCTTGAAATATACAAGGTAGCGAGATAAACCAAAAGTAAAGTCACCATGTAATTACTGTAAGAATACAAATATGAACTTTATTTTACAAGTTATAAACAAGGTTAAAACTTGTAAGGGATTATTGAATAAAATCAATAGAGCTGTTGACCACTTTGTTGTAAAAGTGGTCCAAACTTAAAAGTAAGTAGACAGTTAGATTCTACTAGTTCATTTGATAAGAATGATGTAATGTTTATTACAATATTCAAGGTATAACCCCTTGAAATCATGGTTTGAAGTTTAAAATATTAAATTTCAACAGAAAAGATGAGTTACAAGAAAAATCATCAAAAATAGATTTTTGCTGTTATAATGAGATTCTCTTGTAAGTCTATTGGAGACATTCCAAGCTATGAGAATCCTCTCTCAGAATAGCTGTAGCATGTATAACTTAAAAGTTATTAATGATCAAAGCTTAAGCTTAAATTTGATCATTCATGATCACTCACTGTAATCTTAGTTTAAGTTTAACAGTCATATGAGTGATAGAACTGATGAATACTAATAAAATCGACAAAGTTTAGGCTTCTGACAAGCCTATTATGTCATCAAACTTAGAGTTACAGTGATAACTCTAAAGAATGGCGTAATAATGAGGTAAGATGGTTTGATCATGATGTAATCATCACTAAACCTTGAAATATTGATAAATTCTAATAGAAACCATCAGTACACGTCTACTAGAAGCCTGTTAGAATCTAGAAGGGGGTTATTTACTATAAATAGAGCTCTTTTTATTCTATTTTCCCCTCAGACACTTACAAAACACTAAATAATTAAAACAAAAAGGTAATTTCTTTATTCTTTATATAGAAAGCTCTTATATTATTAAAGACCAAAGCTCATACTTATTATAATCATAATTCTTGATGTGATTACTTCAATTAGTTAATTGTTTTGTTTAAAATTCTCACAAAAACCTCAAATATGCGTGAAATCAAGATAAACTGTAATTTCTCTTAATTCTTATTGCAAATACAATTTAAAAAAGCTGTATTTCTATCATTTGGCATAAAATAATTCAAAATTATTATATTAAGTATTAAAAGTAGGTTATTTCTTCTTATTATAATAATTCTCTCTCTATTATTACTTTAATAATTCTTTAATTAATATAAATAGTATTTATATTAATTTATAACTTTAATATTAGTAATATTATTGTTATTAATTGTTTTTTATTGATGAAAAACAATTTTTTATGCCTTTATTATTTCTTGGTAACAATAATAAAGTGCTTTTAAATATATTAATTATCTTATATTAATATATTTATTTATTATATTTTTTTTAATATCAATTATATTATTATATTTATTTAATGATATAATTATTTTTACGCCATAATTATAATAATTCTTCATTATTATAATTATTTTATATCTTATTTATTTTATTCATAAGGACATTAATAGTACAATAAGTAAAATATTAGTAATTTTTACATATTGTTTCATAGTCAAACCTTACATTTGGGGGCCTGGCCATGATATTTACTTTAAAAGACCTTCAAAAAGATTGTAGTTGGGCTTATTCAATAATAAATTATAATTATAATCATAAAATTATATAATAATTTGATATTTATTGATTTTAAAAGCTATTGAGGCATTTGGAAAGCAATTGTACTGTCTTAAATGTGGTTTTTCACATCCTTAGACTTGCAAGAACTTTCTTTGAGTGACTCTAGTGATTAAAAAGATATTTATAAATTAAAAATAATCTTATATTATAAATTAATTTCATAAAAAGAATCATATTCATTTTTATTCTTCAAAAATAAAAACATAAAAAATAATAAAGAAATATCAAAAACCAATAAACAAAGTTATTTTTATTCATTTCTTTATTCATTTCATTTTTTAAAAGATATAAAAGCAATTTTATGTGGAAAATTGCCATATGTTACCAAAAAAGAAAGCTTCTTATATAAAAGACTTATATTTATTTGGCCTTTTTAGTGTTTGAAGATAATACAACAGAAAGCAACCAAGCCACTGTTGAAAGATTGGTAGAAGAAACTTGTCCAAGCTCTCCAACACCAATTGTTCTTAAGAAAAAGAAAGCTATAAAATTAGACTTTCCAGGACTCTGAAGGTGAGTACCTCATTGATAAATTGCCATATAAAGAATTGTTGTCCTGAAATCCTCTTATTTCCTCTTTCTTAAATCATGAATACCAGAAGAGGCTTTCAATACTCCATTCAATCAGATGGAGCTGGACTCAGAGGTAGAATTGATTAATCAAAAGGGAAAAGAAAGGGCAATATCCGCAGTGGAACAGAATCCACAAAAGAAAGTGCCTTATCCCAAAGGCAAGTCCCAGAAATGCCCATGATATCTGAACAGGAGTTAGAACTAAGTATGAGTAACTCAAACAGGTACAAATCACATTTGGAGGGCTCCGATAGACATCTACATGAGCCAGTACAAGCAGTACTACATAGTGTACAAGGACAAGGACTGGGAAATGTTGCCTCAAATACACAAAGGAGTGATGAGCTCCTGGAACATCCTCAAAAGGTTCCTCACAGAGGAGGAGATAGTGGCATACTCCAATGGATGGAATCCACTGTCATCCAAGCCTCAAATCAAAAAGATCAAGGAGTACCACTCCAAAAAGAGGGAGGAAAGCAAGGAAGAAGCCCCAGTAGCTTCTACCAGCAAACATCAAGCCAACCAGCCTCCCCAAGAGGGGAAGAATAACAAGAAAAAGAATTGGAGGAAACCATATTCCCCAAGCTACATGATCTCAAAGATCCAAAAAGATGCCATGGACAATGTCTTCAAAATGGCCAGAACTTTGATGGAATTCAAAAACAAAGAGGAGCAAAGAATGAGACAACCCCATTTCCCAAAGAAATAACCTTATCTCCTGATGTTGTAAATACTTTAACAGAGATTGAAAAAAGTATTTTAACTCTTAAAGACATTAAAAATAGCTTATTATCTTTACAAGAAATAAATAATAGCTTATCATCTTTGACAAAACTTGTTGTAAAAAATAAAAAAGAAATTGATAAGATTAAATATATGGTTGAAAATAATAAACCAAAAGTTTTAATTGATAATACTCAAAAATTGATACAAGGACAACAAGAATTGTATAAATACATAAAGGATATCAAAGATAAAGCTTTGACAATCAATTATGATGTGAGTATTGATAATCTTACAGAAAAATTAAACAAATTAAGTATTTCGGTAGAAAAATTTGAAGAAAGGACTTCATCACACCAGAAATTACTTTTAGACCATGTGGGAAAAAGTGCTGAAGCAAGAATGCATCTTAAAGATGATATTCAAAGTGAAATAAGGCTTATCACTGAAAAAATGGATACAATTGATGAGGCTAACTCAAATATGCCAGAGTTATCAACTCCATTTTCTCACATAAAAAGCCCTGTTAAACCAAAAGAGGAATTAACAAATACATTCATAACAGACTTAAGTCACCAAGAAAATAACCAAGTCTTAATGAAGGAAGCACCTCAATTAAAAGAATGGCAAACATTCACAGGAGAAGAAGAATATGACCATATGTCATTTATTAAAACAATTGACATGTTACAAGAAGATTATGCCATACCAGATGAATTGATCACTGCAAGATTACACTCACTGTTTGAGAAATCTGCAAAAAGATGGTATTATGATATAAGACAAACAAATGGCAAAAATACCTGGTCTTTGTGGAAACAAGAAATAATCACTGAGTGGGCTAATGATGCCTGGAGGTACAAAATAGAAAATGCATTTGAAATTCTTTCTTTGACCCAGACAAAGACAAACCTTTAACTTGGTTCTTAAAACAAGTTGAAAGACTAAATGCACTGTACCCAGAAATGTCACAAAAGATGGTGCATATGAAAATACTTAAGAAATGTGGAGGAGAGCTAGAACCTTCCCTAAGAAGCAGGTGTATAGAGCCATGCTACACAGAAGAGTATATCAATGCACTAGAAGACATAGTGACGAGGAAAAAAACTGGCAGAACTTGGAAAAAATTGGACATCAAAAGTCCAAATAAGCCATTTGTAAAAAAAGATAAATCAAAAGAAGCTTTCAAGCCCAATACATCTAACAATAATGAGCAAAGAAAATGACATAAATGTGGAGGTATTGAACACTTAGCCAATAACTGCCTCAAGAAGGCAAAAATCAATGAAATTGTGGAAACAGAAAACCACAATAACAAAGAAGAAGAATCTGACTCTGAAAATGAGACAGAAGAGTCAGAAACTTCTGAAAGTGATGGAATTAATATAATTAATGCACAAATTAATAATATTGATATTATTTATGAAGTACTAGATGTTAACTAAAATTTACCACAAGTTGGAACATCTGACACAAACCTGACAAATGTGCAAGATTCCAAACTGTATAGAACCAAACCTGCAAAAGGAATGGGATATACAGCTGGAAAATCAAGTATAAGTATTGTCATGGTTAATAACAAAGAGGCAAACGCAAGCTTTGATACGGGAGCATATTGCACCTGTGTGGGTAAAAGTTATTTAAAAACAATTTTCCCAGATTGGCAAGAAAAGCTTATACCAATACAAGGTGTCAAATTTAGTAGTGCAAGTGAGAGCATGAAGCCCCTTGGAATAATTGACTTAACACTCATTTTTCCTTACCCTTCACAATGTGTCAGAATTAAAGTGGAGTTTGTGGTAATGGAAAACTTTACTAGTAATCATTTTATACTTGGAAATGACTACTTATCACTTTATGGCATAGATATCTCTAACCAAAAGGATATATGATTTACCATAGGTGACAATAAAAGACAAACATTTGGCTTTCTTAAAAATAAAAGACAAATACCAGTTGTCGAGAATGAAGAAAAAAGCCCAGAAATGGATTTTTTAAAACTGAACAGCTAAAAGAGGGAGAATTTAATCATGAATTGACAGTAAAAATGAAAGAAAAATTGATTGACCTCTTATTTAAATATAAAAATGCCTTTGCAACTGACAAAGAACCACTAGGTGACATAATTGGACATGAGGTAGACATAATTCTTAATGTAGAGAAACCTTATCCACCTCTATTAAGAAGACAAGCTTATCCAGCCAGCCCAAGAGATAGAGAAGCTTTAGAGGTACACATTAAAGAACTAATGGACCTTGGACTACTAAGGAAAGTAGGACATAATGAACAGGTAGAGGTAGCTACACCTGTCATTATAACCTGGCATAATGGAAAATCAAGGATGGTAGGAGAATTTAGAGCTCTGAACACCTATACTATCCCTGACAGATATCCAATACCCAGAATCCATGAGACATTAACACAATTATCTCAGTCTAAGTTATTAACAGCCATGGATTCTCTAGAGGGTTTTCATCAAAATGTCTTAACAGACAATGCCAAGAGACTACTAAGGATAATAGTCCACTGTGGAATTGTTGAATATCTCAGGATGCCATTTGGTATAAAAAATGCGCCATCCCACTACCAGAGGATGATGAATACCATATTTCCTGAAGGATTATCAGAAGGATGGCTGATTATTTATATTGATGATATCATAGTTTGCTCAGAGACTTGGGACAATCACCTATCAAGACTAGAAAGAGTCTTGCAAAAAATAGTCCAAGTAAGCATGAAAATATCTCTGAAAAAGTGCCATTTTGCATACAGTGAACTGAAAGCACTAGGACATGTTGTATCTGGACTAAGTCTGGGCATAGACAAAAACAAAGTAGCAGAAGTACTATTGAAACCAATGCCCCAAACAAAGAAAGAAATTCAATCATTTCTAGGATTTGATGGTTATTACAGACAGCATATAAAATATTTTGCAAGAATTGCTAAGTCATTGTATAAACTCTGTGACCAACAAACAGTCTATGAAATGACTGAAGAATGAGTCAAAGCATATGAAGAATTGATACATTCCTTAACAAATGCCCAATTTCTTCTAATTTCAGATTGGAAACTACCCTTTAAATCATACATTGATGCTTGTGGAGAAGGACTAGGTGCTGCACTACACCAGACACAAATCATTAATGATAAACCAGTGGAAGCACCAATTTGTTTTATTTCAAGACAGATAAAGCCAGCAGAGGCAAGATATGGAGCAAGCCAAATGGAATGCCTATGATTAGTGTGGGCTTTAGAAAAATTACACTATTACTTGGATGGAACAGTATTTGATGTGATTACAGACTGTAATGCTGTAAAATCTCTATTAAATATTAAAGCTCCAAATAGACATATGCTGAGATGGCAAATTGCTATCCAAGTATATAGAGGAAATATGACTATTGTTCATAAATCTGGTAATATTCATAAGAATGCAGATGGTCTTAGCAGATGGGCTCTAGCAAATACTCCTGAAAATCCAGCATGGGTACCACAGGAGGAGCACCATATAGAAGTGATATGTGTCACAGAAATTGGCACAGAACTCTTTAACCAAGCTAAAGAAAGCTATAAAATAGATAACAATTGCCATATCTTAAGCCAACTTCTAATGAAAGACCACAAAGACCCATCAATTTCATCAAAATTAGTTTAAATATGGAAGAAGGCATATGATGAAGGGAGATTCCACCTCCTTGATGGAATCCTCTATCATAGAACAAAGCACACATGTGCTATGGACTTGACAGACAGAACTCTAATAAACATTATTTTACATGAGTGTCATGATAGTGTTGCAGCTGGACATCTCTCAGAAGATAGAACACTAGAGAGGGTGAAAACCTGCTCTTGGTGGCCAAATTGGAAGAAAGATGTTTCAGAATACTTCCAAACCTGTGACAGATGTCAAAAAGCCAGCAGAGCCACAGGAAAGAAATCTGGAATGATGATCCAAATCCAAGAACCAAAATCCCCTTGGGAAATAGCTCATATGGATTGGGTAACAGCATTACCCCCAGGAGGAGACAGAAGTGATAATGCATGCCTAGTGTAAGTTTACAGGTATAGCAAATCCCCTATTTTCCTACCATGTCACAAAGATGACACAGCTATGGACACAGCCATAATGATATGGAATAAAGTCATTAGCCACACAGGCTTATTCCAAAATATCATAAGTAACAGAGACTCAAAGTTCACTTAAGCATTATGGACAAACCTCCATAACTTGTTTGGGACGAAATTGTCATTCTAAAAAGCTTACCATGCTCAAACTGATGGCCTAGCAGAAAGAATGATACAAACTTTGGAGGACATGATCAGAGGATTCTGTGCTTATGGACTGTAATTTAAAGATTCTGATGGTTTTACCCATGATTGGTGTACATTAGTACCAGCTCTTGAACTGACATATAAAACATAAATCCATTCTTCTACTGGAAAAACACCAGCAATGCTAGAAGAAGGTTGGAATCCAAGAATTCCTTATGATACTCTCAAAAAAGACTTAGTGGATATACATCCAACAGCAAGCAGTTTTAAGATAATTCTTGACAAAGCAAGACACCATGCAAACAGATGTATGCAAGCTTCTTTCAAATATGCAAATGAAAGATGGGATAAAAATCATAAACCACCTGACTTCAAAATAGGAGACTTGGTCCTAGTGTAAACTCTTAATTTCAATAACATAAAAGGACCAAAGAAATTGATAGATTCCTTTGCAGGACCATTCATGATAAAAGCACTACATGGACCTAATGCTGTGAAATTGGAACTCACAGGTGAACTAATGAATAAACACCCAAATTTCCCTGTAAGTCTCATAAAAAATTACAGCTCAAGTGAAAAAGGATTATTTCCACTAAGAAATACCCCCTTTGGAAGAAGGAGAGGAAAAGAAAATTGTGAAAGTCCTTCAAGAAAGAAGGACAAGAGATAAAAAAGAGAGACAATATCTTGTAAGGTATAGAAATCCAACTCAATAAGATGAATGGCTACTTGAGAAAGATATAACAAATTTGATAAACTACTAAGAGGGCTCAGACATGAAAGAAAACCTAAAGAATAGAAAAATCAAGCATTATTGAGCTTCAAGACTAACAAAGTATATTGAAGAGGTAGGACAGTGGATGATACCCTAATTAACTATATCAGATTGTCGTAAAATCTTTTTTGGTGTTAGGGAATGTGAGCCTGTGAGATATGACCACATATCCCAAAAGGTCACAGCAAAATTTCTGTAATAATTATACTTATGATAATTATCTCAAAAATTAGTAAAATACCTTAAATAAGTACAAAATCCAAATTAACTCAGAATCTTCTGAATAAACATGTGAGATAGAATAAACCTTTAAATTACTCATGGTAAAATACACATATGTCATTTTTATGGCATATCTGAAAAGTCAATAATTACTGAAGTATAAGTAACAATACCTTAAAAGAGGTACAAAACCTCATTTATCTCAGAAGCCAATGAGGAAACATGTGAAATAAATATTACCATTTAATTCTCCATAACAATCTACACATAAGACAATTATAAAGCTAATCTCTAAAGTCAATAATTACAGAATTAAGCTGAATATATGCACTTTTTTGGTCAACACATATATTCATGGTGTTTAGCTAATATCTCTTGAAATATACAAGTTAGAGAGATAAACCAAAAACAAAGTCACCATGTAATTAGTGTAGGAATACAGATATGAACTTTATTTTACAAGTTATAAACAAGGTTAAAACTTGTAATGGATTATTGAATAAAATCAATAGAGCTGTTGACCACTTTGTTGTAAAAGTGGTCCAAACTTAAAAATAAGTTGACAGTTAGATTCTACTACTTAAGTCGTGAGTAATGATGTAATGTTTATTAAAATATTCAAGGTATAACCCCTTGAAATCATGGTTTGAAATTTAAAATATTAAATTTCAACAGAAAAGATGAGTTACCAGAAAAATCATCAAAAATAGAGTTTTGATGATGTAATGAAATGCTCTTGGGAGTTTAATAAAGACATGCCAAGCTATCAGAATAAACTATTAGAATAGCTGTAGCGTGTATAACTTAAGAGTTATGAAGGATCAAATTTTAAGCTTAAATTTGATAATTTATGATCACTCACTGTAATCTTATTTTACGTTTAACAGTAATATAAGTGATAGAACTGATGAATACTACTAGATTATGATTAATATTAATAAAATAAACAAAGGTTAGGCTTCTTCCCAGCCTATGATGTCATCAAACTTAGAGTTACAGTGATAACTCTAAATAATGGCGTAATAATGAGGCAAGATGGTTTGATCATGATGTAATCATCACTAAACCTTGAAATATTGATAAATTCTAATAGAAATCATCAGTACACGTCTACTAGAAGCCTGTTAGACTCTATAAGGGGGTTATTTACTATAAATAGAGCTCTTTTTATTCTATTTTCCCCTCAGATGCTTACAAAACACTAAATAATTAAAACAAAAAGGTAATTTCTTTATTCTTTATATATAAAGCTCTTATATTATTAAAGACCAAAGATCATAATCATTATAAACATAATTATTGACGTGATTATTTCAATTTTTCAATTGTTTATTTTAAAATTCTCTTAAAAACCTCAAATCCACATATAATCAAGATAAATTGTCATTTCTCTTAATTTTTATTGTAAATACAATTTTAAAAAGTTGTATTTCTACTATTTGGCATAAAATAACTCAAAATTATTATATTAAGTATTAAAAGTAGGTTATTTCTTCTTATTATAATGATTTTCTCTCTATTATTACTTTAATAATTCTTTAATTAATATAAATTGTATTTATATTAATTTATAACTTTAATATTAGTAATATTATTGTTATTAACTGTTTTTCATTAATAAAAACCAATTTTTTATGCCTTTGCTATTTGTTGGTAACAATAATAAAGTGCTTTTAAATATATTAATTATCTTATATTAATATATTCATTTATTATATTATTATATTTATTTAATAATATAATTATTTTTAGGCCATAATTATAATAATTATTTATTATTATAATCATTTTCCATCTTATTTATTTTATTAATAAGGACATTCATAGTAAAATAAGTAAAATATTAGTAATTTTTACTTATTGTTTCATAGTCAAACCTTACATTTTTAATGTAAAATTTGAAATGCAACTTAGGTTATTCTTTTTTTGGAATTTATTAAAAATTTATTTTGATGTTTTTCAAATCTTTGATAACTTGATTCTCATTATATTAATCATCTCAGCTGGATCTTATCATGGACAAAGCCTCAAATTAAAATACTCCAACATCTCAATAAGCTTCATATGAATGGTTACATTTTTTGTGGATTAAAGCCTAATTTATTATGGTGAACTATCTAGAGAGTCAATTAGAAGAGCATATTAGCTCTATTCAAATAAATTTTTTATGCAACCCCACAGAAGATTCTTATATTAACAGCAATTGGAAACATAGGTTCCAGACTAGTCAAGAGTCAAGTTTCAATCAGTAAATCCTGGATCATAATTGCCTCATCAAGAAGAAGATCATTTTGGGAAAAATTCAATCAAGAAGAGAAAATATTAGTAATATTCACCAGGAGAAAAGTGGCTCCACCTGACAGCAGGTGTTTCATTTATATTTCTAAATTAGAGATATATTGGATTTTGGTTAATGATAGGTCAGAAGATAAATTTGAAAATAGAATTTTTTTAATAAATTCAAGCCACATATGCAAGCCAAATATGCCAATTTATTTATCTCAACATTATTTTTTGCTCATGGCTATAAAATCTCAATAATTCAACAATAAATTCTACACAGAAGAATTTAGATTACAAAGGTGTTCTTATCTCTGTTATTAATTTCTATTGCTTCATAAGAACAAAAACTAACCTTTAATAGCTTTTTTTATGGATTATTAGATATACATTACAGCTTACATATAAACTCTCTCTCCACCTGACTTAGGGAAATACATGGATGAAGAATTTCAAGACTGGAGCCGTTTTATTTTGAAATAAATGTTTCATCAATTAAAAAATGGCCTGAGGAATCTATGAGAACATATTTAGAGTGTTGGTAAACACATGTAAGCCCTTACCTGTTTTTACCAATTCATGGCCAAAACACGTAAGTGGCCTATTTTTTTAAAATAATTGTGAGGCTCAGTTTTGAGGTTTTTTTTATTTTTTTCCCATATTTTTTCCAACATGGGATGTCAAGATCCCCAAAATTTTTCAATTTTTTCTTTTGCCAAATTTCTCAAATTCAGCCAATTTGACAAAATGACATATTTTTTTCAAAAACTCATTTAAAATCTTCACACTTATTAATTTCCTTCATTTTTTCTTTTTGAAATAAAGGGTTAAATCTTGAAAATTAAAAACTAGAAACCCATAATTTTGAGGAATTTTTTTGGTGGGACAAGTGAAGGCACAGAAAGGGGTTTTTTCATGTTTGTAATATGACTATTCTTAAGTAAAAGAGTGCCACATGTTTGATAAAAATGAGACTGAGGTGGGATTTAAGCAAACAATAGGACTGACGGGGGGATAATTGGCACAAATTGTATATACAAAAATCAATCAATCTGAATCAACCTCCAAAATAGCTGGTTTTTTCTGAGGGGGGAGGAAGTTTGGAAAAATATAACATCCTGTGTTTATTAAATTTATCTTCCCACCCCAGGGCTTGTGGTTGGGCATAAAATTCCCAAATCACAGTAATGAAGGGACTGGATAAACTTTAGAAATGATGATATCCTATAGAGAAAAATGAGAACATCTGTCCAAGAAACAGATTAAAATGGGTGGATTATAATTTGGAGGAAAGAAATAAGGGAAAAAGGAGAAATATTGGACTGTGGAATAAAATAAGACAGCTCTTTGATACTTATTTTCAATTGTATCCCCCAAATAAGGCATGGACATCCACTTTCTCTTTGGAGCATGGCCAACATCTTAATACCACTAAATTCTGTCCAAATAAGAGGATACTGAGGGAATCAAATTTTTCATGGCTTCATGAAGGTCTTTATCCTATTTAATTTTCTCAGCCAAGACACATTTGGAATCAGCCCATTAATCTTGAGTATTGTAAATTTAGTAGGATACTGTTCTGTAGCCACAGTTTCCATCACCCTGGACATTGAGGGGCTTGAAGTTTTATTTCAATATAAACTTGGGAAAGTCTTCTGAGCCAGGCACCTGATCAAATTAGGTCAAAAAAATGAATAAATATTCAGATAAACAAAAGAAATATACATTAAAAAGAATCAGAAACTCACAAAGAGCTTGGAGAATTCATCACTTGGGTGATAATCTCTTTGACAATTCTCACAGGTCAAGTCAATTTCCTCATATATCTTCAAACTTGTGGAAATTTCTTTGTGAGGTTTTGCTACCCATTTCAAATCCTCTGGACCTTCTAGGGGTGACTCCTTCTTTGCCATATTCATTTAATTCAGTTTCTGAGGGTAGTGAATCTGATGAGCTTATTGATTTTGATAATGAGGCCTCAGAATCTTCAGATGAATTGTATTCCATGATTGGAGAGGGTGAAAATGACTGTGATCTTGATGTTTTTGTGCTGGTCACTTTTGATGGGGGTCTTCCTCTTCTCTTGTATTGACTTTCAATGATTTCAAAGATTGTTGAATAATTGGGGTAATTTCTGCCATTGGTTTTTGAAAAAGGTATTCCCCAATATCTTCAAATATTATTTTTGGCTTCATTCATTCATTCTTTCTTTATTTCTAAAACATTTTATCATCACCTTGATAACCAGTCTGAGAACAGTATTAAAAGGAAAATCAGTTAATAAGAAAAAAATTAAGAATTTGAAGTTCAAAAATCCTCACAGGAAATTTAATTGCCACTGAGGATGAAAGTCTGATATCTGAAGCCTTTGGAACTTGTAAAATGCCTCTTGGATTGTATTCTTTCAAGGAATGCTTTGATAATTGTTGTATTTCTTGGTGAATTTTTTTCATTTGGGGGATATTTTGTTTTGAAATTGTCAAAGGCCATCTGAAGGGAGTAATAAGACACCTTGCCATTGAGAGAACAAATTTGTGGAGGAGAATTCTTGACATAGACAATCATTTCTTTGGATATTCTGTTGATGATTTCAATAAATGTTTTTCTGAAAGCCATTTGGAGAGCCATAGCTATCTCCAGGAGAGTACCAGTGGACCTTTGGACCCAACGTTTAACCCTTGCATGGGCACCTTCAACTATTGAGGTGGAGCCCACAACCAGGTGGCAATGGTGGTTGGTCCAGGCTGGCACATAATAATCCTTTAGAGGAAGCAAGGTATTTTCCAAATATTGAAAGAATTCAGGATTTTTGACTTTCTTTTGAGCCTTCTTCCAGTTATCTTTGAGAGACTTTTCAGTGGATAAATAAATAACCTGAGAAATGAATCCCAAAGTCATTAACAAGAACAATAATAGGATAAAAGTGTATTACTTGATTCCAAAGGCCCATAAATGTTTCAAAATCAGTGCCATGACCAATTTTCTTCATTCAATGGGCAGACACGTATTTATTGATGTGCCAAATGCATAACATGAAATTTGAGTCTGGGAAGAGCTTCTTAAGAGAGTTTTTTTAAGGCTAAATTTCTGTCAATAACAATGACTGGAGGGGAACAATATTGGTGTTTTTGAGGACTTTTTCTATGAATTAGTTCAATGCCCAAGTATATGAGGGTTCATTTTCATTCTTCCTCAAACAAAAAGCCCCCTCAAAGGTCTCATTGGTGGAGCTGAATACAAAAATATGAAAAAGGGGAATTTTATACTTATTTATTTTATAATTACAATCCATAACAATTACATGATGAAAGCCATGAAGAAGATTTATGGCAAGGGGGTGAGGGAAAAGCAAGGAGGTAATGTGTCCCTCAGAATCCCTTGCAGAGGACCAAAAAAACTTTCTTCTTTGAGGGTGTCAATAAGAGTATCAATGGGCCTTCTGCCTTTCAGTTTGTCTTTCTTTATTTTTTGACTTGGTTTTAAATGTATTGAAGGATTACAGGCCTGTAAGACTCCCTCTGGCTGCATA
This sequence comes from Austropuccinia psidii, assembly GCA_023105745.1. NCBI lineage: Eukaryota > Fungi > Basidiomycota > Pucciniomycetes > Pucciniales > Sphaerophragmiaceae > Austropuccinia > Austropuccinia psidii. Next base: position 63,041,646 of record JALGQZ010000001.1, on the reverse strand, counting down.
ATCCGGCCTGAATTTTCTTTGGAATGAGAAGGGTTTCAGACATTTGAGAAATTCGGGATTTCTCTTGCTCATTGAATTTTCTGAAAGCAGGATGTGCCATAATATTTTCAGTGGCATCATGGCTGTGCTCAGGGGTTTTGAATTTAAGAGTGTGGGAACATTAATAACATTTTGCCAAAGAAGCTCAAGGGTCTGAAATTCAGATTTAGTGGAGGGTTGAAGCATTATTGAGTGAAAAATATGTACAAATTTAGAAAAAGGAGGTTTTGGAGATTTTCAATGAGGAAAGAACCTTTTGAAATGTGAAAAAGAAGTGATAAAAGGTGCAAAAATTAAAAGAAATGGTTGAGATGTGGGATTAATAGATGAGGGAGGTAAGAAATTGGAATTTGAGAGGCTTGGAAGCAGGCTGTTGGGGATGAAAATGCAGTCTTTTGGGAAAAAAAGAAAAAAAGTGTGAAAATATTTGCAAGATTGCTTTGGTAATGCTGGTTTTAAAGCTTTTTTGGGGGATAATGCAGTTTATTTGGGTGGTTGGTTTTTTATTTTTTTTGGGGGGATGTGCAAAAAAAACTGTAGCATTGGGTTAAAGGGGCTTTGTTGGGAAGAAACCTCTTTTTGGAAGATTTTGGCCCAATACAGGGTTTTTGGTGTTTCATTTTTAATTAAAAACGGGCCCACGGCACCCCTTACATGTTTTTACTAAAACCTTATGTGTATTTAGCAATTTGTGGCAAAAACACATAATATATTATGTTTTTTTACCAACACCCTATATTTATTATAAAAAAAACCTAAAATATAATTATTTTTCTCATATGGCTGCATTATGTGAGTAATGAAATAAATTGTGTTTTCTCTCTCCTTAAAGGAAGGCTTCATTTCAAATTGACTCAAGGTATCAAGCTTTATGGCTCAAAGTCACTCTAAAGAAAGTCTCACGAAAGAAATTTTGATATACTTAATTAATATCACCACTATTCTAACCCATTACATGCTTTTGGAGGATGGTTTTACACTTATAGCCCAGAAATCTGAATATTCAAGAAAAATGTTTGTTTTAGTTTTGGAATTCGGATATTTTTTATTTTAGAATTCCATTGTGTAAATAAAGAGTTATTTTGAGCTTGATATAAGAAGATAGAATGGCTTACTAATACCTTACTTAATCTTCAGAACTATCAAAAATACATAGTTCTTTCATTTTTCATATATTTGAACTTTTTTCCCTTGATACCAATTTAGCTTCCCTTTTTATATTCCATTTGGAAACTTATTACTTCAAAATTCACCATCTTAATCTATTTTATCACTGGAATATGTGAAAATATAAGATCATTGTAGTTTATATTTCAATAGAAATAGGGTAAGAACTGTACCAAAAAGCAAAATATAGCTAAAATTTCTAATATATCTTTATATTCTAAATTGAATTATTTGTATCAAGCTTGATAAAAGGTAAAATTCACTTGTGAATATGTTTTAACCTTTTTCTGCTTGATTATGTTCATACTATAAAGGGTCTATTGAAATAACTGTCTATGTCATTTTTATCTAAGCTATATTTATTGTATTCTGTAGGAATTTTTCACTTTTTCTTCAGGTCAATTAATCTTTAACCCATTTTTTAATGCTTCGAGTATATGTAGACCTCTCCATGTTATTAAAAATTTAAATCTGTATCTTAATTGGATGATATGATAGCCTCAACTTTTTTAAAATTACTCTGTGACCTTATCAATACTAAATGATAAGAAAGCTTAAATTTTTAAGATAATTGAAAAAATGATCTTTCAAGTTCTTTGCATTCAAAATTATTCAGAGGTATTCACAGAACCATTACATATTCTCATTAATTATACATTTGAAACAGATATGCATATTACAGAGCTATTGAAGATGATTGAAAACCACACATTTCAGAAGACATAGAAGAATTCATCTAGTTGTATTTTATTAAGTGTAATTTTTTGCATAATGAAAAAAACCTGTGATAAATAGGTTCTTTTCCAAAATTTATCTATAAAGGTTCTGAATTTTTCAAGTTGAAGTTACTTTTATAAAATTTTACAACATGAGACAATAATAAGTTGAGAATGATCAGCTGTTTATAGATTGTAGTTGGTCAAATTATATTTTAAGCTCTTTCAAATTTATCTAAGAGATATTATGAGATAATTTGTTTATTTTTTAGGTATTTATGTTGGAAAAAAAGCTTCCAGTATTGATTAAAGTCATAATTCAAAATGATAGTTCACAGAAGAAAGCTGGAACCTTTTGAGAAATAATCTTGAATAAAAAAAGTATCACTTGCCATCCATGTTCAATCAGATCAAAAATGTGGTTCCAACCACTTCTTAAAGCTTGAACTTCTTATTTGGGACATTTACCGACAAATTTACTCATATCTTATCCTTTTGATGGGAATTTATGAGCAGTATCCTGTCAGAAACTTCTGAATCCAACAGTCAGGTTTATTTTGAAGCACTGAATTGATTTTGCTCTTAAATGATTAATAATAAGCTTTCTTCAATTAAATATAATAAAAATAGGAAAATATGCCTTCTTAAAAATCAAAAACCTCTCTGTTTTTCCTTTGAAAGAAGAAATTCTGGGATTCATTTAAATATTGGAAGTATTTGAGAAGAATTAAAGGGGATAAAAGATGTTTGTAACATTTCTTAGACAACTATTCTTAATATTAGAAGATAGCTCTCAGTGTAAGGTGTGGATATGAAACTTTGATTAAAAATCAAGTACTTTTCCTGTCCTCAAAATTTGTATAAGGTAAAATTCAGTTAAAAATAGTATGAAATATTATTTTTAAGAGAAAACACGCCAATTTTATTGTTTATAACTTTATTAGTATAAAACAATAATATTATAAAAATTTATTGTTTTACCAACAATAAAAATTTATCCAAAAAATACTCTACAAGAGATATTTTAAGGCTACAAAAGAAATTTCTTCAAGAGCAATTTCAATTGGAATTAATTGAGCAAAGAACTGCAAGCAATTAATTAAAGAACAAAGTCTTTAAAAAGAATATTAAAGAAAAAACACGCCCAAAAGTGACCAGAGTGAATTTGGAAACAAAGTGACAAAGTTTACAGTGATGAAAGATGCTTTAATTCACTTTTGGGGTGGTTCAGGGGTAAAAATGATTATAAGAGTTACAAACAATGATTATAATGATTTTTTCACGTGGTTAAAAGGTTCAAAATGATTTAAAAAGGGTGGTTGGAATCTTTTATTGATTGGTTTAACAGTTTTAAACTAATTAATAAAAGGAAAAGATTCTAACATGAAGAGAAAAGTGGGGCAAAGAAGACATTCTTTTATAGCCACCAATTCTCTTGCTCCAAAAGTAAATTTTACTCTTGTCAGTCGTGAAAAACAGTCTGACAACAGAAAAGCCAATTATGGCATCATTGAACCCTGGTTTAGACCAAAAAAGGCTGGTTTAGGCCATTTTTAGCCATTTTTAGCCATTTTAGACCCTTAAATCAGCCATTACTATAGCAATACCAGGCCTAGAGCCTTCAAAACACGTCATAATGTGTGTCAGAGGCGTAGAAACCAGTTAAAACTGTTTTTATTATGATTGTTTTATCTTAAGGGTAGTTTTACCCTCTTGGCAACAGCTAAAACTACCCCAGTTGGTATCAAAACCTCATCATCAATTGAGTCCACAGACCCTGTAACTCAATTCCAGGCCAAAAGTGATGAACTTTTGCGTGAATTTTGACATCCCACGCCTGTCAGCAAGGATTTTGGGGGTCTAGCTCCCCCTTAGAGCTGGAGTTCCTTTTCCCCCCCAAATTTAATCTTTCCAATTTATTTTTCCTTTAATTTCTCATCATGTATTATACTTATAATTTACACATTTAATTCAATTCAATTGTACAGTACAATACAGTAATAATTGACACCTCATATGTAAATCAAAGTTCACTTATGTAATACACGCGCACATTTTGACATTTCAATTGAATTCAATTGAAAATACTTTAATTCCTCATAACTTCTAAACTAAACACAACACCTCAATTTTAACACAAAAATTGATGGTTAACACCACATGTGATGTGAATTAAATTAAGGTTTTGAGGATTTTCAACTTTTGTATTGAAAATACTAAAAACTTAATTTAAGCTTATTTAGAGTTGAGTTACAAAAATCTCACTCAGAGGTGACCCCACCTGATTTTTTATGAGGAATCCAATGGTGAAATAAAATTTATATGCTTATTTATTGGATAAAAAGTTATAATAAATTTTATTTAACTTTTTTCCAAATTTATTTATTTTTTCACAATTTTGTTAAAATTTCATTTTTACTTAAATTTTTCAAGTATAAATGTAATTTTATATTTACAAAATTTAAAGTAATTTTATTTTTAAATTATAATTAATTTTTTATTTTTAATATAATTTTATATTTATATTTTTTATTTTTATTTTAATAATATAAATAAATTTATTTTATTTATATTAATATGTTATTTTTTATATTTGTGGTCTTTTGGGTATATGAAATTACCTCTAAGGCTCACATTCCCTCCCCCTAAAAAAGAATATTACTTTGTAATATTGGTGTTTCTAGTGTGTCTGAATCTCCTCAGGAGTTTGGTGGCTTCTGGTATATCTTTCTCTTCTAACCATTCATCTTCACAAGTTGGGTCACTGTACCTAACAAGGTATTCCCTTACTTTCTTGGTTCTTAATTTCCTTTCTTTAAGAACTTTGGTTATTTTCTTAGTACCAGATGTCTCAATAGGAGGTATAACTTGGGGAATCTTATTCCTCAAGGGAAATTTCTCAGCATCACTAGATTTGTATGGCTTTATCAAGCTTACTTGAAATGTAGGGTGCTTATTGCTAAGTTCTTCAGATAACTCTACTTCAACAGCATTTTCTCCATGGAGGGCCTTAATCACAAAAGGTCCTGCAAAGGAGTCTTTTAACTTTTTACATCCTTTGATGTTATTGAAGTTAGTGGTGGATACAAGAACTAGGTCCCCCACTTTGAAATCTGGAGTTGCATGAGATTTATCCCATTTGTCTTTAGCATATGCAAAAGAGTCCTCCATGCATCTCACTGCATGCTTTCTAGCTTTGTCTAGCATTCCTTTGAAGCTAGCAGCTGTGGGATGTATTTCAATTAAGTCTTTCCTCAAGGAATCTTGGGGTAACTTGGGGTTCCATCCTTTTTCTAAAATAGCAGGAGTCTGATTGGTACTGGAATGGATTGATGTTTTATATGCTAATTCCAGTGCTGGTAACAGAGTACACCAATCATGGGTAAATCCATCACAATCTTTGAATTCAAGGCCATATGCACAAAATCTTCTCACCATGTCCTCTAAGGTTTGGATCATTCTTTCAGCCAGACCATCAGTTTGTGGGTGGTAGGCTGTAGAGAAAGACAGTTTTGTGCCAAATAATTGGTGAAGATTTGTCCATAGAGCTGAAGTGAATTTGGGATCTCTATCACTGATGATATTTGTAAATATCCCAGTCCATGAAACTACTCTATTCCATATCAGAAGAGCTGTATCCATGGCTGTATCATCTTTGTGACATGGTAAAAAGATTGGAGTTTTACTGAATCTGTCCACAATTACTAGGCAAGCATTATAGCTCCTGTCACCTCCTGGTGGTAGGCCAGTTACCCAATCCATATGGACAATTTCCCAAGGTCTGTTTGGTTCTTGGATTTTCATCATATTTCCAAGTCTTTTGCCAGTGGATTTATTTGCCTTTTGGCATCTGTCACAGGTTTTGCAATATTCTGCAACATCTTTTTGCCACATTGGCCACCATATGCAGGTCTTTACTTTCTCTCTTGTTCTGTCCTCAGAAAGATGTCCTGAAAAGGGACTATCATGGCATTCTTTCAGTACAAGATTGATTAATGACCTGTCTACAACTGTCATGACACATGTGTGCTTGGTTCTGTGGTAAATTATACCATCCAGTAGGTGAAATCTCCCTTCATTATAAGATTTTCTCCATACTTCATCCAAGGCATGTATTAGAGAGTTGTCTTTACAGTCTTTGTTAAGTAATTGGCATAAGATGCTACAATTCTTATCTTGAGTGTAACTATTTCTGACTTCTTCAAAGAAGGTGGTGTTCAAGTCTGTAACACTTATTCCTTCTATTGGAATTTGTGGTGAAGCTTCTTCTGGAACATAAGCAGGATTATCAATGCTATTTGGTAATGGCCATCTGCTTAGTCCATCTGCATTCTTATGAATATTCCCATCCTTATGAACAATAGTCATATTGCCTCTGTATTCTTGTATGGCTATTTGCCATCTGAGCATGTGTCTGTTAGGTGTTTTCATGTTCAAAAGTGATTTCACAGCTGTACAATCTGTTATTACTTCAAAAACACATCCCTCTAAGAAATAGTTCAATTTCTCTAAGGCCCAGACAAGGCATAGACATTCCATTTGACTTGCTCCATATCTGGCTTCAGTTGGTTTGATTTGCCTGGATATGAAACATATTGGTCCTTCTACAGGTTTGTCATTTATGATCTGAACTTGGTGAAGTGCAGCACCTAGTCCATCCCCTGATGCATCAATATACAGTTTGAAAGGCAATTTGAAGTCTGGCATCAGTAAGAGTGGAGCAGTGGTCAATGCTTCTCTTAGAGACTCAAAAGCTTTGACTCTGTCAACAGTCATCTCAAATACTGTGTCTTTGTCACACAACTTATAAAGTGGTCTTGCTATGGATGCAAAGTCTTTAATGTGTTGCCTGTAATATCCTGCAAAACCTAAGAATGACTGAATTTCCTTCTTATTCTGAGGCATGGGTTTTAACAATACTGCTGCAACTTTGTTTTTATCAATTCCAAGGGACAAACCAGATACAACATGTCCTAGTGCCTTAAGTTCTTTAAATCCAAAATGACATTTCTTCAAGGAGATTTTCATGTTTACTGATTGGATTTTTGTCAAAACTCTTGATAATCTGTACATGTGCTCCTCCCAAGTCTTTGAACAGATAATAATGTCATCAATGTAAATGATTAACCATCCCTCTGAGAGTTCTTCAGGGAAGATTTCATTCATCATTCTTTGGAAGTGTGAAGGTGCATTTTTGATACCAAAGGGCATCCTTAAGTATTCATACACTCCACAATGAACAATAATTCTCAAGTATTTTCTTGCTCTTGGTGTTACTACATTTTGATGGAATCCTTTAAGGGCATCCATAGTGGTTATATACACTTCTTGAGATATTTGAGTAAGGGCAATTTGGATTTTTGGTATTGGGTATCTGTCTGGAACAGTGAAAGTGTTCAGAGCTCTAAAGTCCCCAACCATTCTGGATTTTCCATTATGCCACGCCACTATGACTGGTGTAGTTATTTCTACTTCCTCATTGTGGCCTACTTTTCTTATTACACCAAGGTCTAGAAGTTCTTTGATATGAATTTCTAGAGCTTCTCTTGATTTTGGACTTGCTGGATAAGCAGGTCTTCTTAAGAGTGGTGGATAAGGTCTCTCAATGTTAAGAATGATGTCAACTTCATGACCAATAATTGCTCCCAGGGGTTCTTTGTCTGTAGCAAATGCTCCTCTGTGGTCATACAAAAGGGAAGAAAGTTCATTTTCTTGCTTATCAGTCAGATGAAGGCTTATTTCAGCCTCATTTAACTGTTCAGACTTGAATTTCTCTAACTCTAAGTTGACTGGTGATACTTTGTTTACTGTAATTTGTCTTTTAAAGGGTAAAAAGGCAAATTTCTGGCGCTTATTGTCTCCAATTGTAAAGTATCTGTCTTTGTTATTATGTAAATCTATCCCATACATGATTAAATAGTCATTTCCCAATATAAAATGGGTACTAGAGCAATTTTCCATAACAACAAATTCAACTGTGATCCTTAAATTCCCATTTATGTGTGGGAATATGACATTGGTCTCAAAGATTCCTAATGCTTTCATTGGGTTACTTGCACTGTTGAATTTTATACCATCAATTGGTAACAATTGGTCTTCAAAATTTGGTACACAAGTCTTAAGAAAAGATTTTCCAACACAAGAGCAGAAGGCTCCTGGGTCAAGCAAAAGTTTGGTGGGTTTGTTGTCAATCACCACTTCTGTTATACAGGAGTTACCAGCTGTATAACCTTTTCCTCTGTTTGGTTTTGTCTTCATAAGTTGTGCATCTTGAACTTTTGATAAATCAACTTGACCATTGCTCAATTGTGGTAAGTGGGAATAAGATTCCATGATGTCAAAAGTGGCATTGATATTTTCTATATCTTTTGAAGATTCAGAGAATATGGATGACTTATCATCTGAATTGTCTTCAATTATGTCTTCTTTTTCAACATCTGGTTCTTTTTCAATGTCAATTTCATTGATTTTCCCCCTTTTTGGACATGTATTGGCTAAATGGGTGGTGCTTTGGCAAATATGGCATTTTCTGACTGTATCTGCAGATTTATATTTGATATTACTAGAATTTTCTTTGGGGTTTTTGTCCACAGAATCTTTCCAAGGTGTATTAAACCTTGTTTTAAGATTCACCCTACTAGAACCAATTTTGGTTCTGGTGGTTACTTCTTCTAGTATATTGATAATATCCTCTGCTGAAGATTGTTCAGTAGTCCTGCTTTTGACAGCATGCTCTAAGTCACCTCCACATTGTCTCAGAATTTTTCTATGGATCATAAATTCTGACATGTCAGGATATAATGCTGTTAATCTGTCCTTTTGTTGGCAAAACCATGGTAAAGCTTTGTCTTTATCAGCATTAAATTTGGCAGATTCAAAGGCTGTTTCAACTTTAAACCTCCAAGCATCATTTGCCCATTTGTTGATGATTTGGGTTTTCCACCAAGTCCAACTCTGGTGTCCATGTGCTTGTCTTATTTTGATGTACCATCTGTGAGCTGATCTGGTAAACAAGGTGTTAAACCTGGCTGTTACCAATCTGTCTGGTAATTCAAAATCCTCTTTGATCATGTCAATACCTCTAATGAATTCCATATGGTCATACTCTCCTTCACCACTGAAGTGAGGCCATTCTTTAAGTTTTGGAACTTCTTTCAAGAGTGCTTGTCCCATTGATGGTTCCAAGTTATGAAAAGAAGTGGATAATTCATTTTTTAATTGTGAATTATCAGGATCCAATACTTGTGGATTTGAAATTCTTGTGCCCTCATTTTGATTTAGAGGTGTAGACATTCTTGGTAAGGTGTTCAGTAATTGTTCAATGTCATTCATTTTACTGTTGCTACACCTTTGGGAATTTCTGTATTCATGTTGGAAGCTTTGTATTAAATTTATTACTTCAATTTTATACATGTCTTCTTTATGTGTAAGTTCTTGCCATAACTCTGTCTGTCTTGTATTATCAGCAGTGACTTGATTCAATTTCATTGATAATTTTGATACTTCTTCTTGTGAAGCATCAAAACACTTTTTCAAGGCAATGGTATATGTCTTTACTTCAGTAAATGAATTTGAAATGTCATCAAGGACTTTCTTGTTATCTGTCTTGATAATATTTATGGCTTGTTTAATTCTTGTTTCAATTATGTCATCAATATTGAATTTAGAATATTTATCTGTTAATTCTTTAATAATGGCAGATTGTTCATTTATTTTATTGTTAGAAGAATTATCATTATTGGAATTTTTAATTGTTCTCAAAACTTTTTCAAAACACATAAGTGTTTCATTAATTTGGCACAGACTCAGGTTGTTTGTTTTAATGTTGTAACAAATGGTGTCATTTTTATCAGAAAGATGTTTTTTCACGTCATTTATAGCATTATACAACTCTGGGATGGAATCAAATATGTCAGAAATCATTTCTGGAACCTTAATCTGGCTTCCTCCTTCTTCTGTAATTCCATCATGGTTCTGGCCATCTGAAATACATTTTCCATGGCATCCTGCTGAATCTTTGGGATTCTGTAGCCCTGGCTGTAAGGTTTTGGGGCTGGTGCCTTCCCTTTGCCCTTGTTTGGAGTTTGTGGCTGCTTTTTCACGTTGGAATTGCTGCTGCTGGCCACTGGGGCTGTTTTTGGCACTGGTTTGGCTGGTGGAGGGTTGTTTTTCCTCCATTCTAGTGTCAAAAGCATCATGTTTTTCTTCTCCATCAATGGATGCCATCCATTGAGCAATTTGCAAGTGTTGGGATGGCCCAAGAATTTTCTTACAGTTAGGTATGAATTCATGCAGTTTCTCCACAGATCTGCAAGGATCTGGTATTCTTTGTACTGAAGTGCATTGTTGTAAGCCTTCTGGCTGGCTTTGTAAATGTCCACTGAGGCTTCTTGTGGCGGTGTCAGCTCTTTTTGAAGGTAAAATAGTGTCATCAGCTTCAGAATTGGACAATTTATTGTTGTGGAAGTCTTTTACTGACCCTTGTCCTTCTGTATCTGATTGGCGTCTGCCATAATCACGTCTATGACCTTTTTGGGAGCTGCTTGAGGGGTTGTAGCTGGCTCCTGACCTGGTTGAAGGCATAATTATGGTTAAAAAAGGCTTAAAATAGTATTTTTACGTCAAAAACTTACTATTGGCCAAATTTTTGGCTTTCTGAAGTGTATTACTTATATCCAAGTTAATTAATTCAGAAGATATTGGTTCAGGTTGATTATTTTGAGTCACAATAACAGTACTATTATGATCAGAATTAACAGTACTGGCAGGGATAATGCTGGTTACTGTTGAGGCTGTTTCAATGTTTTCTTGTCTTACCACGTTGTCAGACACTAAAATTAATGAAAAAGCCAATTAATTAAGTAAAAAAAAGGTTATTTCAAAAAAGAAATAAAAATATAAGCCTCACTTATAATATGAAAAAAATTATTTTTTAAGGATTTTTTTGGATTATAAGTATTTTTTATATGTTTTTAAATTTTTCAATATAAGAAAAAAGATTTAAAAAGAGTAAAAAAATATGTCACAGGTAAAATATCACGGCTGGGCCCCCAAATGTAAGGTGTGGATATGAAACTTTGATTAAAAATCAAGTACTTTTCCTGTCCTCAAAATTTGTATAAGGTAAAATTCAGTTAAAAATAGTATGAAATATTATTTTTAAGAGAAAACACGCCAATTTTATTGTTTATAACTTTATTAGTATAAAACAATAATATTATAAAAATTTATTGTTTTACCAACAATAAAAATTTATCCAAAAAATACTCTACAAGAGATATTTTAAGGCTACAAAAGAAATTTCTTCAAGAGCAATTTCAATTGGAATTAATTGAGCAAAGAACTGCAAGCAATTAATTAAAGAACAAAGTCTTTAAAAAGAATATTAAAGAAAAAACACGCCCAAAAGTGACCAGAGTGAATTTGGAAACAAAGTGACAAAGTTTACAGTGATGAAAGATGCTTTAATTCACTTTTGGGGTGGTTCAGGGGTAAAAATGATTATAAGAGTTACAAACAATGATTATAATGATTTTTTCACGTGGTTAAAAGGTTCAAAATGATTTAAAAAGGGTGGTTGGAATCTTTTATTGATTGGTTTAACAGTTTTAAACTAATTAATAAAAGGAAAAGATTCTAACATGAAGAGAAAAGTGGGGCAAAGAAGACATTCTTTTATAGCCACCAATTCTCTTGCTCCAAAAGTAAATTTTACTCTTGTCAGTCGTGAAAAACAGTCTGACAACAGAAAAGCCAATTATGGCATCATTGAACCCTGGTTTAGACCAAAAAAGGCTGGTTTAGGCCATTTTTAGCCATTTTTAGCCATTTTAGACCCTTAAATCAGCCATTACTATAGCAATACCAGGCCTAGAGCCTTCAAAACACGTCATAATGTGTGTCAGAGGCGTAGAAACCAGTTAAAACTGTTTTTATTATGATTGTTTTATCTTAAGGGTAGTTTTACCCTCTTGGCAACAGCTAAAACTACCCCAGTTGGTATCAAAACCTCATCATCAATTGAGTCCACAGACCCTGTAACTCAATTCCAGGCCAAAAGTGATGAACTTTTGCGTGAATTTTGACATCCCACGCCTGTCAGCAAGGATTTTGGGGGTCTAGCTCCCCCTTAGAGCTGGAGTTCCTTTTCCCCCCCAAATTTAATCTTTCCAATTTATTTTTCCTTTAATTTCTCATCATGTATTATACTTATAATTTACACATGTAATTCAATTCAATTGTACAGTACAATACAGTAATAATTGACACCTCATATGTAAATCAAAGTTCACTTATGTAATACACGCGCACATTTTGACATTTCAATTGAATTCAATTGAAAATACTTTAATTCCTCATAACTTCTAAACTAAACACAACACCTCAATTTTAACACAAAAATTGATGGTTAACACCACATGTGATGTGAATTAAATTAAGGTTTTGAGGATTTTCAACTTTTGTATTGAAAATACTAAAAACTTAATTTAAGCTTATTTAGAGTTGAGTTACAAAAATTTCACTCAGAGGTGACCCCACCTGATTTTTTATGAGGAATCCAATGGTGAAATAAAATTTATATGCTTATTTATTGGATAAAAAGTTATAATAAATTTTATTTAACTTTTTTCCAAATTTATTTATTTTTTCACAATTTTGTTAAAATTTCATTTTTACTTAAATTTTTCAAGTATAAATGTAATTTTATATTTACAAAATTTAAAGTAATTTTATTTTTAAATTATAATTAATTTTTTATTTTTAATATAATTTTATATTTATATTTTTTATTTTTATTTTAATAATATAAATAAATTTATTTTATTTATATTAATATGTTATTTTTTATATTTGTGGTCTTTTGGGTATATGAAATTACCTCTAAGGCTCACACTCAGGAACCGTAGTAATTAGTACTTAGCCCTTGAAATAAGATGAAAAAAAACAGAAAGAACCACAAAACTCACAAAAATATGTTTCAAGGCTTTTTTATAACACAGAATTCAACAAAAAGGATAGAACTACCTCACAAAAGATGTACCACTTAAAAATTAATGCAAATTAATCTGAATTTATCTCCATCATGACAATTAATCTTTTTCTATCTTTTTCGTCAAAAAAGTAGCAAATACTATCTTTCTGCTACTCCAAAATGTTTTCTGTTGTTTCACTTGACTTTTTTGAGTTTTACCATGTATTATTTTGTGGTGATATATATATATATATATATTGAGATTACTTTTATTTTGGTTTATTTTTTTAATATTTTTTTCCTTTGAGATTTCATTTTTTATGAAGATGGTTTGAATTATATTTTTTGGGAATTACATTCAAAAATACAGTAGTCAGCCTGTAATACCTGATACTGTAGAATGATTTACACCTGTCAGCCTTGTTGGAGTATGGGCCTGGTTATAGCTGCTACTGTATAATTGTCAAGTATTGTTGAAAATTTTACATTAGTGCCCTCTTCTGTTGCCTATACTGTAATTTTATGCTTACTTTCTTAAATTTTTTCCAGTAGCAGGATCTATAATTCAGAGAAACTTCTAATACTCTTTTCCAACAAGATCTAAATATTTCATGAAAAACGGTAAATTGTTCCTTTCTCTTTGAAAAAGATGAATCATAGTTGTACTAACAGACAAAATTGATAAAATTAATTGAAGAGACAAATGAGTTGGAAAATTGAAAGAAGTAAAAATAATAAGAAAATTAAAAAAAACTCTAATGAAAATGAAAAAATGTTTCAATTATTTATATTTTATTATCCATAAAGAATTTTATTGACAAAAAATGGAAAATCTATCTTTTCTCTTTCTGAAGTTCCACTAAATTTGACCATATAAGAAGCTAAAAACGTATTTAAAATTCAGTTTCTCCAGTAGAGGCTTCAGTATGAAAATATCTGAATTTTATATTTTTGAGTAATTATTTGAAGGAAAAATAGGAATTAATATCATAATAAGAAAATAATCAGTAAAAAATCAAGCAAGGTGTTTTTCTTCATTTTGAAAATGGGATTGTACTTTCTTTGCCTTCAAAAGAAAAAGATGAATGTTTAAATTAAAAATAAATCTATAGGGTCATCCTTATAGTACAAAATATTTTCAGAAAAATGAAAATATCAATGGGAATAATTTTCATATATAATACCATCTAATTATTCCATAAAATTAAGAAAAATATGAATATTTTGTGTATTATTTAATATCAAATTGGCTTTTCATAGCATGGAATACAAAAAAATATCCAAATTATTTTTCCAACCTATTTCATAGGAAGGGCTCAAGCTCAGTGTAGGATGAGTCCAAGCTAATTTCCAAATGGAACCCCTTCTGTTAGGTTTAGTCAATTTTCTCATGGTGATTGGCAAGGAACATCTTGCATATGGAAAAAGAATCCAAATTCAAAGAGTTTTGTATTGTGAATGAAGAACTGTAAGGTTTGGCTATCAAAAAAAATACTAGTATCTTACTTATTGTACTCTGAATGAGATTAAAAGTACTTTAATAATAAAGAAGTATTATAATTATGGCATAAATATATTTATATTATTTAAATAAATGAAATACTATAATAAAAGTAAAAAGATTAACATTTGATAATTAATATATTTATGACAGTTTATTATTGTTACCAACAAACAATAAATGCATAATAAACTGTTCTTTAATAATAGAAAGCAATTTATAGCAATAATATTACTAATATTAAAGCTATATATCAATATAAATATTATCCATATTAAAAGAAAAAACTATTAAAAATAATAATGAAGAGAAAAAAAACCTACTTTCAACTCTTAATATAATAATTTTTGATAGTTTTAGGCCAAATAATGTAAATAAAGCCTATTTAAATTGTATTTAAAAAGGAAAATAAAAGAAATTACAAATATTCTTGATTTTAGGTGGAATTAAAGATCTTAAAGGGAGTTTAACAAAAACAACAAAATATTTAGTGAATAACATCAAAGCTGGTGATTATAGAAATGATGATCTTGGGTATCTAATAATATAATATATTTATATATAAATAATGAAAAATCAACTTTTGATTTAATGTTTTTATTGTTCTTGATGTATATGGGGGGAATAGAGGAAAAATAGCTCTCTTAATAGTGAAATCCTCCCTTCTAGAATCCAGAAGGCCTCTAGTAGATGTGTGCTGATTGTAACCACTGGAATTGATCATTCCTTTAAGGTTTGGTGATGATTAAATCATAATTAAGCCTTCTTATCTCAATATTTTGCCATTATTCAGAGTTATCACTGTAACTCTACATTTTCTGACATCATGGGCTTTGAAACAGGATACACGCTCTGAATTTTATTGTTATTAATCATAATATACTAATATTCACCAGTTTTTTCACTTATATAACTGCTAAACTTAAAATAAGAATACAGTGTGTCATCATAAATGATCATTTTTAAGCTCTAACTTTGATCATTAGTAACATTTGAGTTATCCATGCTACAGCCATTAAGAGAGTGAATTCTGATAGCTTGCCATGTCCTTCCTAAGCTTCTAAGAGAATCTCACTAGATCATGCAAGCTCTATTCTTGATGATTTTTCTTGTAGCTCACCTTTTCTGATGAAATTTACTATTTTCAACTTAAGCTGGTATTCTTAAAAGTGGTGGATAAGGCTTTTCCAAAGTTAGAATAATTTCTACCTCATGTGAAATGATAAAACCTAGTGGTTCTTTGTCAGTTGCAAAGGCACTTTTGTACTTATATGAGAGATCCATCAATTTTTATTTCATTTTTCTGTTAGATCTTGATTGAATTCTGCCTCTATAAGCTGTTCACATATGAATAATTGTTTTTATGAGCTTTTATTTTCATTTTTTATAACAGTAATTGGTTTTTTGTTGCTTGAAAAACCAAATTTCTGTCCTTTATTGTCTCCTAAAGTGAAATATCTGTCTTTTTGGCTCTAGATATCTATCCATAGATTGATAATTAATCATTTCCAGAGATAAAATAGTTACTAGTACAGTTTCCCATCACCAAAAACTCTACTTTCACTTTTATACATTGTAAAGGGTGGGGAAAAATTAGTGTTAAGTCAATTTTTCCAAGGGGCTTCATGCTTTCACTTGCACTACTAAGCTTAACTCCTTGTATTAGTATGAGTTTTTCTTCCCAATCTGGTATAATCTTTTGCAAGTAATTTTTCTCAACACATATGCAGTAGGCCCCTGTGTCCAGGTTTAATTTTCCCTCTTGGCTTTCTACCAAAACAATACTGATGTTTGATTTTCCAGCTGTATATCCCATTACTTTTGAAGGTTTGGTTCTATGAAGTTTGGCATTTTGTATATTTGTAAGGCTTGTAGTAGATTTTTCAACTTGGGGTAAGTTTGAGTTTATATCTATTACTTCATATATTAGATCAATATGATCAATTTGAGAATTAATTATATTGATTCCATCACTTTAAGATGTTTATTATTCTTCAGTGTCTCCCTAATAATCATATTCTTCTTCTTTGTCATTGGGATCTGCTATTCCCACAATTTCATAGATCTTTGCCTTTTTATGAGAATTATTGGCTAATTTTCCAATACCACCACATTTATGGCATTTTCTCTGCTCATTGGTGTTGGAGGTATGGGGTTTGGAAAGTTCTCTTATTTTATCTTTCTTAATAAATGGTTTATTTGGAATTTTAATATCAAATTTTTTCCATGTTCTACCTTTTTTCCTCTTGTAACTATATATTCCAGTGACTTAATCTACTCCTCTGTGGAACATGGTTCTATGTGCCTGTTTCTCAGGGAACGTTGAGGTTCTCTCTTCACATTTTTTAAGTATTCTCATGTGAACCATTTTTTGTGACATTCTTGGATACAGTGCATTTAAGCTTTCAAATTGTTTTAAGAACCAAGTTCAAGTTTTATCCTTATCTGAGTCAAAGAAGGAATTTTTGAATGCATTTTCTATTCTGTATTCTGAGGAATCATTTTCCCACTTGGTGATTATTTCATCTTACCACCAAGACCAGGTATTTTTCCATTTTTTTTGTCTTATGCCATAATACAATTTCTTTGCATATTCCTCAAATAATGAATGTAATATTTCAGTAATTAATTCATCTGATATGGCATAATCCTCTTGCAACATGTCTATTGTCTTAATAAATGACATATAGTCATATTCACTTTCACCTGTGAATGTTGGCCATTCTTTAAGCTGAGGCTCTTCTTTAATTAAGATTTGATTGTTGCGTTGATGGCTTAAGTCTGATATGGAGGGATTTTTTATCTCCTCTTTTGGCTTAACAGGACTTCTTATGTGGGAAAATGGGGCTGATAACTTTGGCATATTTAAGTTAGCGTCAATTATTTTATCCATTTTCTCAGTAATAAGCCTTATTTTAATTTTAATTTTATCCTTAAGATTCATTTTTTGCTTTATCAATTTTTTTTTCTATGTGTTCTAGAAGTAATTTTTGGTTTGATGAAGTCTTTTCTTCAAATATTTGAACAGAAATAGTTAATTTATTCAAGTTTTCTGTCCATTTGTCAATACTCTGGTCATACTTGATTGTAAAAGTTTTCTCTTTGATAACTCTTATTTATTTATACAATTATATTTGTCCTTTTATTAATTCCTGAGTATTGCCAATTAAGACTCTTGGTTCATTATTTTTAATCATAGATCTAATTCTGTCTATTTTTTTTATTTTGTACAACAATTTGTGTTAAAGATAATGAGATACTATTTATTTCTTCAAATATAATAACCTACTATTTATTTATTCAAGGTTAATAAGTTATTTTTATTTTCTCTTAGAGGTAATATACTATTTTCAATATCTGTTGAAGTACTCACAACATCAGGAGACAAAGTTATTTCTTTGGGAAATGGGGTTTTCTCATTCTTTTTTCAGCTTTGTCTTTGAATTCCATTAATGTTCTGGCCATGTTGAGGACATTTTCCATGGCATCCTTTTGGATTATTGGGATTCTGAAAATTTGGCAATATAGTTTCCTCCTGTTTGTTTTCTTGTTCTTCTTTCCATCTTGGGGAGGCTGACTGGCTTGTGGCTTTCTGGTAGAAGCTACTGGGACTTCTTGCTTGCTTGTCTCCCTCTTTTTGTTGTGCCAGTCCTTTATGTTTTTGATTTGAGGTTTATATGGTAGGGGATTCCATCCATTGGAGTATCTAACTACTTCATCCTCTTTGAGGAAGCTTTTGAGAATGTGCCAGGAGTTTATCACTAATTGGTGCATTTGTGGAAACATTTTCCAATCTTTGTCCTTGCACAACATGTAATACTACTTTTACTGGCTCATATATATGTGTATTTTAGCTCTCTGAATGTGATTTGTCTTTTTTGGAATTACTCATACTTAGTTTCAACTCTGGTTCAGAGATTATAGGCATTTATGAGACTTGCCTTTGGGGTATGGGACTTCCTTATGTGGGTTATGTTTCACTGGGTATTTTGCCCTTTCTTTTCCCTTTTTTGGGATCATTTATACCTCTGAGTCCACCTCCATCTGATTGGATGGAGTATTGGGATTCTCTTCTAGTAGTCATATTGAAAAATAAGAAAAAAAAGATTTCAGAACAAATAAAAATTCATTTCATGGCAATTTCAAGAGAGGTACTGACCTTCAGGGTCCTGAACAGTGGGTCCTGGAAAAACTAACTTCTTAGCTTTTCTTTTCTTATTGACACCAGCTGTTGGAAAACTTGGAAAAGTTTCTTCTGCTAATCTTTTGACAGTTGTCTTATTGTCCTCTGTTGGGCTGTCTAAAAACACTAAAAAAGACAAATAAATATGAGTCTTCTCATAAAAAGTGTCATTTTTGAGAATATATGGCAATTTCCATGTAAAAACTCCTTTTATACCTCTTAAAATAAGAGAAATTAACAATAGAAATGAATAAAAAGTAATAAAAATGGTTTTTTATTTATTTTTTTATTCTTATTTTTAGAGATAAAAGAAAAATTAATATGCTTATTTTTAAAATTTAATTATGATATTAATTTAGGGTGTTGGTAAAACCATGTAAGCGTTTAGTAAAAACACGTAAGCCCTTACATGTTTTTACTCAACAGGTCAAGGCCAAAAATGGCAATAACAATGCCATTTATGGAATTTTCAAGGCTATAAATGACATTAAAAATTCCATTTATGGAATTTTTAATGTCATTTGTGGCCTTAACCATGCCATAAATGGCATGAATGGCCTTAAAAATACCATAAATGGAATTAACAATTTCATTGATGGAATTAATAATTCTATTTATGGCATTAACAATGCCATTTGTGGCATGAAAAATGCCATTTATAGCATTAATAGTTGCCTTTATTGAATCTATAATTCCATTTATGGCATTAATATGTCCCTCTATTAAATTGATATTTCCATTTATGGCATTAATAATGCCATCAATAACCTTCAAAATGCCATAAATGGCATTAATAATGCCATAAATGGCCTTAAAAATGCCATAAATAGCCATATTTCATTTAAAAAGCACCCCTTATGTCTTTTTACCATACAATTACATGTTCTTACCAATTGATGGTAAAGACACGAAGTTTTTAGTCAAAACACATAAGGGCTTACATGTTTTTACTAAAATCTTATGCGGGTTTACCAACACCCTTAATTTATTTTGAATTCATAAATTGGTTTTTCAATCACTAAACTCACTCAAGGAAATTTCTTGCAAGTCTAAGGATGTACAAAACCATGTGTAAGCCAGTATAATTGCTTTCCAGATGTCTCAATAGCTTTGAAAATCAAAAAATATAAGATTATTATATAACTCTATGATTATAAGTATAATCTATTATTGGATAAGCCCAATTTGAATCTTTTCAATGGTCTTTTAAGTAAATATCAGGGTCAGGCCACCAAATTTAAGTATTGACTATGATGCAATCAGTAGATATTACTAATATCCTACTTATTGTACTCTGAATTTCCTTATTAAAATAATGGATAAGATTCAAAATAATTATAATAATAAAGAAATACTATAATTATGGCATAAATATATATATAATATTGAAATAAATAAAATAATATAATAAAAATAAATATATTAATATTTGATAATTAATATAGGGTGTTGGTAAACACATGTAAGCCCTTACATGTTTTTACCAAGAACTTACGCGTTTTTACCAATTTATGGCCAAAAAACACATAGGTTTATGGTAAAAACATGTAAGTGACCTTATTTTTCAAAAGAAATTCCTCAGGATCAGTTTTGAGATTTTTTCTAATTTTTTTTGCCATATTTTTCCTGACATGGGATGTAAATATCCACAAATCTTTTAATATTGTTTTTGGCCAATTTGGCAAAATGGCCTATTTTTTTTAAAAAAATCCATTATATATGTTCACACTTATTAATTTCCATAATTTCTTTGTTAAAATTAAGGGCAAAATCTTGAGAATAAAAAACCAGAAGCCCAAACTTTGGGGACTTTTTTGCCAGGACAATTGTAGGCCCAAAAAGTCCCTTTTTTATGTTTTTTTTCATGTTTGTGATCAACTTGAAAATGCCATTTATGACATTGATTGAATGACAAATGTAATTTATGAGGATTGTAAGTTGAAATTCCATTTGTGGAATTAAAAGTGCCATTTATGATATCAAAGGTGCCATAAATGGCATCAAGAATGACATATGGATGCTATTTATGGCCATAGTATTGGCATAATTGGAATTAAAGCAATGCCATAAATGTAATTGTATGGCCTTAACAATGCCACTTATGGCATTAACTATGCCATTTTTAAGGCCATTAACAATGGAATTAATGGCCTTAAAAATGCCATAAATGGTATTGTTAATGTCATTTATGGCCTTAAAAATTCCCCTAATGGCCTCAACAATGGCATGAATGGCCTTAACAATACCATAAATGGCATTAAAAATTCCATTGAGGGAATTAATAATGCCATTTATGGCATTAAACATCCCATTTGTGGCATTAACAAGGCCATTTATGGAATTAATAATGCCATTTGTGGCATTGTTAAGGCCAAAAATGACATTAACAATGCCATTTATGGCATTTTTAAGGTCATGCATTCCATTGTTAATGGCCTTAAATTATTGATTCCATAAATTGAATTGTTAATTCCATTTATGTCATTAACAATCCCATTTGTGGAATTAACAATGCAATTGATGGAACTTATAATGCCATTTGTGGCATTAAAAATTCCATTTGTGGAATTAACAATGCAATCTATGGAATCAATAATGCCCTTTGTTGCATTGATAATGCCATTAATGGAATTAATGGCATCAGAAATGCCATAAATAGCCAGATTTCATTTAAAAACCACCCCTTACGTGTTTTTACCATAAAAGTATGTGTTTTTACCAATACCCTTAATATATTTATGGCAATTTATTATTTTTACCATCAAATGATAAATGCACAATAAGTTTTCATTTGATAATAAAAACCAATTTATAGCAATAATATTGCTAATGTTAAATTTATATATTCATATAAATACTATTTATATTGATAAAAGAGGTATGCAAAATGATAATAAAGAGAAAATTATCATAAAAAAAGGAAATAACCTACTTTTAACACTTGATATAATACCTTTGGATACTTTTGGGCCAAAAATGTAAATCAAACTTCTTAAATTTGTGTTTAAAAAGGAAAATAAAAGAAATTACAAACATTCCTGAGTTTATGTGTAATTGGAGATTTTAAATATAATCTAAAAAAACAAAATATTTAGTGAACTACAACAAAGCTGGAGATTATATCAGCAATGATCTTTGCTTTTTAATAATATGCTGAATTTATATAAAAATGATAAATAGATTAACTTTTGATTTAATGTTTTTATTGTTTTTGATGCATCTGGGGGGAAATAGAGGAAAAAGAGCTCTCTTTATAGTAAAAGCCTCCCTTCTAGAGTCCAGAAGGCTTCTAGTAAATTCTTACTGATGGTATCCACTGGAATTGATTAGTTATTTAAGGTTTGATGATGATTACATCATAATTAAGCCTTCTTATCTCAATATTTTGCCATTATTCAGAGCTATCACTGTAACTCTAAGTTTTCTGAAATGATAGGCTTTGCAAAAGGCTAAAATTGGTGTACTCTATTAGTATTAATCACAATATGCCAATATTTACCAGTTTGATTACTTATATATCTGTTAAATGTAAAATAAGATTACAGTGTGTGATCATAAATGATCATTTTTAAGCTCTAACTTTGATCATTGATACCTTTTGAGTTATTTATGCTAAGGAAATTATAAGAGTTAATTCTCATATATTGGCATTTTCTTACTAAGCTGCCAAGATCATTTTATTAGATCATCAAAACTGTATTTTTGATGATTTTTCTTGTAGCTCATCATTTCTGTTGAAATTTCCTATTTAAAACTTCAAACCATAATTTCAGGGGGTCATACCATGAATATAGTGATGAAAATTAAATCATTATTCACATATGAGATATTATAATCTGAATATCCACCTTTTTTAAGCTTGGACTACTTTTCAATTAAAGTGTTCAACAGCTATTGTTCTTTTTCTCAATAAACCCTTGTAAGTTATAACCTTATTTACAGCTTGTCAAATAAAACTTATATCTTTACTTTTCAAGTTATTTAATGGTATCTTTATTTTTGGATCAACTATTTACCATGCATAATTTGAGAGATATGAGGTAAAAACCATGAATATATGTGCTGCTCATAAAAGTGCATATATTCAGGTTATCTCAGTAATTATTGACTTTACATTGATGAAATAAAATTTTTTATATATGTAGTGTTTGATGGGTAATACAATTGTATAATTTACTCCACATGTGTATTCATTGATTTCTGGGATAATCAAGATTTTATGCATTTTTATGGCATTTTTGCTTATATTAAGATAATAATTGTAATTATTATTATTAAAATAAGTATTGTAAATTTCCTTTGTGTAATTTTTGGATATGGGGTCATATCTCAAAGGCTCACAAGAGAAACTGAAAGTACTTGTGTTTTTCATGGACTAACTGAAAACTAATTATAGCTCTCAGAGGTAAAATATTATTGGTTTTAATACTTCAAAATGATAGGAAAAGGAAATGGATTTACTTAGTTTCATTTAGGATATAGCTTTAGAAGCTTTTAATTGAAGCTATAAGTATTTTATGGGCACCTATGGTATAAGATTATTGAAATTGACTATGTGATCATCATATCAATCTCACTTTTTTCCAAACCAATTAATAAAATTAAGGATTCATTGAATGCTACAGAAATAAAGGTATTGCATGATCAGGAGAGAGGAATCCATCATATTTTGGCTGATGTGTGCACCTCTGAGTATAACTACTTATACTGGGTTATTTATATGTATTATTCATTTTATTCTTTCAAATTTATTAGGAAAATAAATTCTGATAATGTGTGTTATAATGCATTTATGGGTAAGGATTCAAAATCTTGTCATATAATGCAAGAGAACAATGAAAATTAAAAGGATGAAAGCAAAGTAAGTGGAAGATCAATTGAGAAAGGTGGTGGGGCTTATTAAATGAGTGGGAATGGGGGTTCCTCTTATTTTAATTGTGGGATTATTGAAGGGGTGATTATCAAGCCCATATGTAAGATTATGATAAAGACTTTAGTATTGGGAATAATTACGCCCATGATGGCTCAAATGAATATTCAATTGGAAATACCCCCATAGCTAATAAGTCTGCAATTTTGAAGAGGCCTTCACCTTGGAGCTTGCCAATTATTACACCAAAGGCTATGGGCTTCTAAAGCAGTATAACCCATTTTGATGAGGAATTTTTGGGAATCTGGATCAAATTATGGAATTAATGATGATTAACCTGGTAATTTTAATGAATCAATTTCAATAAAAATTTGAAAAGTATTTTATTTGGAATTGAACAAAGGAGAATGACAGAAAATAAAAGGAGAAGGCATTCTGGAAAAAAGATTAATAAAGGAATCAAAGCAGCTTGTTTATGATTATGATTATGGAGATTCATATTGGGGATATGAATAGACATTGGTTTATGTTTTGATATAAGCATTTTGTGAGCCTTAGAGGTATTTTCATATACCCAAAAGACCACAAATAACAAAGTAAGATACAAATATAAATAAAAATGAAGTTATTTATATTATCAAAATAAAAATTGAAATACAAATACAAATTTATATACAAAAATAAAATTTTAATTATAATTTAAAATAAAAATTACATTAAATTTTAAAATTATGAAAATACATTTTTACTTAAAAAAATTAAGTAAAAATGAATTTTTAATAAAATTAGTGAAATTAAAATATTTTTGGTAAAAGGTTACATGAAATATATTATAGATTTTTATCCAATAAATAAACATAAGCAAATCACTTCACAAATAATAAGGTGGGGTCACCTCTGGGTAAACTTTCTGTAACTCAACTCTGAATAAGCTCAAATTAAGTTTTTAGTATTTTCTGTACAAAAGTTGAAAATACTCAAAGCCTTAATTGAATTCACACCACATGCGGTGTCAACAATCAATTTTTGTGCTAAAATTGAGGTGTTGTGTTTAGCTTAGAAGCTATGAGGAATTGAAGTATTTTCAATTAAGATTTCAAAATGTGCATGTGTATTACATAAGTGAGCTGTGATTTGAATATGAGGTATTAATTCTTACATTTGTGTACTGTAAACCTCAATTGAATTGTATGTGTAGATTACAAGTGTATTACATGATGAGGAATTAAAGAGAAAATAAATTGGAAAGATTAATTCTGGGGGGGAAAGGTACTCTAGCTCCAAGGGTCAGCCAGACCCCCAAAATCCTTGCTGACAAGTGTGGGATGTCAAAATCCATGCAAATGTTCATCACTTTTTGCCTGGAATTGAGTCACAGGGTCTGTGTCTCAATTGATAATGAGGTTTTGATACCAACCAGGGCTGCTTTGACTGTTTCCAGGAGGGTAAAGCTACCCTTAAGTTAAAGCAATCTTAGTAAAAACATTTTTAACGGTTTTCTACGTCTCTTACACACATTATTACGTGTTTTGAAGGCTCTAGGCCAGGTATTACTATAGTAATGGCTGATTTGAGGGTCTAAAATGGCTAAAATCAGCCCTTTTGGGTCTAAAACAGGGTTCAATGATGCCATAATTGGATTTTCTGTTGTCAGATTGTTTTTCACGACTGAAAAGAGTAAATTTTAATTTTGTAGTAAGAAAATTGATTAATATAAAAGAATGTCTTCTTTGCCCCACTTTTCTCTTAATGTTAGAATATTTTCCTTTTATAATTAGTTTAAACACTGTTAAACCAATCAATAAAAGATTCCAACCACCCTTTTTATATCATTTTAAAACTTTTAACCATGTTAAAAAGTCATCATAATCATTGTTTCTAACTCTTATAATCATTTTCACCCCTTGAACCACCCCACAAGTGAATTAAAGCATCTTTCATCACTGTTAACTTTGTCACTTTGTTTCCAAACTCACTCTGGTCACTTTTGGGCGTGTTTTCTCTTTAAATACCTTTTTAAAGACTTTTTTCTTTAATTAATTGCTTGCAGTTCTTTGCTCAATTAATTCCAATTGAAATTGCTCTTGAAGAAATTTCTTTTGTAGCCTTAAATATCTCTTGTAGAGTATTTTTGGATAAATTTTTATTGTTGGTAAAACAATAAATCTTTATAATATTATTTTTTTATACTTATAAATTTAACAACAATAAAATTGGTGTGTTTTCTCCTAAAAATACTATTTCATACTATTTTTCAATCATATTTTACCTTATACAAATTTTGAGGACAGGAAAAGTACTTGATTTTTAATCAATGTTTCATATCCACAGCTTACACATTTTTAATGTCTGAAAATCCCACTACTCCAATTTTTCATTAATACTAAAAAGTTGAAAATTGCCTTTCTACCTTTTCTGTTGCACTTTGAAGTTTGTTTTTTCCTAGAAGTCATTATTTTGGTCTTGTTAAACATTTCAGTGTAGATTTATTAGTTTTTTTGAATGATTAAAAGAATCTTTATTTCAAATAAATATTCATTAAATTTTTTTTTTCAAAATCTATCAGAATTCACAAAAAAAATAATTTCCATCATTTTATTATGGTCTCATTCAAACTGTTTTATCATTCTTTCAATAATCATACTCAATATGAATGCTTCATCAAATTCAATCATGACAAAAAAACTTTGAAATATATTTCAATCATTGATATCAATTTCAATATATCTTACTCTCACCATTATCTTGAATGAGTACCAAATATTTTCATTCCATTTCTTCTTGCAATAGTTGATATCGATATCATCCATTTTATATCAATTTTTGCATTCTTTCAAAATCTCATTATTGAATTCCGATCAACCAAGATTCTTCCCCCAAAATTTATCCATGTTTTACTAAACGCCCCTCTTAATTGTGATTCTCTTTGAAAATTAGTTTATTTTTTTTAATATACTGCTCCAGCATATGACTACTTGCAATTTATCAATTAGATCCTTTCCAATCTTTAAGTGTTGAAATATATATTTATTTTTTCTTTAATAATTTGAAATTTGAGATCTCGAGTTTAAATTCCTAAAAGTTGTTTAACCTTAATAGTATCAAATATAAAACCAAATTACATTTCTCTCTTCAAAAGAAATTTCCTAAAACAAGAAGAGCTTTCAAAAACTTCCATGAACATATAGCTTTATATTTACTAAAAATCTCATTGTTAAATTCCTTCACATACTAAGCTATAATACTTTCTAACCAGACAACATTCTTCTTATTCTTCAGTTTCTAAATAAGATTGTCTTCCTGGTTTTTAAATAAGCCCAAATGTTTTGTCTGATAATTTAATTCATTCAAAGATTGATTCAATTCCACTTATCATTGTCTACTTTTTCAAAGTAATATAATAGGGAAAACCAATTCTATTACCTTTGAGTCTTTATAGAAATTATAGCGAATGATGGTGGTATAAGTGAATTGAAATCTTAAAGAATTATTCAATTATTTAGGATTCCTTTTATAAATTGGATAAAGAGTATACTTACAATCTCTAATTTGAAAGCAGGAGAAATCTGACCTTACAACATTTAAGATGTTTGTAATGACTAATAATATCCTAATACTCCACCTACACTAATGACCAAGTAGCGCAGTAATTGATCAATTAAACAAGCTTATTGGCTAAAATAAAAATATAAAATTTCAGAAGCTTCCTTCAAAAAGATTTTTCATCAAGTACTTACATTATTAATGAGGTATATTAAGATCATTAACCTCATAATTTCTTATTTTAGTAATAGTAGTTAATTTGATTTCTTTAAAATAATAAAGACAGGGAATAAAAAAATCAAAAATATTCTCCTAACTGTCAAAAAAAAGTAATTTAAATTCTATTAGCTCTATCTCCAATTCTTTCAATATAAAAAACTACATAATTAATATTCAATTATATTTTGTAATTTGAAATTATATTTAAAATCATTAAAAAACAATTGTTAACATTATTTTTGAGTAAATCTGTGAAGTTAAATACTTGAAGGGTTTAAAAACCAAGAAAAAATAACAGTATTTTTAATATTTCCCATTTCTATTTTTTGAATTACCAAAAATTTGATAATAAAAAACATATATTAATTTTAATTAATGCTACTAATTGTGCACCAAAGAAAACT
This sequence comes from Austropuccinia psidii, assembly GCA_023105745.1. NCBI lineage: Eukaryota > Fungi > Basidiomycota > Pucciniomycetes > Pucciniales > Sphaerophragmiaceae > Austropuccinia > Austropuccinia psidii. Next base: position 63,014,032 of record JALGQZ010000001.1, on the reverse strand, counting down.
TTTTTAAATAATTAATCAAACTAAAGTTAGAAATTATCTCCTCAATCATCCTTTCAATTGAGATATGGAATTAGAATTTTTGAAAATCCCTTTATATCTCAAATCCTTAATGAGTTTCATTTGATAAAGAAAATTATTCACCACACATTCATTAAGTCCTGGTAAATGAAGTACTTTGAGAAAAGCTGATTATTTTGAATTTATCCCTGTTATCTACCAAAAATATAAATGGGAAAACAAATCAGCTTTGACAAGCTGTATAGGTTATTCATACAAATAAACCAAGTTACATATATTCAGATCAAAATGTAAAATTTATTTCTAGAACTTCAAAACTGACAACTCAATTCTATAAATTTTTAGAAGCTGAAAAAGTAGAGATATATTCCTAATTAATTTCTTCTTCAATATTTTTTATCCCTTTTTTGTTCCATTTAAAGCCTTCTTTCAAGGTACAAATACATCTTTTATATGATCAAATACAAGTGAATCTAATGGCCAGAATGATAATTGATGAATTACATTTCAAATTGAAATAAACTTATATCCAAAAAGCCATGTACCAATACTTATTATTATGAAATCATTGAGATTATAAAAGCTAAGAAATATCTATTTAATAAAAATTGAAAAATAAACAGGTTTTTTACAGAAAGAAATGATAAATCCTTGAAATGTCATAATCTAAATTCCAGTTATAATCTATATATATATATAATATTCAAGCTCTTTTTTAAGCTTTCAGAAAAAATCAATCAATATGAAATCTAACAATTGAGATTCCTTGCTTTCTAGAATATTTTTCAAATAAAATTTTGAAAAACCATTGATAAATTGCTAGTTCTCACACAAAAAACCAAACTAAAGAAGAAATATAAATGATTTATTACATTATTTTTTTTATATTTTTTTAAAAATACAATAATAAATTTAATATCAATTCATTATTTTCTAATACTTGTATTTTAATAATGAAAATAATACCTTAATTTATTGATAAGTTCTGTTAATATTTTTAAAAAAAAATCTTGATGCCCCTATCTCACTTTAACTAATTAATTGTGACAGAATAGAAGAATTAAATGAATAAATAAAAAAATTCATTTTTTTCTATTTTGAAGAGGATATTTTGGAATATTCAAAATTAATCAATATACTTAAAAAATCAAGGTTTAAATGTAAGAAAATAAACAAAGAAATAATAATGAATATTATTGGATAATAAGTAATAATGATAAATGATAAGAAGTAATAATAAATAATAATAGATAATAATAGAAAATAATAAAAAAAATAATAAATAATAAAAGAGAACTGTGAGCCTTGATGTATATTTTACATACCCAAATAGGATGTAATTAATATCAAGATAGCTTCTTAAATATACATAACTCATAATCCATGCATATATCCAAAATTAATTCTTTTTATATAAAAAAATATGAATAATGTTTTTTTGAGTAAGTAAATCCATGGCTTTAAGGCCAAGTTTGGATTCCACACAAGAATTCACCTGGGCAAACTCCATAGAGAAAATAACCTCAAATAAAATTTATGAGGTAGTAATATTGAAAATATTTTGGCACCTCATCATCAATACCACATAAAAAAATTGTGACAACTTTTGGTTTTTTCCTTTTCATTCCAAATGATGGTATTGTGGGAAATTTAATGTTACATATAAACCAAGAATAGTGTTATGAATTTTTGTGGAGCTTACAATCTAGGAATAGTGTTATGCATGTTTGTGGCACTTTAAAATACTGTATTCCTACATGAACGTTTGGTACACCCATAGTGGATATCATTCTTGAAGCCTAAATTTCTATTTTTGACATGCAAATAGCAAAGGGGGGTAAAAGAAATCAAAGAGATCCAGGGTACCCAACTTCCAAGGCCTCTGATGAATGGAAAGCTCAAAAACTGAATTCATGGCTAACCATGGCCAAATTAGTATACCAGAACCTTCTGGGAATCTAGCTATCAAGTGAATATCCCATGAAATCATGATAAAATAGAAAATTAGCTTCTATTTTGACATAACACCAAGGCAATGAGCACCTCTTACTCCTGTAACCATGTTCATTCTAAATCAATTTCCATTGATAACCCCAAAAAGATTAATTGGAACCCTTTTGGGACTAGTTTCCATGAAATTACCACTTGGAAACCAGCTATTTGCCTATACCACATAGAGAATGAGGTAAAACTTCAAAAATTCATTATCATACAATTCCTAGTAGATATTTCTTAAGCTTTCAGGCTCAATGGAGGAAGGGATAATTAACACTAAAACAAAAACCAATTATTAATTTATAATTCAAATTAAATGTTTTACTTACAGTCCATTTTTGATAATTTTGTGTGAAACACTGAATCTTCAAAAATTCACAGAAAATACAGCTGTTTATTAAATCTCCAATAACATTGATTAACTTCAGAATAATATGTTTCTTTTGAAATACAAAAATATTTACAGTTGTTGCTTCTTTATTTCCTAAAAACAAATGGGCTGATAGTCACATAAAATGACTTAATTCAGAAATTATGATCATCTTACTTGACTGCACATGTCTTGATCATGAAACCAATTAAGGTGAATGGTTTATCACTAGCTTATTTTTCAGGATTAGCCATGGCATGCCTCTGAGATATTTTAAACTTCAAAGAAGGTTACTATTGCTGTTTTTTCTAGAAATTATCTTATCATTCAGCTTTACCATTAATACCAACAAGTAAGGATTATTTAAAATCCTTCTTAAGTCTTCTTATCTTTCCAAAGCAATCTGAAATAAATTAAATGAAATACTAATACTATCTCAATAGTATCAAAGTATTAATGTTTTTATTACTGTCATAAATAAACTATTGATCTCTTAAGTCCACAAATAATCTGTAAAATAACTCTGTAAATATTTTCAAGGTATCTTTGGAGTGTTAGTGAGTGTTTTGTTAAATTCTTAAAGATTTTCTCTAAGATTTGTGGTTTTCTTCAAGAATTTGTTATAATTGTTCTTACAAAATGTAATTTTCAATTGAAACAAGATTATATCATTTCAATAAGCTTTATTATTATTCATCCTTCTCTTAATTAATTATGATAGACAGTTACTGCCTACTGTCATAATCACTAGTATTTTATAGCAAGAAAAAAAAAGAAGTTATTTATATACTTTTGGTTATAGGTTTATTTACTATATCTTATAAGGACACTCATATTATTCTTAATCAAGAGTAATATTATCAAGAGCTTCATGGAAAAATCTTACATTGGGGGGGTGGGTCCTGTTATTTGAACCTTGAACCCTTAATCAATATACTTAATAATTTTATTCTTTCTTTCAAAAGGAAAAAAATTCTTCTTTTAAATTATCTTGAAATAATTTTTATTGAGTAATTTGGATTAATTTTAGATTATTTTACACATTGCTATTCATCATACAAAAACTTGAAGCATTCTTTGAGTTACTCTAGAGTATTTTTTTGATTCAAAATCTTTAAATTTAAATATTTTTTCCTTAAAAAGAATTTACTTTTTTCATATAAGATGAAAAAGACTTATAGTTAAAATCTTTGAAAAAAATATTTATAAAAAATAATGTTCACTTTGATCTTTTAAGTTTTTGGTGTCTTTAATCAAGTACATTGCAGCTAGTAATAAGCTTAGGAAAAGGTATAATACCCCCCAGAATCTGAAGAAATGGTGGAAGTCCATATTTCCCAGAAAGGCAATCTATTTAAGAAATATTTCCCTCAAAAACCACTAAAAGGTGTGTGTTTTGTTCTTTTTCATCTTTCATTATCTCATATTTTAGTGAAAATGGTGCATACCAGAAATAGGAGAAACTACACAGTCCAACCAGATGGATCTGGAAAAGGAGGAAGAAGTAAAGCCAGAGCCAAAACTGGAAGGAGTTACTCAAGAAAGGAATATATGGGGAATTCCAGAGTTTCCCCCAATTCCACAAGGTCTTTACCCACTAATTTTGATGTGAATTCTGATCCAGAACTGATTCAAAGTACTATCTTAAGGGCTGAACCATTTCCAAGTGGCAGCCATACAGATATATCAGTGCCAGTAAAAAAACTAGTTAATAGAATCTAAAGGAGAGTGATGATAAATGAGCCCAAGACTCTGGCAGGGGGCCATGAACCCTTACTAACACATCAAGAGCATTCTGGGTCAGGAGAAGAACATAATGCTCTGAGGAGTTTGAAGACCAATTTCTTGCAAGGAAAAGGTCAAGAAGATAAAGAATTGGTTGAAGAACCAGAGTATTTTATCAGGTGACCAAAATAAAGGACTGGAGATGACATCAGCTTTGTAAAAGGAAGCGCCAGTAGTGTCTATCAGCTCTGAGACTCCCAAAATACTATCCCAAGGGACCTCAGAACAAGAATGAAGGTCCCAGAAACAACAAAAACAAGGGAAAAGGCAAAGCCAATCGGAACAGACCTTACCCAAAAGGGAACAGGCTTCCCAAATTGGAGTCTTATTTCCAGAACTCTCATGGAGCTCACAGCTAAGGAACAGGAAAGGATGAACAGGACATTTCCATTAAAATGATGGATGCAATTAAGCTTATGCATTCCACCATTGAAGTTAAACGTAACAATTTTGACAAAGACTTAAAGAAATTAACATAAATTAACATAAAATATTTATTAACTGAAAATAAATGACAGAGCCTTCACTAAATGATGTTAATTGATAACTTCAGGCATTGAGCTCATTTCTCACACATGTTACAGAATTGAGAGAAAAATTGAGGTAAACAATGAGGAAATGGTTTTTTTTTCTATTAATTAGAACAATGAAAAACTTCTGAATTTGGAATACTATGGGCTAGAGATAATTAATATCACAAATATTATTACCACACACTTGTAAAGAAGTGATAAAAAGAAAAAGAAATTGCACAAGTGAATTCATAATAGCAGTGGAAATGTTACAAGAAGACTTTAACATACCAGCTTAGTTCATAGTAGCAATATTTCACTCTTCTTTCAATATAACTACCAAGAAATTAGATTTTAAGATGAGGCAAGATAATGGGAATAATAAGTGGCTTTGGTGGAAATCTGGGATAAATACAAAGTGGGCCTGGCCAATAATTCCTTGGGATTTAAAATGGATAATTATTTGGAGAGTTTCATCCTTAGTTCTGAAAAGGGGAAACAATTAATTGGTTCCAGAAACAGAAAGACAGAATTTCTGCTTTACACCCACATATCTCTGACTGAATAATTAGCATGAAGATATTGAGGAAATGTGGGGGTGAACTAGAAAACTCTATCAAATGCAGGTGTTTATAACCCTGTCAAACAGAGTAATACACTAATGCAATGCAATATATCATTAACAGGACCAGAGTTGGTAAAATTTGGACTAGGACCCCATTGAGTCCATAAATATGCCAAAGAAGCTTGAGAGACCTGTATTGAAATGTCATAAAGGTGAGAGCACTGCACATTTAGCTGATAGTTGTACCAAAATGACGAAAATCAATGAATTACAAGTCATTCAAGAAAGAGAGTAATCTTACCAATATTCTAAAATTTCTGATGATACACAAGGAAAAGAGTTTCATAATGAAAATATCACAGCACTCTTTGTAGTTACTGAAGCTCATACTCACTTAACACAATATGGTGATGATTTCTATACCTTGACCCATATCCAATATTCCAGAATTTCTGATATCAAACCTGCTAGAGGGAAAGGCTACTTCTGGAGCATTTTGTGTTACATCAATTTTTTTAAACTATGTAGAAGCCAAATTTGTCCTAGACACAGGAGAATTTTGCACTTAGGTGGGAAAATCCTACCTGCATAGTATTTTACTTCAGTGGAAGAACTAACTATTTCCAATAGAAGGTGTGAAGTTTAGAAGTTCTAGTAGCAATATGAGCCTACTAGGTATATTGGATACTAACCTTGTATTCCCATACCAAGAATGAATTATGAGGACAAAAGCAGAGCTAGAAGTAATAAATAACTCTACTTCTCAACCCATAATCCTTGGTAATGACTAATTTAGAATTTATAGTATTGACAGAAGTAACCATAGGGATATATATTTTACAATTGGAGATAATAGACAACAGAAATTTGGCTTTTCAATATGCCCAGAAAAATATCAGTGATATCTTCAAAAAAGAGAAGCATAATGAAGTATTTGGGTCAAAAAAACTTATTGAAGCACAAATTAATCCAGAATTATCACCTAAAATGAAGAAAGAGCTTATCAATGTCTTGCCATATATAAAAATGCCTTTGATTAATACAATGAATCATTAGGTGAAAACATAGGTCATGAAGTGCATATTACTATTAATATTGACAGAACATATCCTCTGGTGCTTTAAAGACCAACTTACCTCGAGAACCCAAGAGCTATAGAATCCTTGAAAACACAAATTCAAGAGCAGACTCAAATTGGTTTATTGAGAAAATTAGGTCATAATGAAGAAGCTTAAGTTACAACTACTGTCATTATTGTTTGGCATATTGAAAAAGCAAGGATGGTTGGAGATTTTAGGGCATTGAATACCTATGTAATTTCATATAGTTACCCAATTCCTAGAATATAAGAAACCTTGACCCAAATTTCTAAAGCCAAGTATATAGCCTCAATTTATGTATTTAATGTTTTTCATCAGAATGTCTTTATTCCAAAAGCCAATAACTTAATGAGAACTATCACTCACTGTGGTATTTATGAGTCTCTGAGAAAGCCCTTTTGCATTAAAAATGCTCTATCTCATTATCAAAGAATTACTAATACCATTTTTCCCACAGAATTTTTTCAAGGATGGATTATTATTTAAATTTATGATATAAGAATATGTTCAGACCCATGGTCTTTTGCACCTAGAGAGACTTTCAATAGTATGGGACAAAGCTGCATAAGTGAATATTAAGATTTAAATTAAGAAATTCAATTTTGGTTTTGAAGAACTCACAGTTCTTGGAAATTTTGCTTCAGGATTAGGCTTAGATTTTAACAAGAACAAGGTAGCAAAAGTGTTAATTAAGCCAGTACGCCAGAATATGAAAGAAATGATGTTTTTTCTTGTATTTTCTCCTTATTATGGGCATAAACTTGAAGAGTTTTCAATTCTAGATAAGTCACTATATAGAATATATGATCAACAGACAATGTTTGGGATGAAACAAGAAATGATTAGTAAATATGAGAAAATAAAGGAAGCCCTTGTAAAAGTGCCTTTACTTCTCATTCCTAACCAGAATCTACCCTTAAAGCTGTACATTGATTAATGTGGAGATGGATTAGGGGAAGTCCTATATTAAGCTCAAAATATTGATTACAAACTAAAAGAAGGACAAGTTTTTCAATCTCAATACAAATCAAACAAACATAAGCCGGATTGAATGATTATTTTTGGCATGGGCACTTGAGCAATTACACTATTATCTTTATGGAAGTTTTTTTGAAGTAATAACTGACTGTATTGCAGTGAAGTCACTTCTGAACATGAAAAAACCCAATAGACACAGGCTCAGATGGAAACTAGCCATTCAAGAATATAGAGGAAATATGAAAATAGTTCATAAGGTAAGAAATATGCGTAATGATACTGATGGACTTAGCATGTGGAATTTAGAAATTACACCTTATAACGTAGATCCTGTACCTCTAGAAGCAGAACCTCAGTTTCCAATTGAAGGAAATAACATTACTGACATTGGTATTTAAGTCTTTGAGGAAGTCAGAATGTCATACAAGAAGGACAAGAATTACAATATATTAACATCCATATTGGACAAAGACGGTAAATACACATCTTTGTTTAATTAATTGGATGAAGGATGGATAAATTCTTATTCTGAAGGAATATTTGATTCTTTTGATGGCATAATCTATGAAAGAGCTGAACAATCTTGTGTAAGGAAATTATTCAGTAGATTTCTCATCAATACCATTCTCCAGTAATTTCATGATAGTGTATATTCTGGAAACCTATCAGAGGACAGGAAAATTGAAAGATTCAAGAACTGTGCATGGTGGCAATCCTGGAGAAGAGAAAAGATTCAATATTTCTATACTTTTTACATATTACAAAAAGAACATAGGAGCAAAGTCAAGAAATCTAGACTTATGATTCAAATTCAAGAACCAAAATCCCCTTGGGAAGTTGTTAACATGGATTGGTTTACAGCACTTCCTACAATTGGTGATAAGAGCTATAATCCTTGCTTAGTCATTGTATAAATATAGAGCAAGACTATCATATTCTTACCATGTAAGGAATAAAACACTGGTATGGATACAGCTCGCCTCCTTTAGAATAGATTTATTTATCATGAAGGTTTTTTTAAGAATATAATAATTGGGAGATACACCAAGCTCACAACTACACTTTGTAAAACTCTGCACAGTTTTTTTGGGACTAAGTTCTCATTTTCTACAACATACCACCCTCAAAATGATGGGCTAGTAGAGAGAATGATTCAAATTTTAGAAGAAATTATAAGTATATTCTGCTCCCATGGTTTAGAATTCAAATATTAATATGGCTTTAACCATTACTGGTTCACTTTAATTCCTGCATTAAAATTGGAAAATGAGACATCTGTTCATTCTTCTACAGCTCAAATTGCTGCTATGTTAGAAAAAGGATGGTATACAAGATTCCCAGAAGATACACTGAGGAAAGGTGTGATTGAAATTAATCTTAAACATTCCATCTTCAATTTGATCCTGAATAAATTAAATCACCATGTAAAATTAAGCATTAATGACCATTTTGAATATGCAAAACAGAAGTGGGACAAGAGTCATAAAGTACCAGGATTGAAAGTAGGGGACTTGATTTTAGTTTCAACCTTGAATTTCAATAATATTAAAATCCCAAAGAAGCTTAAATATCATTACTTATGGCCCTTTTTTATTTTTGCTTTACATGGAGAAAATGAAATTCAAGTGGAATTTAGTGGTTAATTGGAAAACAAACACCCCACTTCTCTGGTCATCTTGATCAAACCTTATCACCAGGGCCATTTTTATGTGACAGCTTATCCAGTCAGATGCTGTTTCCTTTATGCGGCTTGTAAAAAGCTATAAATTTTAAATGAAAAAAAACAGGATACAATTATAATATAACCTCTGAAAAACTCAAATATTACCTGTATGAACTTCAGTATAACCATTCTTTTTCATAACTGGAATATTTCAAGATTTGATAAAAAGAACTTTCCATAATTCAAAAATCATTTCAAAGCAAATTAAATGAAGAATAGGTATTTCTTTTTAGTATTTTTGAGGAAAACCCTTGTTTTATCAAGAAGGTATTGTGCAGAATTCTCCCCCCCCTTGACAATTATTTAGAGATAAATATATATTATATAATTTGTGTTAAAAATTAAAAAAGAAAGAAAGCTTCAATCACTCTTTGCATGTGCATATTATTCTCAATTAGCTATCTTATTACTTAATGGTATTCCAAATTAGGCTATCAATTACTCAGTTATTCCCTAAGAGTTATGTGATATGGGAAGAATATCTCTCAATTGAGTAATGAAAAGAATGTGAATTTGATAAATTAATAATTAATTTCTATTTTTTGAGAGAATCATTTGTTTCAGAGAAACGTTCATGCCTCAATTTGAGCCTCAAAATTTTGATTGAGATCAAAATAGGAAAATTGATCAATATTCAAATATCAAAAATTACAAAAATGCTTTTGGGGACCAATATGAAGAAGTTGCGATTGCCACCATATGTTTCAAAGTCAAAAATTCTGATCATTTTTGACTTGATATACACTTTCCACTGAAATGAAACAAACCTCCACCACTTTTTAAAAGAATATTTATGGAAAAGAATGCATATTTTTCTGAAAGATAAACAATGAGAATCCTTGGAGGTTTTAGAGAATATTTGATAAAATAAGCATTTAAAATGCAGATACTCATGATATTCAAAAAAATACTTTCCCATTTCATTCTTCAGGTAAAGGGAAGCTTCTTTATGTAATTTAAATGTTGAAAATGGAAAACATATGTTTTGTAGAAACCTTTTTTCATCATTCGTATTTTAAATACACAGATATTTTTGTCCCCAGTACTATTTTTTGTGGATTTTGTTTGTAAAAGAAGTATTTTTGTTTTTTGGTTTTCACTATAGATAATATACCTTTAACTTTAATTATTTTCAAATAATATTATAAAATTAGTAGTAATGAAAGAATTTTCAACCAAAAAATGCAACTTAAAGCTCAAAAATGAGAAATTTGGGTATAATTTTTCATTATAAATTAATTTTCACAATTACCTTTGGTACTGGAAGCTATGGAGAGGCTTAAACCTATAATTATAACATCATTTGAATTATTTGTAAGAGTTTAGAGTATATCTGAATTATGCTATTGGGACCTCAAATTTTGCAACTTAGTTACTGTGAGAAAATAAAATCATGATGTTTATTCCCTCTTTTAAGGTTTAGATTGAACAACACTTTTTTCAAGAGGAATATGTGTACTACAAGATGTCTACAGGCAGGAACAAGTGACAGGTTACTCATATGCTATAGATTTGTGCACACAGTAATTATATCATCTGATTTGAAGTATATCTTTTATCATAACTTCTGTTGCACCACTCACTAAACACTGCTACTAATGATAAATTTCAATCCTTTAACCAATAAAAAATTGAGTAATGTGAGTTTTTTTGACTAGTTGATATTCCAAAAGAAATAATGACAGCTGAGGTCCTCCAGAAGTTTTTTTTATATTCCCTCTTTTGATAAACCTCCTTTCAAGGATGATTAAAATTATTGCACCTTTATGTTCAAAAACATGTAATCACTCAGCTTATTCCCATTTTCTTGCAGTGATGAATCATCAAAATTTTCTCTTCCAATTATGAAAAGTTTGGGGTTTGTTTTTTATTAGCTGGTGTAGATGTCCCTTAAAAGCTAGCTCTACAATCCAGAGGTAATTCATATTTGGCAGTGTAAAAGCCCCCCAGAACCAGCTTTAAAATTCAGGGGTGGCTTTCTCCTACTGGTTTGAAAGGCCTTATCACACCATCTCCAATACTGTGTGGTGTATTCCAAAACTCTGTTGTGAGGAGCCCTCTAAAGTCAAATAACAAAGGGAGAGGTTCTTTTCCAACAAACCCCAAAAATAAAATTTCAAAATCCAGGAGGATTTGAGCAATTTCTGGTGCATACAGCCCCCCAAAGCCAGCTGTAAAAGGCTGGGGTTGGTTGCTTAAGCTAGTGCAAACAACCCCCCAAAACCGGCTGTAAAAGGCCAGAGGCTGTGCACACCAGCCTCTGAAGTTTTATTGTATTTCAGGTGGGCCCTGGTGGCACCAATCAAGAAAACCACTGAGGCATAATGGGTGGTTGCTCTCCACAGGGAGGCTTTCCAATGGGTGGTTTCTCTCCACAGGGAGGCTTTCCAATGGATGTTAGAAAGGAAAGCCTCATTAGAGGATCAGTTTTATGTTGGCAGTTCATCCACAACTACTTTCTCTTCCCAAAAATAATTTTTCTTACTAGTATTTTTCAAAAAAACTATTTTTTTACTTGTTTTCTTCAAAAAACTATCTTTTACTAGTTTCTTTCAACCTAAATATTTTTTACTAGTTTTTTCAAAAAGCTATCTTTTTAATATTCTTTTATATGTCTTTTTTAAAAAAAAAAATTTTACTAATTTTTCAAAATCAAAATTCAACTAGCTTTTTCAAAAAACCATTCTTTTAAAGAAAGTGGTTTTCCAAAAAAATACCAATTTTTTTCAAGGTAACTGTTTTCTTTGAAAAAAAGCTTTTTTTTGTCAAAAAAACTTACTATATTTTTAACATAAAAACATCTTTTTGTAATTCTAGAAGAAAAATTTATTTTTCTTCAAATAATTATGCTTCCAAAAAAAATTCTTTGACAAAAGCATAATTTTTTTAAAGACATATTTCTTTTAAAAAACCCTTTCTATCAGAAAAAAAGCTTTCCCAAACAACTATTTATTTTTAAAATGCTGTTTTTTTCTCAAAAATATAATTATATTTTCAAAGAATTTTTTTTGAAATCCAACTAATTCATTAAAGAAAATGATTTTTTCAAAAAGAACATATTTCTCTTTTCAAAGATTTTTTTTAAGTAGAACTATATTTTTCAGAAAATCTATCCTTTCTTTCAAAAATACTGAGAACTCCCAAAAGACTTGTTCAAAGAGACATTTTTTTTCAAAAGACCTACTTTTTCTCAAAAACTTCAATTTTCTACAAACTGAATGATTTTATTTAAAACTCTAACTTTCCAACAAGAAACCAATTCCTTTTCAAAAAGAACCAATGTCTTTCAGCTTCAAAAACAAGATTTATCTACTAATTAAAGTTTTTTTCTAAGGAAATCTTTTTTTTCTGGAGAAATAAAAAGTTATTTTAATATCAAAAATACTTTTGAAAAATTTTTATCAACATTACCCAAAGTAAAAGACTCTTCCTGTCAAAAAATAACTTCAGAAAGCATTTTTAGTTCAATAGAAAGATCAAAATCTATATGGAATCTTGAGTTATCACTGACTTAACAAAGTTCAAAAATTAAAATGGGATGGTTCGAAAATAAAAGATTTATTTATAATAGTAAGACTAACATGAAATTTCTCTGGATCACACTTAAATGCAGAAAATATTATTTATTAATGTGAGATACAGATATTAATCCATATGTGTGAACAAAATTATATTTTGTATCAGGAAATTCCTAATTCAAGACCTCTTTTATTTATAAAATTTACCAAAAAGAATAAAATAAATATGAATTTTATAATATCTATTGAATTATTTCTTTCTTCAAACTATTTTTGAAATTCAACATTATTTTCTTCTCCTCCATTCCTTGATTGTATCACTGAATTTACTTTCAGTGATCTTAATAAGTACTCTTATCTTCTATGGGATTCAATTTGATTCTCTGAAAGATTTGGATAATTTGTTTTGTTTCATCTCCCTGAGCAAAATATAAATTCTAACTTCAGTATATTGTTGGAAAACAAAATGAATTAATATTTATTATTGAGTGGACAATCTCTTCATTTATTTCAAATACTTTTTTGAATTATTCTAAAGTAAAAATACCAACCATTATGTAAGTTAAAGTGAAAGCCTACCAGCTATAATATTAGAATTCTAGAATAAAATTTAGTTAAATTTAAATTTTATGTGACTATGACTGTTGGATTAATATATTATTACCATAAAGTCCTTCTCTTGAGAGAAATAAAAACACTGGGTTCTACCTGATGAGAATAATACAGGAATATGCAAGTGATATCAAGGGAAAAAAAAGTCATATATTAGGAACAACAGGAGTATTCCAAAGAGCTCTCCTGGTAATAATGTATTACTGGACAGAATTTTACACCAAAACATTCCCTGTTGTATCAACCAGCTGATAACAAATCATTTCCTTTAAGGAACCCCACTCCTTAAAATAGGCCACCAGTAGAACAGAATGAATAAAAAAAGATAAATCAAGTCATTAAAGAAAGGAGAATCATTTTTAAGGATCAAAGAGAATTTATTAACAAATGTAGAAACCCACTACATGAAGATGAATGGCTGACAGAACCTTACATACCTGACTCAGATAAGCTTTTGTGAAGATTTAGGAATGAAAGAAGGCCACAAGCCTGAATATTCCTATAAATTCTCTTTACTTACTTGGTCTGATTAATATAAAGAGGCTGGAAAGAAGAAATTCACCCCCTTGGGGGCTTTTTTACTTTTTATTCTACTACTCACCAATAAAATTGTTGTACAATTGTATTTTTTGGTGGGACAGAATGTGAGCCTTGAGGTAGATTTTACATTCCTAAATAGGCTACAAATAATATTGAAATAACTTCTTGAATATAAATAACTCATAAGTCAGACATATATCAAATATTCACTCTTTTTTTATGAAGAAAAATATGAATAATGTTTCTTTGAGTAAGTAAATCCATGAATTCAAGGCCAAATTTGGATTCCACACAAGAAGTCATTTAGGGTAGCTCCATAGATCTAATGATCTTAAATTAACTCTATGAGATGGTAATATGGAAAATACTTTGACACCTCATTATCAATACCACGTAAAAGAATTGTGAAATTTTTTGTTTTATCATTTTCATGCCAAATTCATGGTATTGTGAGAAATCTCATGTTATATATACACTAAGAATATTATTGTGCATGTTTTTGGCCCTTGAAATGACTGTGATATGAAATACAGCTTTGGTGCACCCATAGTGGATATCAGTCTTGAAGCCTAAATTGCTATTTTTGACATGAAAATAGCAAAGGGGGACAGAGGAAATCAAATAAAGGAAGGGTTCCCAGCTTCTGAGGCATATGAGAAATTTCCATCCCCAAAATTTAAATATATGGCTAATCATGTCTCAATTGGTCCATTAGAACCTTTTGAAAGCCTAGCTACCAAGTTAATATCCCATTAAATCATGGAAAAAAACAAATAAGCTTCTATTTTGACATGACCAGGGGGTAATGCGAAAATATGACTCCTTTAAACATGTTAATTCTCAATTATTTTCCATGAATAACCCCAAAAATGGTAATTAAAACCCTTTTGGGACTAGTACCCTTGAAATTACTGCTTGGAAACCAGGTATGAGGTACAGCTTCAAAAATTCATTAAAAATACAATTATAAATGTACCTTTCTGAAGATTTCAGCGCCAATGGAGGAAAGGTATGTCACACTCATGAAAAAAAGAATCATGTTTTCACAATCAAAATCAAAATTTCTATTTACAGTCCATTTTTGATAATTTTTCATGAAAGACTGAATCTTGAAAAACTCACATAAAATACAGCCTGTGATGAAATTAACAATAAAATTGAGAACCTTTATCATATAATTTTTTCTTTCAAAATAAAACAAAATATAAATTTGTTACTCCTTCATTTCTTAACAATAAATTGGTTGATAGTCACATAAAATGACTTAATTAAGAAATGACAATAATATTACTTGACTACACATGATTTAATCATTAAAACAATTAAGTTGAATGGTTCATAAATCAATGTTTTTTCAGTTTTCTCCGTATAATTCCTCTTTTGAGCTGTTGTAGACTTCAAAAAAGGCTACTACTTCTGTTTATTATGGACATCATCTTATTATTCAGCTTTATCATTAATACCAACAATTATTATTTAAGATCCTTCTTAAGTATTTTTATATTTCAAAGCCAATAAGGAAGCCATTAATTGAAGAGTAGTGAATAGAAAGAAATAGAAATATATAAGCCTTTATTTATTTAATTTTGGTTATAATAAATAGATTTAATATATTTCATAATAAAAGTAATAGTACTTTTGATCAATAATAATATTATCAAGACCTTTGTAGAAAAATATTACAAGAATGCATAATAATAATTAATAATAAGTGATGATGAATGGGTGTTGGTAAACACAAATAAGCATTTAGTAAAAACATGTAAGCCCTTATGTGATTTTACCAATTCATGGTCAAAACACATAAGTTGCCTATTTTTTTACAAAACTTCCTCAGGCTTAGGCTCAAGGATTCTTTTAATTTTGTCTTTCCATAATTTTTCTTACATGGTATTTGAAGATATCCAAATTGTTTCAAAAATTTTGTTTGCCCAATTCGGAAAATTGGCCTGTCTTTTCAAAAAAATCATTAAAAATATTCCCACTTATGAATTTCCATTATTTTGTGAAAATTAAAGGGAAGAATCTTGCAAATAAAAAACCAGAAGCCCAAAATTTTTGGATTTTATTTTTCTGTGACAATTGTAGGCCTAAAATATCCTGTTTTTTTGTTTTTTTGTTCATGCTTGTAAGTAAGTTGAAAATGCCACTTATTACATCAATTTAATTAGGACTGTAATTTATGGAATCAGTGGAAGTTAAAAATTGAATTTATGGAATTATTAGTTCCATTTTTGGCACTGGAATTTCCATAAATGGAAAGAAAAATGACATAATAATTCCATGAATGGTATCAAAAATGACATATAAATGCCATTAATGGCCTTATCAATGCTATAAATGGCCTTAACAATGCCATAAATGGCATCAAAAATGCCATAAATAGCCTTACCAATGCCATAAATAGCCTGAACAATGCCATCAATAGCTTTAACAATGCCAAAAATGGCATCAAAATGCCATAAATAGCTACATTTCATTTGAAAAACACCCCTTATGTGTTTTTACCAATGTATTCCAAAAAGACGTAAGTTTTTAGTAAAAACACATAAGGGCTTATGTGTTTTGACCAAATTGCTTATGTGGGTTTACCAACACCCTAATAAATAATAAATAATAATAACTAATATTTGATAATGATAAATGATAATAAATAATAATGAATAATGATATGAAATGATCATAAATAATCATAAATAATAATGAAGAATCATAAAGAATAATAAAGGATCATAAAGAATCGTAAAGAATCATAAATAATCATAAATAATCATGAATAATCATAAATAATCATAACTAATCATACATAATCATGAATGATCATAAATAATAATAAATAATCATAATTAATTGAAAGTAATCATAAATAATAGGAATGACTAATTAATCATAATAATAATTTCCTTCTTTTAATTACTACCCAAATTTTTGTTAAAAATTATTTAATAGAACTTAAAAAAAGGAAAATTGAGCTGAATCTTTAAGTTATATTTATGGTTCTGTTTTATTGTTTGATTTTTCGTTTTCAATAAAAATTAAAGTAAATACTTTTTAAAATAAATATTTATTTATGATAAATCAAATGATTGGGCTCAAAAATTACAATAAGAAATCAAAAAAACCAAAAACTCCCAAGAAAAAAACTCAAACTCAAAATCAAAATCAAAACAAAATAATCAATTTTTGAGCTTTTTGAGTTAAAAATTCCATTGAAATTCAAAATTTTGAATTTCTTTGTTTCTAATTTTGGGGAAAAATTGAGTTTTTTTTTTCAATTTCATATGATTTGTTCAACCTTTCAAACATCTTTATAATTGAAAATAAATAAAAAGAATTCATTATAATTCTTCTTTTTTTTTCTTTTTTTGGGTTGTTTTCCTATCAGATCAAAATAAATCCATCATATGTTAACTTTTTTCCCCACTAGATTCTTTTATTAAAGGTAAAAATCATTATTTTCCTTTACTAAAATTGAATTAAGATCTACTGACTCAAGTCTATATGTTAGTAATATATAGGGATTCTTCTGTTTAAGTTCTTACTTATTTCCTTTTTTGAACATTACTATCAACTATTCCTAATTACTCAAAAAAACCAAAAAAATACTAAAACTCTTTTGAATTTATAGGAGAAAAATGTGAAAAAAAAAGTTCAGATGATTAAAGCTATAATATTAGTATTTATTTTAGCTTTTCTACAAGAACAAATTGATACAATTTCTATATTCAAAGCAATATTAATTGGTAAAAAAATCTAATTTATCAAAAACTAGGCAAGGATGTTGAAACATTCTTTAGAAGGAAGAAAATGGACTCTATATATTTAAGAAATTTAATTTTACCGTAACAATAATATTTTTGATTTTATGGATGGCTTACCAGGCTTTCATTTGCATTTAAAATCTTGAAAAAGAACTTTCAATTCATGAATATTATCATCAATTCATTTTTTGCAGTTGAATATCTACCTTTCTTATTCCCGTTATATCCCAAAATGAGAGCTCAATTGAATTGTATCTAAGTGTCCAAAATAAAAATTACCAAAAAACAAATGTTTTGATTATTCAATTTCAAAAATCAGAGTTTTCAATTTAAACCTTAAGTGAATTGTTAAAGGGGAGGTTATCTTTGTTGAAAAGGGATCTCTCTGTATTAAAGTCAGCATATCAAATGAATTATTAATTGGATCAAAGGAATCCAATGCATTACACATCATTATTTTTGAATTGAACAATGGTTATGAGAATCTAGAAACTTCTTAGAGGGACTTTGGAAAACAAAATAATAAGATACAAAGACCCTAAATAAATTAACAGGAGTTAAGTGGAAAGATTCAAGTCGTATTTCTTGAAATTAATCATTGAAATGGATTTTTTTCAAATTTAGGCTGAAAAATTAAGAAGCTTTAAAATATTTTAAGCCTTAATAAGCACTAAATAGCTTTAAATGAGTTGTTTACAAGGTTCCTTTTTTATTATTAAGGAAAGTATTCAAGAGGAGTTTTAGTTTTTTTAAAAAAAGGTAAAAGCCATATTACTATGGATAATAAAACTGGAGCTTCAGAATCTAATTGGTTTCCTGAGGGATCTTGTCACTTTAAAAATACTCTTTCACTACACTAATTATCTTGTATTTTTTTACATCTTTCATCTGAAAAAATAGATTTTCTTCAAAAAGCTTATATGAACGAAATTTTGAATTTAAGCCAATTATTTTTTGTTCAATATGAATAATTTTGAGTCTCTCTTCTTTCTTACTTATTTCCATTTATATTACTTTCTGATAGTTGAGATGCGTTTTTGTAGTAATACCTGTCTTTGAAATCTACAGATTGAGAAATCAAATAAAAAAGTTGTTCTTTATTTATTTATTTATTTTTTTCTGGTGGTGGAAATTTCATTTTTTAAGCCATAAATTTCAATTTGATTTTATTCATTTCTTCAATTTTAAATCAATGAATTTTGAGACTCAAAAGAGATATTTAAGACATTCTAAAATAAATTTGAACTTGTTCCTGATTACTACTTGAAGCATTCTGTAGTTTTTTCTTCTGATAATCAACTTCCAATATAATTCATAATTATTCAATGAGCTTAATAAATCAAATTTATTTCTCAGAGCTTACTTATATTTTCTTATTGATCATTTTTCAAAAATTTGAATTTTTCAAAGGATAATTTAAATGTTGTAAGATATTATTTAAATTCTTATTTGAATAATTGAAATCGAAATCGTAATCACTTTTCTACCGTTTTCTCACGATCATTCTCTAGCTGACTTTTCATTATCTAACACATGATAGATTTATTTTGGTATAATAGGAAAATAACCAAAAAAATAACAAAAATCACGAAAATCATGATAAATTATTTTTATTGAT
Source organism: Austropuccinia psidii (assembly GCA_023105745.1). NCBI lineage: Eukaryota > Fungi > Basidiomycota > Pucciniomycetes > Pucciniales > Sphaerophragmiaceae > Austropuccinia > Austropuccinia psidii. Next base: position 62,994,937 of record JALGQZ010000001.1, on the reverse strand, counting down.
TTCCAATGATAAATATGTTTTAAAGGTTTTAAAAATCATATGAAATGAAAAACAAAATTATTTTTTTCAAAAATCAGAAATGAATAAAATTAAAATTTTGAATTTCAATTGGATTTTTAAATCAAAAATCTCAAAAAATCTTAAAAACTGATATTCTTTGGAGTTTTTTGATTTTTTGATTTTTGATTAGAATTTTTCAGCCTCATTATTTTATTTAGCATAGTTCAATTATTTTTCAAAAATTATTTAATTTCAAACTTCTTTTTTTTTAAAAAAAAAAACTTAAAAAATAATTTTTCATTTTTCAATTTTTTTTCCAAAAAAAAACAAACAATATCACAGAGATAAAAATATAACTTGGAGATTTATTTATCTCAATTTTCCTTTCTTTTAGTTCTATGAAATACTTTTTAAGCAGAAAATTCTTTGTTAATCAAAACAAAAAAATTATCATTATTTATCTTTTTTTGAAAATAAAAGAATTGATTATTTTATATATTATTTTTAGAATTTTATTCTAATTATAATGAGTTCTAATCAATTTTTATTGAGTTTTCCCTTTTTTTAATCATACTAAATTTGTGCCTTTGTATTGTGATGCCTTTTTGACTGAACAGTAACACCTGAACAATAAATCAACTTCAAAGCATCTATTGAAACATCCCTTCCACTTCCCCCTATGCTGATCAATTAATCCCGAGTCATTTCTAAGAGTTAAAGATCTTATATAGGTATAATAAGTATTATTAATTATTAAAACTTCCTATTTTGAAACCTTAATGATTAAGCGTTTTGACAAAAATGAGTTTCAAATGTTTATTTTTAGGAATAATTGGATGAAATATTGAAACTTATTCATAAAATGAGAAATAAAAAAAGAAGTATGATTAAAAGCAAAATTGGGATTTGAAAAACAATAGATTGATATATCTCTTTCATTATTAAATAAACCATAGATACATAGAAATTGGAAATAAAATAAATCATGTTTAGTTAGAATGTCAAAGTTTTAATACTTAATTGGAAACAATTTTTTTTTATTTTATATAAAACAATTAAATTAGTACTATAACATTAGAGAGTAAATCTTAATATTTAGGCTCTTCTTATAATTTGTTTTGGGTTTATTTTGAAATTATGTTTGAATTAATGTTAACGCGAAAATTACATTTTATTCTGACAAATGGTATTTTTTTCCAATTCTCAAACCTATTATCAAACAATTTGCATTAATCAATTAATTTATTTATGAAAAAACTAACTTCTGATAACCTTTAGGAATTTTTATATACAAAATGCCTTAAAATCACTTCATAGTATCATACCTTCAATTTTTATTATTAATTTCCATCTATCATCATTTCAACTTACTAAATTTAAAAACTGTCACCATATACAGAATGGAGAGGGATTCAATCCATGGAATCATCAAGATATTTTCTATGATACTTGCTTTTTAGGGTTGTTTCAAATGGGTTTAGTTCAATTTTAGATCTTGGTGAGAAGCTTGGTTGATTATTTAAGTAAATGTAATGATCAAGAAATAAGTATATCATCACTTGAATAAAAGTAGGAATTGACGTGTATTGCATGAGCCATGGGAAATATTATCAAACCATTAGTTGAATTTTTAAAATGTGAAAATCTACATCTTACCATGTAAGGAAAGAGGTAGTTGGAGGGTTGTTTGGGGTTTACATAAATTTCCCATTGCATAGTTATTATCTGTGATTTATTCATTAGATATAGACTCTCATAGCAAGTGGGATAATATCAGGGCTATCTTTCAGAAGAGGAATGGTATTGAAAATATTTTTGTGGCAATAGATGGGACCCATATACCAATAATTTCAGCCTGTGACTCAAAAAAAGAGCACAATCATGACACCAAAATACCATAAACCAATGGTAGAGAAAAGCTCCAACTAAAAAGCTACATAAGACAAAAAATAGCTCATATAAGGAATTAAAAGGAACAGTAAAGTAACCACTTTATAAAGAGACAACCCTCATAACCATAGTACAAGGAATGACAGAGTTATCCCATCTCAAAGAAGGAACTGAGAATAAAACTTAATTTTCGCCTTTCATCTAAACTCCAGAAAAAGGGGTATAACCCAATCAAATGGGTTTTCAAATTTCAGAAATCAGCCAGGGCTATCAAATGGTACTACCAAAACTGGGCTATCATAAAGCTATAGAAGTTGTTTCCAAATGAAAACCAAATAAGGGTAAATAAAACATTCACCTCACATCTAGCCTCTGCAGATTTAGTGTGAGATACCTCAAGTGGTGTTGTTTTGGAAAAAGAACATTCAGGGCCTTTTCAAGGTGCTAGTCATATCATTGTAACTCATCTAGAATTTTATTGAGAAAACAAACTTCTTAGAGGATTTAAGAAAAATCTATATCTGAATAATGGAAATGAAAAGTGGTATAACTTTTCCATATTTCATGCTACCCATACCAAATGAGATGCCATTTCATATACCTTGTCCAGGGATACACAATGAACCAACTTTGAGTTCATTATCTTTGAAACTGAAAGATTCATGGCAGATTTGAGGTCAAAATTCCACAGTATGCCCAAAAACCCAATAATGTGGGATACTATCCCATATCCTTGAATATGAGGTGTCAATTATACAAAAGAGCCTGTTTATCCTTTGATACCCAATATTTCAGCCTGTATGGGGGTTCTAGCAAGGATCTGTACAGTATTCCACATGTCATACACATCAGAAGAAGGCTATGAGGTCTCAAAAAGAATTTTCACCCTGTATTAGGGAAACCTTCCCAGATGTGGCTTCAAAACCACACCTGAGCCCAATACAGGTTGTAAAGTCTGTGTAACAGCCACAAGCCATTTTTTGGAAGTGAAAATTCTTCACTCTTCCTACATGAACAGGTCCAGAGGCCCTTTCCATTTGATTTCAGGATAAAAAGGGGCCTTTTCTCTGCCAAAGAGAGAATCCCCAACCTGCTCTTGAATTCCTATGTATTACAACTATCAAGAAAAGCTATACTATTGTAAAATAAGCAGGTATAATTTAATATTTAGTATTTTACTTCTAATTATAGTCAGTAAATTGATCATCAGTGAAGCCAGGGCTTTCAGAAGTGCTCACCACCACTATATCCTCATATTAAAGCCCCAATGATACCTATTGAACTATTTTTTATCATATTTAACCATTTCACAGTCATAGTTAAAGCTTTGAATACTCTTATAATATCCTTTTGATAGAATCAGCCTGACATTTTGGGGTCTTGGCCATGTTTTTGAACTATTTTTTTGGATTTTTGGTGTAAAATTGAGTTTTATCTCTTATTCTTTCCATTTTTTAGCATAATAATATATCAAGTATCATATATTATTATCATTTTAGTGCTATATAACCATATTCCACCGGGTTTTTCATTTTGCATGCATTTTTTGATGTGGTTTATACATATTTAACTACTAAAGTCTCATTTGGGCATGTTTTTTGATATAAAAAATAAAAACCCCTTGTTATTATTTTGAAATACTTCAAAGAAGCCTCTAAGATGTAAATAGAGGTTCAGAAGGCATTTTTGAACATATTGATAACTTCAATTGCTCATATCAAACCACTATATTCAGTTATTTCTGTCAATAACAGAATAACGCTGTGAGATATTTGAGTTACAGCTGTAACAAAACATCTGTTAAGCAGTATTATTGAGGTGAAAATTGGTATTACCAACCCATGGTCACTGTAAGGAGGTGTAATAAAGCCATATACTTCACTAGAGGCCATTCTTTTACATGAAAAGAATTCTTAAGGGTTAAGACTGACATTAAGCCTGCTTACTTTGTCTACTAGTGGAAGAAAACTTCATACCACTGGAGACATGGTCACAGGGAAACCCACCAGTGACACCCTCAGACACAGACCACATTCAAAAGGGAAAAGGAAAGAGGAACAGTGAGTTCCTCATCACAACAAAGAACTGGACACAAATTGCCACTCAGAGGGCCAGAAGACCACAAAATTCTGCCTTAATACAGGATAAACCAACCTTGTTAACTTGTAATGTGAATATAACAGTGATTAACCCAGTTAGAACTTCTAAAGGGAAATTTCCCAAAGCTGTATTAAAAGTTTTGTAAAAAGAACATTCAAAGGTAAATACCCTAATAACAAGAAGTTTTTGACCAATTGAAGACACTGATATCATGTCCCCTGTACACCTCAAAGACATTGGGGTCCCAAGGAACCCGCCCAGAGGAAGGAATGCAAATTTTAATATCCATAAGATCGGGGTTTTGACAGCATGATGAACTGAAAGGAACTAAGGGAAATGATGCCCACACTCCCATTCACCTTTCAATTAGACAGACACCTTAAACCAGAGGACTGGACAGACTTGGATCAAGTAATTCACTTTACAAACTCCTCAAAGACCAATTCCAATGGAGAATGGAAAGCAAGAGATTCAACCTGGATTCAAACTGGGCAGGACTTGTGGAAATCTTCCAGAAGATATGTCTCAGGGAGAGATATTTCAAGGTTCTTATAAAAATAACCAAAGGTTGTAATCCCAACAAGCATTTCAAGCTCTTAGAAGAGAGTTCAGCCAAGATAAGGGCAAATAAAGCCACAATCTAGGTAATATAGGAGCAATGGATCCAGAAAGAGAATATTATTACTCCTCAAGCTCAAAAGTAGTAGCCCAACATAGCTCACCAGTGGCTTTACGCCACTCAGAATACAGAAAATCAGTGGCCAAGAGTCACCATTATTCACAATTACATGGAGTTTCTAAGAGACAAAAAAGGAACAAAGGGAAAGAAAATACTTCCTTTGACCAGAGGCAGAAGGAATCAGACCCAATGATCTAGAAGCTGTTAGACTTTGTGAAGGAATCTCACAAAAGCAGTAGATAATTGTGAATACATCTTATAGAATAAGTACACCTAAAATTAGAAATAAAATTTCCTCTAGGAATAAATATAGTGTTGTTACACCTGAGAGTAACATAGAAAGTAATAAACTGTGGTTACAAAGGTCACAAGTTTCAGAGAAAACTCAAAGAGAGTTTAAGAGACTCCATGAAAACATCTCAAGGTTATAAGAGGTAAATACCTTACAAACCAAAACTATTCATACTATTCAAGAGTACTATACTAAGTTATTAAAGCCTGAGAAGATACCAAAAAATGGATAAGTAAAGTCTTAAAGAAGCAGCATCACTGCAAGAGGGACAAGGAATACCTGGATCAAGATATGGACAAATTGTTGAATGTCTGCCAAAAAAATAAAGCCACAAAGACAGGGCCATTTTTTTTGCAACAATCCACACCTCCAGGATGACATAAAACCAGATGCCCCAATGGATAGTAAGCACAGATCCCCATCACACTGCCAAGATGGATATAATATGACCTAATCAGAGAAGGAATCCTTGAAACAAATTCCAGAAGCCACAATTTGGCTAGAGCTCTCTGGTGTAGTAGAATATGATTTTATGGAACTTATTAATCATATTTATGGACTCTTCCTTGATTTATCAACCATATCAGAATACTGGATAACAAATAGACTGAACACAGACTTCAAAGTAGATGCTAGTATATGGTACACAGAAATGAAAGAAATTTATGGCAGAAGAAACTGGTTATTGTGGAAGAGTCAAATAATCAATAAGTGCAGTAATGGTACATTTATATGGCAAAAGACCATGGGATTTTAATATTACAAGTACTCAGTAGATAAATATCCTTATGAGTGTTGTCTTAAACATTCCGAAACACTTAAGGCCATAAATCCTCATATGAACAATCAGATGAGGAATAATAAACTCCTGACACAAATTCCAGAAGAACTAGAACATAAAGTAATATGCAAGCTCAAAAGAGATTTCACTCTAGATAATATTTCCAATACCTTACAAGAAGTAAGGAAGAGAGAAAATATAGGGAATTATTCCCTGTATAAAGGAAACAGTCTCAGAGATAAACGTCCTTTCAGTGTTTAAAACAAAGACAAAACCAGAGGATAAGTTTTATAAGTACTTAAGAAAAGGAACTCTTTTCACAATTGTGGATCCACAGACTACTATTCTAACAACTTTCTAAAGGCAAAAAATAAAATCCATTCCATTGAGCAAGTCCCAGAGGAGGAAGTCCAAGGAGAAGATTCTAAATATGACTCTCTTGGTGATGACATAAGAGAATAATCTGAGAGTTACCAAGACCCAATAGAAGAATTCCTGGTGGAGTACCAAGAGGAAACCCTGTTTGAAATTCAGGACATACAATTTGGATCAGGATTACCACAAGACACTCCCAAAAAAGATTTGTGCAAATATACACAAGATTCACAAAGATTACTAGCTACACCAACTAAGGGAATGTCATAAATTTATTGAGCAGCCACAAGGATGACTGTTTGTCCTGACAATGCTCAACACCCATTTATCTTTGACAGTGGTGCAAACTGCGCAATAGTGGCCAAAGAATATTTGGAAAAGCACTTCACTAATTGGGAAAACCAACTCTTTCCAAGCAAGGAAAAGAATTTCAAAAGTTAATCAGGAAAGATGACCTCCATTGATACTATTATTGAAGAGATAATAATACCCCATAGGAAGGGTAATATCAGACTCAAACCCAAGCTTTTAGGGCTTGAGGATTCTCATATCCAAGAATTGCTATTGGGAACATACTAGCAAAAGATGTATGGAATTGATACTTACAATATTAAAAACAGGAACATCACCATAGGCACCAACAAGGAAAAGAAATCTTCACTCAACTGATATATGCACCAATTGTCCAACCAAGACCCCTTGGAAGAATTCATAAGTTAAATCAAAGAGAAAAAATTAAGTTCTAACCTCACTAGTAAACAGAACCTCAATATACTTAGAATCCTGAGGAAGAACAAACCAGCTTTTTCCATAGGGAAAGAACCCTTAGGAAAGATCAGAGGCCATGATATGGAATTATATCTGGATGTGTAAAAACCTTATCCACCAAAGCTGAGAAGATCTCCATACCCAGAAAGCTTGGAAACTAGTACAGACATTTAAAAACATATCAATCAGCTCCTAGATAGGGATGTCATCAGAAATATTAGACATAATGAAATGGTGGAAGTAGCCACACCTGTCCTAATCATTTAGAATGATTGAAAATCTAGATTTTGTGGAGACTTCAGAGAAAGTAATAGCTACACTAAAGCTTACAGGTACCCTCTACCAAGGATACTAAACACCCTGTAAAAACTGTCAAAAGCCAAATACATTACTGAGATGGATTGTATTCAAGGCTTTAATAAAAATGGAATTAAGTCAAACTCCATGAAGCTACTCAGAATTATATTCCATATGGGTATATATGAGTATACCAGAATACCATTTGGCATCAAGAATTCACCAGCCCATTTCCAAAGTATGACAGATGCAATATTTTAAGAGAAAATATTGGAAGGCTGGATGGTGGTATACATTTATGATATCATCATATAATTAGAGACATTGGAAGACCATGTTCAATACATAGACAGAGTATTGATGAAGTGCACACCCATTAGTCTGAAAATCTCACTTAAAAAGTGTAATTTTGGCCAACAAGAACTATTGGCACTGTGACATAAGGTCTCAGATTTTAGCTTGGCCATAGATCAAAGCAAAGTAATAGCAGTATGAGAAAATCCAGTACCAAAAAACATAAAAGAAATTCAATCTTTCTTAGGCTTTTCCAGCTAGTACAGAAACCACATCACTAGCAGCTTATACAAGCTATGTTCAAAATATGTAGTTTTTAAGATTACCAAGGAGAGGAGGGATGCTTATGAGATTATCAAACATGAACTAACCAATTCACCTGTGTTTATGTTACTAAAATTGTAACTTCCATTTAATTTGTACATAGATGAATCTTGCAGTAAAGGATTGGGAGCAGATCCACCTCAGAAACAAATTATATATGGTGAACCTAGAGAAGGGTTAATCTTCTATATTACCAGGCAACTGAAAGATTCATAAGCCAGGTATGGAAAAACTCAGAAAGAATTGTTATATATATTATGGGCTCTAGAAAAACTCCATTATTATTTGGAGGGATCATTCTTTGAAGTATACACAGACTGCACATAACTGAAGTCCTTTGTGAGTCTTGGAGATATAATTGCATATCCAAATAGGTCACAAGAAAAACTTTACAATAATTATTCCTCCAAATAATTATCTTAAAATAAGTAAAAATACCATAAAAAAGAATAAACTCTGAATTAACTTATAATCCGATGAATAAACATTCTAAATAGACTACAAAATTAGATTCTTAATTATAAAACACACATATATAATTTCTATGGCATATCTGTAAAGTCAATAACTAATGAGTAATAAGCTAAAAATTCCATAAAAAGATATAAACTCTTATTTATCTCAGAACTCAATTAATTAACATGTGAAATGAATTGCACCATTGGACTCCCCATGAATGACTACTCATGAAACAGTTTTATTTCATTTCTCTAAAGTTAATGCTTAAGGTATCAAGCTGAACATATGCACTTTTTTGGTCAGTGCATACATTCATGGTTTTGAGCTAATATCTCCTACAATATACATGATAGAGAGTTAAACTAAAGAAAATTTAACACTTGATTACTGTAGGAATAAAGCTATGAGATTTATTTGACAAGCTATAAACAAGGTTATGACTTGTAAGGGTTTATTGAACAAAATTGCTAGAGCTGTTGACCACTTTGTTGTGAAAGTGGTAAAAACTTAAAATAAAGTAAATACTCAGGCTCTACTACTTTATAAGTGAATAATAGTGTATTTTTTATCATAATATTCAAGGCACAACGCCCTGAAATCATGGTTTGAAGTTTAAAATATTGAATTTTGACAGAAAAGATGAGATACAAGAAAAATCATCAAAAATCGAGTTTTGATGATGTAATGAAATGCTCTTTTTGGTTCAATAGGAAAATGCCAATCTATCAGATTTCAATCTCTGAATGGATTTCATGTGTATAACTAAAAATGTATTCATCATCAAAGTTTAAGCTCAAAATTGATCATTTATGATCACTCACTGTAATCTTATTTTAAGCTTAACAGTTATATAAGTGATAAAACTCATGAATACTATTAGATTATGATTAATAATAATAAAATAAATGAAGCTTAGCCTTCTTCCAAGCCTATGATTTCATCAAACCTAGAGCTATAGTGATAGCTCTAAATAATGGTGTAATAATAAGATAAGGTAGTTCTATTAGAAGCCTTTTGGATTCTATAAGGGAGGAATTTATTATAAATAGACCCCTTTTTACTCTATTTCCCCCTCAGATGCAACAAAAACATTAAGATTATTAAGCCAAAGGTAAAAGCTTTCTTCTTTTGATATAGAACTATTATATACTCAAAAAATCAAGTTAATATTCATTATAATTGTTACTTTTGACGTGATTAAATCAATTCTTAATTGGTTATGTTGAAATTTCTCTATAAATCTCTATTTCATGTAAAAATAAGAATTTTTTTAATTTCTTATACTTTTTATTGTAAATACAATTCAAACAAGTTGTATTTTTAAAATTTGGCATAAATTCTCTCAGAATTATTATATTAAGTGTTGAAAGGAGGTTATTTCTCTTTTTATAATAATTCCTCTCCATTATTACTCTTAATAATTTCTTTATTAACTTAAATAGTATTTATATGAATACATAGCTTTAATATTAGTAATATTATTGTTATTAGGTATTTTTATTATTAAAAACAATCATTTTATTCCTTTATTATTTGTTTTTAACAATGATAAAGAGCTTATAATACATTTATTTTAATTATATTATTATATTTAATTAATAATATAATTATTTTATGCCATAATTATCTTAATTCTTCATTAATGTAATTATTCTTTATCTTATTTATAAATTTCATAAGGAAATTTGTAGTACATTAAGTTAAAGATTAGTAATATTCACTTATTGTTCCATAGTCAAACCTTACATTTGGGGGCCTGGCCTTGATTTTTACTTAAAGACCTTTAAAAAGGATTCAAAATGGGTTGATACAGTAATAAAGCATATTTATAATTATTTCAAAAGCTATTGAGGAATTTGAAAAGCAATTTTACTTTCTTACACATGGTTTTTCACATCCTTAGACTTGCAAGAACTTTCTTTGAGCTACTCTAGTTATTTATAAAGATATTTATAACTTAAAAATGGATTTCTATTATAAATTGATCTTGAAAAAAAGAATCATCTTTATTTCATCATTATTTGAAAATGAAAAAAAAAACCAATGAAAAAAGTTATTTTTATTCTTTTTGATCATTTCTTTTATTCATTCTATTAATTCAAAAGATATCAAAGGAATGTTTGCTTGTAAATTGCAATATCGTATCAAAGATAACACTTTCAAGAAAATACTTATATTTATTTGTCTTTTTAGTGTTTCCAGACAACCCAGAAGAGGATAATCAAACAACTGCTGAGAGATTGGTGGAAGAAACTTGTCCAAGTTCTCCAACACAAATTTTCAATAAGATAAAGAAAGCTAGGAAATTAGTCTTTCCAGGACCCACTATTCAGGACTCTGAAGGTGAGTACCTCCTTTTCAATTTCCATTAAAAGATCTTTGTGTTCTGAAATCTTTTGTTTTCTCAATTTTTTGCTATGACTACTAGAAGAGAATTCCAATACTCCATCCAACCAGATGGAAGTGGACTCAGAAGTAGGGTTGATCCCTCAAAAGGGAAAAGAAAGGGCAGGATCCACACAAGGAAGTGCCATATCCAAAAGGCCATTCCCAGATATGCCCATGATTTCTCAACCAGAATTGGAACCAAGTACAAGTAATTTCAACAGGGTCAAATCACATTCAGAGGGCTCAAATAGACATTTATATGAGCCATTAAAAGCAGTATTACACAGTTTAAAAGGACAAAGATTGGGAAATTCTGCCACAAATCCACCAAGGAGTGATGAACTCCTGGCATGTCCTGAAAAAATTCCTCAAATAGGAGGAAATAGTAAGATACTCCAATGGATGGAATCCACCATCATCCAAACCTTAAATCAAAAGGTTAAAGGACTTGCTCAACAAAAAGAGGGAGGCGAGCAAGGAAGAAGCCCCAGTAGCTTCTACCAGCAAGCCTCAAGCCAACCAACTTCCCCAAGAAGGGAAGAAGAACAAGAAAAAGAATTGGAGGAAACCATATTCCCCAAGTTACAAGATCCCAAAAGTTCAAAAAGATGCCATGGACAATGTCTTCAACATGGCCAGAACCTTGATGAAATTCAAGGACAAAGAGGAACAATGAATGAGAGAACCTCATTTCCCAAAGGAATAACTTTGTCTCCTGATGTTTTAAATTCTTTAGCTGAAATTAAAAATGGTATCTTACCTCTTAAATACATTAAAAATAGTCCACCATCCTTAAAAGAAATGAATAACAGCTTATAATCTTTAACAAAAATTGCTGTACAATACAGAAAAGAAATTGATAAAATTAAATTTATGGTTGAAAATAATAAACCAAAAATTCCAATTGACAATACTCAAAATTTAATAAAAGGACAACAAGGATTGGAAAAATACATAAAAGATATTAAAGAAAAAACTTTAACAATCAACTATGATGTGAGAATTGACAATTTAACAGAAAAATTAAACAAATTAAGTATTTCTGTTGACAAATTTGAAGAAAAGACTTCATCAAATCAAGAATTACTTCTATACCATGTAGAAAAGAGTGATGACGCAAGAAATAATCTTAAGGATGACATAAAAAGTGAAATAGGACTTATTACTGAAAAAATGGATAAAATTAATGAGGCTAGCTCAAATATGCCAAAGTTATCAATCCCATTTTCTCACATAAGAAGTCCTGCTAAACCAAATAAGGGAAATAACAAATCCATTAATGACAGAATTTAGTAATCAAGACAATAACCAAGTCTTTATGAAGGAAGCACCTCAATTGTGAGAATGGCCAACATTCACAGGTTAAGGTGAATATGACCGTATGTCATTAATTAAAACAATTGATATGTTACAAGAAAATTATTCCATACCAGATTAATTAATCACTCCAAGATTAAATTCATTATTTGAAAAATCTGCAAAAAGATGGTATTATGGCACAAGACAAACCAATGGTAAAATTACCTGGTATTTGTGGAAAAATAAAATAATCACCAAATGGGAAAATGATGCCTGGAGGTACAAAATAGAAAATGCATTTGAAAATTACTTCTTTAATTCAGATAAGGATAAAACTTTGACTTGGTTCTTAAAACAAGTTGAAATATTGAATGCACTGTACCCAGAAAGGTCACAAAAGATGGTGCACATGAGGATACTTGAGAAATTTGGAGGGGGATTAGAACATGCCCTGAGAAGCAGGTGCATAGAACCATGCTCCATAGAGGAATATATCAATGCACTGCAATATATAGTGACAAGAACTAAGATTGGTAGAACGTGGAAAAAATAAGACATCAAAAGTCCAAATAAACCATTTATAAAGAAAGATAAACCAAGAGAATCTTTCAAGCCCAATACACTCAAAAGTAATGAGTAAAGAAAATGCCATAAATGTGGAGGTATTGGACACTTAGCCAATAATTGCCTTAAAAAATCAAAGATCAATGAAATGGTGGAAAAAGAGAACCACAATTACAAAGAAGAAGAGTCAGATTCTGAAAAATACACTGAAGATTCAGAAACCTCTGAAAGTGATGAAATTAATATAATTAATGCAAAAATTAATAATATTGATTTAATTTATGAATTATTAGATGTCAACCCAAACTTACCACAAGTTGGAACATCTGATGCAAGCCTGACAAACATACAAGATGCCAAACTGTATAGAACCAAATCAGAAAAAGTAATGGGATATATAGCTGCAAAGTCAAGTATAAGTATCTTCATGGTTGAGAACCAAGAGGCAAAAGTAAACTTGGATATGGGAGCATACATTACATGTGTTGGTAAAAGCTATTTGGAATCAATTGTACCAGATTGGGAAGGAAAACTTATACCAATAAAAGGAGTCAAATTTAGTAGTGCCAGTGAAAGAATGAAGCCCCTTGGAATAATTGACTTAACATTAATTTTTCCTCACCCTTCACAATGTATAAGAGTGGAAGTGGAGTTTGTAGTAATTGACAACTGTATGAGTAACCACTTCATACTTAGAGCTGATTACTTGTCAATTTATGGCATAGATATCTCAAATCAAAAATACAGATATCTTACCATAGGAGACAATAAGAGCAAAAGATTTTGGTTTCTAAATAATGAAAATCAAATTACATTCATAAGAAATGAGAACAAAAACCCAGAAAAAGATTTTTTCATAGGGGACCAACTTAAACAGGAAGAATTCAATCAAGAATTAACAGAAAAAATGAAAAAAAAATTGATTGACCTCCTATTCAAATATAAAAATTCCTTTGAGACTGACAAAGAGCCACTAGCTGCCATTATTTGACATGAAGTAGACATTATCCTCAATATAGAATAATCTTATCCACCTCTGCTAAGAAGACCAGCCTACCCAGCTAGCCCAAGAGCTAGAGAAGCCTTAGAGGTACACATTAAAGAATTAAGGGACCTTGGGGTATTAAGGAAAGTAGGACATAATTAACAGGTAGAGGTCACTACACCTGTCTTTATTACTTGGAATAATGTATAATCAAGGAGGTTAGGGGACTCTAGAGCTCTAAATACCTACACTATACCTGACAGATATCCAATACCCAGAATCCATGAGACATTGACACAATTGTCACAGGCTAAGCTCATTACAGCCATGTATTCTTCAAAATGATTTCATCAAAATTTCTTGACAGAAAATGTTAAGAAACTACTGAGTATAATAGTCCACTGTGGGATATATGAATATTTAAGAATTCCATTTGGTATAATAAATGTACCTTCCCATTATCAAACAATGATTAACACCATACTTCCTGAATAGTTATCAGAAGGATGATTAATTATGTATATTGATGATATCATAGTTTTCTCAGAAACTTGGGAAAGTCACTTAACAAGACTCAAAAGGGTACTACAAAAAATAGTGCAAGTAAATATGAAAATTTCCCTTGAAAAGTGTCATTTTGCATATAGTGAGCTAAAAGCACTAGGACATGTTGTATCTGTACTAAGCTTGGGCATAGATAAAGACAAATTAGCAGAGGTACTACTGAAACCAAGGCCCCAAACCAAAAAAGAAATGCAATCATTTCTAGGATTTTCTGGTTACTACAGACAGCATACAAAGGACTTTCCAGGAATAACAAAATCCTTGTATAAATTCTGTGACCAACAAACAGTTTATGAAATGACTGAAGAAAGAGTCAAAGCATATGAGGAATTGAAAAATTCCCTCACAAATTCCCCATTCAATTTAATTCCAGATTGGAAATTGCCTTTCAAACTATAAATTGATGCTTGTGGAGAAGGATTGGGTTCTGCACTACACCAGACACAGATTATCAATGATAAACTTCTTGAAGAACCAATTTTCTTCATTTCAAGACAAATTAAGCCAGAAGAAGCAAGGTATGGACAAAGCCAAATGGAATGTCTTTGCTTAGTGTGGGCTGTAGAAAAATTACATTATTATTTGGATGGTACAGTGTTTGATGTAATTACAGACTTTAATGCTGTAAAATCTTTGTTAAACATGAAGAAACCAAATAGACATATGCTAAGATGGCAAATTGCTATCCGAAAACATAGAGGAAATATGACTATAGCTTATAAATCTGGAAATATTCACATAAATCCACAAAGCTTAGACTTCTTCCAAGTTTATTATGTCATCAAGCTTAGAGCTATAGTGATAGCTCAAAATGATGGTGTAATAATAAGATAAGATGGTTTGATTATGATGTAATCCTCACTAAACCTTAAAATGCTGATCAATTCCAGTAGACATCATCAGTACATGTCTACTAGAAGCCTTTTGGACTCTAGAAGGGAGGAATTTACTATACATATACCTCTTTTTACTCTATTTCCCCCTCAGATGCAACAAAAACATTAAGAGTATTAAACCAAAGGTAAAAGCTTTTTTCTTTTTATATAGAACTATTATATATTCAAAGAATCAATTAAATATTCATCATAATAATCAACTTTGATGTGATTAAATTGATTCTTTTTTTTGTTACAATTTCTCTATAAATCTCTATTTCACATAAAAATAAGAATATTTGTAATTTCTTATACTTTTTATTGTAAATACAATTCAAATAAGTTTTATTTTTATAATTTGGAGTAAACTCTCAAAATTATTATATTAAGTGTTAAAAGTAGGTTATTTCTCTCCATTATTACTGTTAATAATTTCTTTATTAATATAAATAGTATTAATATTGATTTATAACTTTCATATTAGTAATTTTATTTTTATCAATTTTTTTTATTATTTAAAACAATCAGTTTATGCCTTCATTATTTTTTGTAACAATAATAAAGAGCTTCTAATATATTAATTATTAAATATTAATATATTTATTTTAATTATATTATTATATTTATTTGATAATATAATTATTTTATGCCATAATTATCTTAATTCTTAATAGATATAATTATTCTTTATCTTATTTATTAATTTAATAAGGACATTCATAGTACATCAAGCTTAATATCAGTAATATTCACTTATTGTTTCATAGTCAAACCTTACATCCTTACTCATCATGAATACTACCAATATTCACATTTTGAGCTGAGAGATAGCTATCTAATAGTATAGGGGTAACATCACCATCATATACAAATAATTCAAAAGACACACTAATACATATTTCCTCAGCAGATAACCATTGGAAAATGTCAAGAGAAATTCAGCTCATGACCCAGAGATAGCTGCAAAAATTCCCATACACTTCATGGAAGTATATACAAACTTCAGATTCTCAGAGTCAAAACCAGAAAGTGGCACTCTATACTCTGAAAACAAGTAACCAGACGGGAAATAAACATCCATACTTGGAATAATCTCCTTGTAAATCCATAATTAACTCTTTGAGGCAGTAAACAAATGCTATTCCAATCACAAACAGTGCAGTATATTAATATCACTACTGCAAAAAATATACAGGTGCCCAGTACTAGAATCCCAGTTGGAGGAAGCTTGGTTGAGGGACTATAAGTATAATATGTTTCTCCTTATAAATGAACTGCTATATTAGAGGTGGAAACATAATAGTGCCTTCATAGTGATAGACAGAGATCATATCACCCTAGTAATTTAGGAATGTAATTACTGCCCCTACATTGAACACATGAGTGAAGACAGAAAAAGGGAGAGGATAGCAAGCACAGATTGGTGGACTCAGTGGGAAAAAGATTTTAGTTATTACATCAACACTTGTGAGAGATTTCAGAAGGAAAACAGGAAGAATTGGGAAAAATATGGGCTACTCCAACACACTGAGGAATCCAAACACCTGAGGAAAATAATCAACATGGATTGGGTGACAGGCCTTGTACCAGGACTCAAGGAGATCTATAAGGATTGACTAGTCATAGTAGACAGGTTTAGAAAAATTGTAAGATGCCTTGTCAGCCTGCGACTCAAAAGCAGAGCACAAACATGATAGCAAAATACCATAAATCAATGATATAGCTAATATACCACCAAAACATGGAACTGATCCAAATCAGCTCAAAAAGGTATCAAAAAAAGAATAAACTCACCCCTTTCCAAATATACAAGTCCCATCACCATAGGACAAAGAATAACAAAGTTGTTACTGATCATAGACCTTAATTTTCACCTCTCATCTGAAATACATATTAAAAGGCTTAACCCCATCAAATGGGTATTCAAAATGAAGATTTAAGTCAGGGCTATCCAATGGTACCAGCCAAACTGAGCTAGTACCAGTATTACAGGATTCATGGCCAAATTCAGGCCAAATAAGGGTGAATAAAATATTCACCTCTCATCTAACTTCTACAGTTTTAATGTGAGATACCTAAAGTTGGGTCTTTTTGGAAAGAGAAAAATCAGAGATATCTTATGGTGCCATTCATTTACCCATATCCCATCAAGAACAAAAGCTATAAGGAAAAGAAGCCCAATACATCTTTTTGCCTAAAACACGCATATGTACAAAACTCTTGTACATGGCATAACTTTGCCATATTTGATGATAACCATATCAAATGGGGTACCATTGTGTAGAAAGAATACAGGGCTACACACAGAACCAATGTTGAGGTTTATATCTCAAAAACTGACAAAGCTATGGCTGTTTTAAGGTCAAAATCCCACAGTTTGGCCAATACAGCCTTACCATGGGATAATATCCCATAACTATGATTATGAGGTGTCAAATAGAAAAAGAACCTTGTTTTTACTTCAATACCTCATAGTTAATTCAATACTGGTGTCCCATACAGGTTCTGTACAGCATTCTACGTGTCATACACGTCAGAATCAGGCTATGTGGTCCCCAGATGAAAATTTTCACCTTGTATTGGTGAAAACTGCCCAGATGTGGTTTCAAAACCACATATGAGCCCAATAAAGGCTATAAAGGCCTTTTGCAAACCACAAGCCTTTCCTAGAGAGTGAAAAATCTTCACTTCCTCTATGTGAAAAGGTCTAGCAGCCTTTTCACCCCATTTCAGGATAAAGGAGGCCTTTTCACTGCCAGAAAAGGAATCCCCATCCTGCTCTTGAATTCCTACATAGTACAACTGTCAAAAATAGTTATACTCTTGGAAAATAATCAGGTTATACTATAAACTTTAGTATTGTAGACTTTATTATTGTAATCCAACAGGTAAAGCTGCACCCAGGGCTTTCAACAGCACTCACCACCACTAATAATCATTAGTAAAGCCCTTTAATTTCATTAAAACCTATTTATAACATCATTATCCATGTCACAGTCATAGTTAAAGTTGTAAATAGCCTTATTACCTCTTTATCATAGACTCAGCCTGACATTTTGGCCGCCTGGCCATGTTTTTTCAACTTCATGAACCTTATAAGTGAGTTTTTTTCTCTTATTTTCTCTATTCTGACAAATGTTTTTATCTTTTTAGGAATAATTTTTAAATAAAAATATATATAATACATATCTTATATATATATTTACAGTGGTATATGTCATATACCACTATTATTTATCTTCTTTAAATCAGATTGTGGCATGGTTGATTATAACTTAATCACCACTAAAACCCTTATTCTTGGCATGTTTTACATATAAAAACACTTTGAGCCATTAATAAAAGTCCTTTGTTTTAATTAATATAAGGACACCTCTTACTGTAAAACCAGAAGTTGAGGCGTGGTTGGGTGTATTATTAATTCAATTACCCTCTTACATACCACTTTTATCAGATTATACTTGCTAATTACAAGCTATTCTGTGAGATACTGGCATAAAAACAGTGTGCCAGATATCTGTAAGCTGTATTTCTGACATGAAATTTTTAATTCAATTACACTGTCATTATACAAGGGCATATTGTAGTAACATACAAGCCCAGAGGCCATTCTTAGACATGCAAACAGCATTTCAAGAAGTCTTAACTGACATTAAGCCCTCTTTTTCTGTTTGATTCAGCGGAAGAAAACTACATACCACTTGAGAACCAGTCACAGGCCAACACACCAGTGACACCCTCAGAATCAAAGGGCAGCAAGGGCAAAGGAAAGAGGCACAGTGAAGGCCTGATTACAGCAAAAAATTGGACACCCATTGCCACTCAGAGGAATAAAAACCCACGAAAATCTGCCTTAATACAAGGTAAACCAACCTTAACCACTTGTACAGGGAAGATTACCATAATTAACCCAGTTGTAGCTTCTAAAGGTAAATTTCCAAAATAAGCAGACAAAAAATTTGTCCAAGGCACATTCAAAGTTAAATACCCTAAGAACATAAATTTTTTGACTGCTTGCAAACACTGATATGTCACCTGTACACTTCAGAAACCTTGACTTCCAAAGGAACCAACCAGAGGACAGAGAAGGCTTGTCCAGAGCCAGAAGACCTGGAAGAGGACACCTTGGACACAGTGGTGGATGACAAGACACTGAGGGAAATCATATGCACCCTGCCATTCACTTTCCAATTCAACAGGGACCTCAAACCAGAGGACTGGAAAGATATGGATCAAGTTCTTCAGCTCCACCAACTGCTCAAAGATTCATTTCAATGGAGCATGGACAACAAGAGGTTCAACCTGGCATCCCACTGGGAAGAACTTGGAGAAAGTTGCCAGAACATCTGTCTCAAAGAGATCACCAAAGGTTGGAATCCCACCAGGCAGTTCATACTCCTGGAGGTGAGGGCAAACAGGATAAGGGAGAATCAAGCCACTATCCAAGCTATAGAAGAACAGCTGACCCATACAGGGCATACTCAGATTCCTTCAAGCTCACAAGGAGCAGGCCAAATCAACTCTCCAGTGGCTTCACACCATCCAAGAACCACCAGATCAGTGGCCAAGAGTCGCCATTCTTCACAATCCCAGGAAGTTTCCAGGAGAAGACAAGGATACAAGGGAAAAAACAAGCCCACCTTCAACCAAAGGAAGAGAGGGTCAGACCCAATGATCCAGAAGCTGTTGGATTTGGTGAAAGAAGTGCACAAGAGCCAGAAGTAGTTGTAAATAACTCTATAATCAGTAGTCCCCTTAATAGAAATATCACCCCCACTCAGATTTAACATAATTTTTTCACACCTGAGAGTAACCTAAACAGTGATGCACTGTGGTTACAAATGTCCCAATATGCTGAGCAAACTCAAATGGGGTTTTCAGAACTTGAAGCAAGCCATGAGAGGATGAAAATATTGACAGCCTCCATGGACAAAATTGTTAAAAACCTTCAGGAAGGACATGTTCAATGGAGCGAAGCCTTTGAATAAACCAACAAAAGACTTAATATAGTCTTTTAAGAACAAAACCACAGAAAAAGGGACAGGGATTTTCTGGATCAAGACATAAACAAACTGTTTAATGTCTACAATAGCATGAAGCCCCAACCACAAGGCCATGCTATTGATAATCCATATCACCAAGATTACATCAAACCAGATGCCATGTTGATGAATAAGGCAATATCTCCATCACAATACCAGGATGGAGATAATATGTCTTATTTAGCAAAGGAAGCCTTGAAAAATCTTCCTGAGGCCTCAAGCTGGCCCAAATTCTCTGGAACTGGAGAATATGATCATATGGAACTCATAGATTATATTGATGGACTTTTCATTGATGTACAAAGCATACCAGACTACTGGATTACTGCTAGACTTAATACAGAATTTAAAGGACATGTTGGTATTTAGTAAACAGAAATGAAAGAAATCCATGGAAGAAGAAACTGGCCATGGTGGAAGAGCCGAATCATCCAGAAGTGCAGTAATGGTACCTGGATAGGGCAAAAGACCATTTTATTTGAAAATGAAAAATACTCTGTGGAAAAAGATACATATGAGTGGTGTCTTAGACAGTCTAAAAGACTCAAAGCCATTGATCCTCAAATGAACATTCAGATGAGTAATCACAAACTCCTGACACAAATGCCAGGAGAACTAGAGCATGCAGTAAAATGTAGATGAAACCACAATTCCACTCTAGATGACATTGCAAATACCTTACAAGATGTAAGGAAAAGAACTAATATAGGGAAATACACCTCATGTAAAAGCAGTTGTTTCAAAGAGAAACAACCTTTCAGGGTGGTGTTTAGAGACAAATTCAGAGAAAGTGTGGCAGAAGTGGGAAAGAAGAATTATTGTCACAACTGTGGTTCAATAGATTACTATGCCAACAACTTTCCAAATGCAAAGAAAAAAAGTCTATGCCATTGAGAAAGTCCCAGAGTAGGAATCCTCAACATAGGATTCTGATTCAGACTCTATGAATGATGCCATCAGAGGACAATCTGATGATGACAAAGACCCAAGATAAGAATTCCTTGTGGAATACCAAGAGGAACCCCTACTAGAAATACAAGACATACAGTTGGAAGCAGGCATGCCACAAGATACTGCCAACAAAAACTTGTGCAAACACACACAAGATGCACAAACCTTCCTGGTTACACCAACCAAAGGGATGGCATACATACATGGGACAGCCACAAAAATGACTGTTTGCATTGACAATGCTCAACATTCATTGATCATTGACAGTGGAACACACTGCTCCATAGTGTCCAGAAATTATCTGGACAGCCACTTCCCAAACTGGGAAAGCCAGCTCTTTCCCACCAAGGCAAAGAACTTCAAGAGTGCATCAGGGAAGATGCCTTCCATTGGGACAATTATCAAATAGATAATTATACCCCATAGGAAAGGTAACATCAGACTCAACCCAGAGTTTGTTGTGCTTGATGATGTCCACATCCAAGGTTTTTTTATGGGAACAGACTACCAGAGGATGTATGGCATAGATATTTACAATAAGAAAAACAGGCACATTACCATTGGTACCAACAAGAAGAAATTTTCACTTAATATATACCAAATATCTGCCCAAGATCCACTTGAAGAACTACTGAATGAATTCAGAGAGGGACAGTTTAGCACTACCCTTTCCAGTAAACAGAAACTAAGCTTACTGAAAATTCTGAGAAAGAATAGACCAGCATTTGCCATTGGTGAAAAACCATTAGGAAAAATCAGAGGCCATGATATAGAATTATATCTGGATGTGGAAAGACCTTATCCACCCATGCTCAGGAGACCTCCTTACCCAGAAAGTCTGGAAACCAGGAAGGAAATTGAAAAACATATCAATGAGCCCCTGGACATGGATGTCATCAGAAAGATTGGACACAATGAAATAGTGAAAATTACCACACCTGTAATGATGGCAAGTCTAGGCTGTGTAGAGATTTCAAAGCTCTGAACAACTACACTAAAGCTGACAGGTACCCTATACCTAGGATATCTCATGCCTCACACAAACTGGAAAAAGCCAAATACATAACCAAAATGGATTGTATGAAAGGCTTTAACCAGAATGGAGTTAAACCAAACTCCATGAAATTACTCATAATCTTATGTCATATGGGCATATATGAGTACACCAGGATGCCATTTGGAATCAAGAATGCACCAGCCCACTTCCAAAGGATGATGGACACAATATTTCAAGAAGAAATATTGGAAGGCTGGATGGTGGTATATATTGATGAAATCATTATATACTCAGAGACATGGGAAGACCATGTGAAATACATAGACAGAGCGCTAAGTAAATGCACACCCATAAATCTGAAAATTTCACTTGAAAAGTGCAATTTTGGCCAACAAGAGCTACTAGCTCTAGGACATAAAGTCTCAGGTCTTAGTCTGGCAATTGACCAGAACAAAGTATCAGAAGTACTGCAAAAGCCAGTACCAAAAAACATCAAAGATATGCAATCCTTTGTTGGGTTTGCTAGCTACTATAGAAACCACATCAATATTTTTGCCCACATAACTAGTAGTTTATATAGGTTATGTTCAAAATATTTAGTTTTTGAAACTACCAAGGAAAGGAGGGATTCATATGAGAGGATCAAACATGAACTCACAAATGCATGTGTGCTCATCTTGCCTGATGTTGAACTACCATTCAAGTTATACATAGATGCAGCATTCAGCCAAGGCTTGGGAGAAGCCCTTCACCAGAGACAAATTGTGGATGGTGAACCAAGAGAGTTATTAATATGTTACATCTCTAGGCAACTGATATATTCAGAAGCCAGGTATGGGGCCACCCAGACTGAATGTCTATGCTTGGTCTGGGCTTTAGATAAACTCCATTTTTATTTGGAGGGTTCAGTCTCTGAATTCTACACAGACTGAACAACTTTGAAGTCTTTACTAAACATGAAGACTACCAATAGACACATGTTGAGGTGGCAAATTTCCATCCAATAGTATAGAGGAAACATGACCATCATATACAAAGAAGGTAAAAGTCATACCAATGCAGATGGCCTTAGCAGATCGCCTCTGGATAATGTCAAAATAAACCCAGCTTATGACCCTGAAGTAGAAGCTAAAATTCCTATCCATTTCATGGAAATAGACAAGAAGAAAAACTTCAGATTTTCTGAGTGGGAACCAGGAAGTGGTACCCCAGACAGTGGAAACACTGACTCAGAAGGAACAGAAACTCCCATATTGGGAATAAATTCCTCAGAACTGCATAATTAACTTTTTAATGCAGTGATGAAGACATATTCCAAACATAAACAATGTGGCATATTGTTGCACCTCCTTCAACAAAAGTACAGGAGCCCAGAACTGGAGTCCCAGTTAGAGGAACCCTGGTTGAGGGACTATAAGTACAATAAATTTTTCCTCATAGATTTCCTGCTCTACAATAGAGAGAAGCACACTAGTGCACTCACAATAATGGACAGAGATCATATATCTTATATCCTGCAGGAATGCCATGACTGCCCCTATATGGGACACATGAGTGAAGACAGGACCAAATAGAGGGTATCAAGAACTGCTTGGTGGCACAAATGGGAACAAGAGTTGAGTGAATACATCAACACTTGTGAAAGATGCCAAAAGGTAAATAGGAAGCATGGGAAGAAGTATGGCTTACTTCAACACATAGAAGAACCCAAACACCCATGGGAAATCATCAACATGGACTGGGTCACAGGACTGATCCCAGGAGGCAAGGAGAACTTCAATTCCTGCTTAATCATAGTTGATAGATTCAGAAAGAGTATGAGGTGCCTACCATGTCACAAGGAAGACACAGCCATGGATACTGCTCTGCTATTCTGGAAAAACATCATATCTACATGTGGAGTCCCTAAGATCATCATCAGTGATAGGGACTCAAATTTCACATCTGAATTCAGGACAAGGTTGTATGAAATTCTTGGAACCAAGCTTGCATTTTCCACAGCTTGCCATCCACAAACAGATGGATTAGCTGAATGAATGATCCAGACAATGGAGGACATCCTTAGAAGATTCTGTGCCTATGGCATGGAATATAAGGAACATAAAGGTTACACCCATGACTGGGCTACCCTTCTACCAGCAGTCCAACTGGCTTATAACACAAGTCAGCACTCTACCACAGGAAAAACCCCTGCACTATTAAAAAAATGGTAGAATCCCCTATTGCCTGTGAATCACTTGAAGAAAAATCTTCTGACCATCCACCCCACAGCCAAATATTTCCATGAAATGTGGAAGGAAGCTTTTGACACAGCTTCCAAATGCATAGCTGAGGCAAAAGAATATAATAAGCAGAGGTGGGAAAAATCACAAATGGAACTTGACTTTAAACAAGGGGACCAGGTGCTAGTGTCTACACTGAGCTTTAATAATCTTAAAGTACCCAAGAAGATGAGAGACTCATTTTTAGGGCCCTTCACCATCATTAAATTAATAGGGAAAATGCAGTGGAAGTCAAACTCACAGAGGAATTTTCCAGGAAACACCCAGTCCTTCCAGTGAGTTTAGTCAAGCCATACTTCCAGACAGAGGGGGATAAATTCCCCTCCAGGAAGAATAACCCCACCCCACCAGAAATAGTGGAAGTGGAGGACTCCCTTGGACCTTTGAAGAAAATTATCAAGGTCTGGAAGATCACAATTAATGGTAAGGATTAGAGACAGTACTTAGTCAGATTCAAGAACCAGACAGCTGACAAGGACAAGTGGTTGGCATAAGATGCCATACCAGATGGGAACCTTCATTTAAGGAGATTCAGAGCCTCTAGGAGGACTGAAAGGTCTCATAAATGATGATCCTTTTTTAGAGGGAGGGTATGTCAGCCTGTGCCTCAAACCCAGAGCACAAACATGACAGCCAAATACCATATATCAATGGTATAGCCAAGATACCACCAGAACATGGAGCTGAGCCTGATCAGCTCAAAAGCTATCAAAAGAAGATTAAACTCACCCCTTTCCAAATATACAAGTCCCATCACCATAGGACAAATAATAACAAAGTTATTCCTGCTCAAAGTTGTTGCTGAGCATAAACCTTAATTTTCACCTCTCATCTGAAATACAGAGTAAGTGGCTTAACCCCATCAAATGGGTATTCAAAATGAAGGTTAAAGTCAGGGCTATCCAATGGTACAAGCCAAACTGAGCTAGTACCAGTATTTCAGGATTCATGGCCAAATTCAGGCCAAATAAGGGTGAATAAAATATTCACCTCTCATCTAAATTCTACAGTTTTAATGTGAGATACCTAAAGTTGGGTCTTTTTGTAAAGAGCACAATCAAAGCTATCTTATGGTTCCATTCATTTCCCCATATCTCATTAAGAAAAAAATTTATAAGGCAAACAAGCCCAATACAGCTTTTTGCCTAAAACACGCACATGTACAAAACTCTTGTACATGGCATAACTTTGCCATATTTAATTATAACCATTTTAAATGAAGTACCATTGTGTATAACACATACAGGGCTTTACACTGAACCAATTTTGAGGTTGATATCTCAAAAACTGACAACGTTATGGCTGTTTTAAGGTCAAAATCCCACAGTTTGGCCAATACAGCCTTACCATGGGATAATATCCCATAACTATGATTATGATGTGTCAAATAGACAAAGAATCTTGTTTTTACTTCAATACCTCATAGTTAATTCAATACAGGGGTCCCACACAGGTTCTGTACAGAATTCTATGTGTCATACACATCAGAATCAGGCTTTGTGGTCCCCAGATAAAACCTTTCACCCTGTATTGGTGAAAACTTCCCAGATGTGGTTTCAAAACCACATCTGAGACCAATAAAGGCTATGCAGGCCTTTTGCAAACCACAAGCCTGACCTAGAGTGAAAAATCTTCACTTCCTCTGCGTGAAAAGGTCTAGCAGCCTTTTCACCCCATTTCAGGATAAAAGGAGGCCTTTTCACTGCCAGAAAAGGAATCCCCATCCTGCTCTTGAATTCCTACGTAGTACAACTGTCAAAAAAGCTATACTCTTGGAAAATAATCAGGTTATACTATAAACTTTAGTATTGTACCCATAATTATTGTAATCCAACAGGTAAAGCTGCACCCAGGGCTTTCTACAGAACTCACCACCACTAATAATCATTAGTAAAGCCCTTTAATTCTATTAAAACCCATTTTTTAACATCATTATCCATGTAACAGTCATAGGTAAAGTTGTAGATAACCTTATTACCTGTTTATCATAGATCCAGCCTGACATTCCTACAATTCCATAAATAGGATACATCAATGGACATGGCATTGTCATTCTGTAATAGCATCATATCAACATGTGTTGTACCCAGAATTATCATCAGTGATAGAGACCCAAAATTCACATCAAAATTTTGGACCAACCTCTATGAGATTCTGGGAACCAAACTTGTGTTCTCCGCAGCATATCACCCACAAACAGATGGGCTTGATGAAAGGATTATCCAGACTATGGAAGACATGATTAAGAGATTCTGTGCCTATGGCATTTGATACAAATATCATGAAGTATACACCTATTACTAGTTTACTCTCCTTTAAGAAATCTAACTGTCTTAAAATACTAGCCAGAACTCTACCACTGGAAAGACACCTTCTCTAATAGAGAATTGATGCAACCCTCTATTGCCAGTGGACCACCTGAACAAGAATATTCTAAAACTCAACCCCACAGCCAAATATTTTCATGATATGTGGAGGAAAGCTTTTGATACAGGAGAAAGATGCATAGCTGAAGAAAAGGAATACAACTAGAATAGATATTACAAAACACACAGAAAACCTGACTTTAGGGAGGGTGGCCAAGTGTTGGTGTCTACTCTGAACTTTAATAACCTCAAAGGCCCAAAGAAAATGACAGAATCATTTGTGGGACCATTCACTATCACCATACTTATAGAGAGAAATGCAGTGGAGGTAAAACTCACACAATAATACTCAATAAAACACCCAGTGTTCCCACTGAGTTTAGTCAAACCTTACCACCAGACTGGAGAGGATAAGCATCCCTCCAGGAACAAACCTCAAATTCCACAAGACATAGTATAGGTGGAAGAGTCCCTTGGCCTAGTAAAGACGATACTTAAAGGCAGGAAGATAAGACTCAATGGCAAAGACCATAGAGAGTACTTGTCTAGATTCAAGAACCAAACAGCTGATAAAGATAAATGGTTATCAGAGGATACCATACCAGATGGTGAAATTCACCTGAGAATATTAAGAGCCTCTAGGAGGGCTGGAAAGTCTCACCAATGATGAGCCTTTTTTTGGAAGGGGAGTATGTCAGCCTGTAACTCAGAACCAGAGCACAATCATGACACCAAAATATCATAAACCAATGGTAGAGGAAATTCCCACTAAAATATGACCTCAGTCAAAAGAGCTCATGAAATTAATTTAAATAAAGAGAGAAGTGATTTCTTTCAAAAGATACAACTTCCATCACCATAGTACAAGGAATTATCTCATCCAAAATCCAGAGAAGGAGGAAGAACCCCATCAAATGGGTTTTAAAGTTAAATTTCTCAGCCAGGTCTATCCAATGGTACCACCCAAACTGGGCTAGCATCAAAACTATAGAAGTTATGACCAAATGAAGACCAAATAAGGGTGAATAAAATGTTCACCTCTCATCTAGCCTCTACAGTTTTATTTTGAGATACCTAAAGTTGGGTATTTTTTGAAAGAGAAAAATCAGGGCTTCATTAGTGCTCTAGCCATTCCCTCATAAAACATCTAGAGAAAACTTTATGGAGCAAACAAACTCCACACAGTATTTAAGAACAATCTATATCTGAATAATGGGACTTGAAATTGGTATAGCTTTTCCATATTGTATGCTACCCATATCAAATGAGATACCATTGTGTATACCTAATGAAGGGCTAAAACATGAACCAAATTTGAGCTCATTATATTTGAAACTCACAAATTTATGGCAGTTTCAAGGTCAAAATCCCACAGTATGGCCAAAAACTAAATACTTTGAGATACTATCCCATATCTTTTAATATGAGGTGTCAATTGAACAAAGGAGCATTTTTATCCTTCAAAACTGCATATTTTGGCCTTAATGGGGTCTCCATACAGGATCTTTACAGCATCTCATGTGTTGTACGTTTCAGAAGAAGGCTATGAGGTCCCCAAAAGAGAATTTTCACCCTGTATTGGTGAAAACTGCACAGATGTGGTTTCAAAACCAAATCTGAGACCAATACAGGGCTTACAGGCTTTGTAACAGCCACAAGCCACTCCTTTTAAGTGAAAATTTTTCACTCTTCCTACATAAACAAGTCCAGAGGCCCTTTCAACCCAATTTCAGGATAAAAAGGGGCCTTTTCTGTTTCAAAAAGAGAATCCTCATTATTCTCTTGAATTCCTACATAGTACAAATGTAAAAAACATTTATACTTTAAGCTTTAGTATTTTACTGCTTATTTTAATTAGTCAATTAATAATCAATGCACCCAGGGCTTTCAGAAGTGCTAACAGCCACTATAATCTCATAGTAAAGACCCAATAATACTTATTAAACTGTTTCTTTCTCATCATTCACAGCTCCACAGTCATATTCAAATTTTTAAATACTCTAATTTAAGCTTTATCATATACTTGGCCTGACAAATGATTCCACAACTTGAATTCATGTTTGAATAGGTAGGGGTGTAATTTAACTACATTTAAATATATTGTTTATGCTCAAGGGAAATTTTATAATATATTTTTTTCCTCTGTATTAATTAAATTTTCTAAGTATTGATTATGCTTTGGGAAGGTGTATTGTGGACTTCCTAGCTCAGCGTATGATAGTGGGGTGTTTTGTAAATCAAGCCTTGGACAGGACTTGATTAATGGAATTCCAGGATTCCCCAATGACAGTTTGTGCATTGGGTACTCCCAATAGCTTCATTCTCATTGATTACTCTGGCTATTCATCAAAAGTACCAATTCTTTGACCTTTATGCCAAAAAACAAATAGGGAAGATTTTGAGTTAAATTTTTGTCATTCTTCTACAAGGTAAGCTAGACAAAATATTTTTTGAATTATTTTAGCTACATTAAGTTATTTCACAATAATGATAGTAAGAAAGGATTTTGTACAATAAAAAACCATATTTTTATTCTTATTAACCCCATATGAAATGTTACCTGTAAATACAGGAAAGGTAGTGATTGCATGAATAAATGATATTGCATAATATTTTGCGTAATTCTGATGGGGTTATTTTGGAAGTGGAAATGAAGAAAGACTTATAAATATTGGAATTATTCAAATTACGAATTTGGAAAAGTAACTGTGATTCAATATCTTATAAACCAACCACAATTGTATTAATCAAACTAATGTTCAATGTTTGTAGTCAAGACTTTTATGAGAGAGCATTTTTGTAGAAAAACTCTGTTATTACTTAGAATAAAGGTAGATATTTAAGCTTATTCTATCTTAAATTTATATTTAGAGTCTTATATCAGAATTATTATCAACATTGGGAATGAAAATTGAGGGTATGTTTTTTTTAGCCCCAAAAAAGTTTTCAATTTACATACTTTGAAATTTACAAATTTTTGGAAAATATCATCAAAAGGGATTCACAAGAATTTTTTATGTCCTTATAATCAACACATTTTTAATAGTAAGAAATAAGAATTAACCAAAAAGCATTATGTCAGTATATCCATTCAAAAACCTTCTTGTCTTCTTGTGATTTCTATTTCAATTTAATTATTAATAATTCTTATTTAAATTTACAAAATCACATGAGCATATTTACTTCTTTGAAGAATAGTATTTCTGGAACTTACAATGCTCCAGGAGTCTCTGCAGTTTCTATTTAATCTTGAGAAATTTACTTTCATAGTAATTTAAGAATGAAAGTACTGTGGCCTCTTTCTTTTTGATTTCTTCTTTTGATATATTTATTTCACAAATTCGAGTGGCCAAATAATACTTTTCCCTTTTATTTTCTAGTTTTACATTTATTAATTCATTCTGAAATCGGAGCTGCAAGGACCTCAGGCTGGTTATTTCAATATAATCATCCAGCTCAATTTTTTCATTGAAATCCATGACAGATTCTTGGATAATTCTGGTTTCCTAAATAATATGTCTTTAATTCAAAATAATATGAAAAATTATTATAAGTTTAATCTTCAAAATAAGTTACTTAAAAGAATTTCAAACTGTTCTAAAATATATTAATGTATCATATCCCTTTGAAATATTATGGAAATATTGGTTTCTTTGACTATTATGATATATATATAAGGATTTAATTATTTGAAGAAATTGAAATATTTTGGAAGACTTGAAGAATCTCAGTCATTGTTTCAAGACATGGAGAGCTATAAGTCCCAGACAGCTCCCCACTTCTTTGATATGTCTTCTTGATTTTAAATATGGATCTGAAGCATAGTTATCTGGGGAGGAAAATTTTCAATTTCACAGAAAGAGTCTTTTTTTGATTGAGTAAGGGTTGTTGAGTGATTTTTTTGATGTTCCAAACACAATTTTCACACATAATGATGAGTGTCACAGGAACCAAAGGGTTTCCATATCAGGAAACCCAAGGTCCATTTTTCGCTACAGAGCTAAATGAAATCTTCCTTTAGCAATTCTGGTGAGGCTGGATTTTGGACGCAGGAGGGGATAAAATGTAAAATCTTCCTACTTAACAATTCTGGTGGGGATGCTCTTACAGGTATCCATCATTTAGGAGAATTTTGTTCAATATTTTACTTAGGGAAATTAAAATATTCCATTTGTTAGTTCTCCTTGAGCAAAGTTATTTTTCTGATTGATTACACTATCTGAATAGGCGTACTTTATATGTATATTTAGGGGAATTGTTTTATAAAGCTATTTATTATTATTAAATCAAGACAAACCATTCAAAAGCTACAAAAAATTGTTTAAATTTTCAAGCTAACACTTTTATTCCTCCAAGTTCAATAAATGACATCTTTATATAACTAGAAAAGGAAAATTTCCCCTAAACATTTGAAAAAAGTATAAGAATATTAATCTTTACATATTATAACCAGATTTTTTTCATTTAAAAAAAATTACTAAAAGGAAAATATTTACCTCTGAAAATTGCCTAGCTCCTCAGTTTTCACTCTACCAATTTTAGCCAACAATGTAAACATGATAATATTTTTCCTTTTGTTAAGTTTTTGTTCTTCCAATCTTTTTTCTCCTCCTTAATTCTCCTCTATTCTTCTCTCCCCCTTTGTAGTTGAAATGAATTTCGTCTCTTTCTAGTTGAATAATATCCCTTTCTTTGGCATGTTCTTGAATTTAATTTTTCATTAGAATCAAAGGGTTTATTAATACTTCCAAGTTATTATTTTAAGCTGCTTCAAATTCCTTTATTTCAACCTGTCAATGGGATACTAAAAGTTGAGCTTTGGCTTAAGGAATAATGAGTTTCATGTGAGGATCCAGTACTTAATAATGGTAAATTTACTTGTGATTGTTGTCCTTGTCCTTGAATTGGTGTTTTCTCACCATCATTATTACTTTTGGAAATATTTTTTGTATAATTTTCAAGTGAATCTAAAGCCTCAACACTTCAGTGATCAGTATCATTTTAATTGGCGCCTTCATTATTTACAGTGTTTTCATTTTGTCAAAAACCAGGAAACTGTCCAGATTTCAAACCCTTTTAATTAAGATCCAAATTATACATATTTAGTTATTTCAAGAGCTCGATAATAAATAATTTATTTGAAGAGCTCATAAACCTTAACACAGATAATCAATAAGAAGAGAATGAGAACTAAATGACAAAGAAAACGTACCTCATGATTAATTTGAGGAAATTACAGAAGTGCAAAGAGACCACCTCCTCAAGTGGCATCAAATAAATCTTTTATGATACGAATAATTTATTCATCCTCATTATCAATTAGTAAAAGCAAATTAATATGGTTAGGTTACTAATAAAAAATTATGTCATCAAAGCCTTTCAGAAACATTTCAAAGTCCCAGAAGCCAGGTCCTTCAAATGGGGTTATTCATTTTTTTTCCTCGTTATTTTTGAGATATTGTGAAAATGGGATGAATCCAGTATGAACTGCAGCCTCATTGACTAACTCCAATTTCAATTCTATCAGAATATTGATTAATTACTATGTCGCTTCTTAAGTCCAAGAAAAATCTCTGGCTGTTTTTCACTATTTCTTTGAGCCAGGAATTTGGCTCTATTTTTTTCTGTTCTGTATTCATTCATTTTCCTTTTGCTATTTTCTTTTTTTGTTCCTAAATCTCTTTCTAATGTAATTTAGCTTCTTCTCTCATGAAATTCTTGAGTTTATGAGTTGGAGCTTTACCCTAAACTTCACAATTTCTGTTTTATTGAGCCTTTAAATCATTCAGCTCATCACCATTAGTTATCATAATTTGTGAAATTTTACTTTAATCTTAATTATTTACTATCCATTTAAAAATCATAATTCTATATAATTAAAGGTTTGGAGTACAGATAGCTCTAATATTGTCTAAAAACATGAGAATTTTTTTGATTTGAAGCTTATTTTAGTAGTTTTCAAATGAATTTAATACAAAAAAATATTAAAAAATATAGTGATATAATAAAAATCAAAATAATCCTGAAATCTTCAATCATAAAAGTCGATTACATGTAAGAAATGAATAACCAATTAAATAAGAAATCAATTTGAATATCTATATATATATTATATTTAAATCTATTAAAATTTTACTTTATTTTTATAAAAAGTCAAATTTAATGATAAAATTTGAAATTTTTTTGAAATTAAATGAAATTGGATTGAATTAATTTCTTTTGTTCTAATAAAAAAATGGAAAATAAAAAAACACACAAATCAAAGAAAACAAATAAATAAAATAAATAAAATATAAATAAAAAATAAATAAAAAATAAATAAAAAATAAATAAAAAATAAATAAAAAATAAATAAGAAATAAATAAAAAATAAGTCAAAAATAGATAGAAAATAAATAAATAAATAAATAAATAAATAAATAAATAGAACATAAATAAATAAATAAATAGAAAATAAATAAAAAATAAATACAAAATAAATAAAAAATAAATAAAAAATAAATCAAAAATAAATAAAAAATAAATAAAAAATAAATAAAAAATAAATAAAAAATAAATAAAAAATAAATAAAAAATAAATAAAAAATAAATAAAAAATAAATAAAAAATAAATAAAAAATAAATAAAAAATTAATAAAAAATAAATAAAAAATAAATAAAAAATAAATAAAAAATAAATAAAAAATAAATAAAAAATAAATAAAAAATAAATAAAAAATAAATAAAAAATAAATAAAAAATAAATAAAAAATAAATAAAAAATAAATAAAAAATAAATAGAAAATAAATAAATAAAAAATAAAAAATAAATAAAAAATAAATAAAAAATAAATAAAAAATAAATAAAAAATAAATAAAAAATAAATAAAAAATAAATAAAAAATAAATAAAAAATATATAAAAAATAGATAAAAAATAAATAAAAAATAAATAAAAATTAAATAAAAAATAAATAAATAATAAATAAATAATAAATAAATAAATAAAAAATAAAGAAAAAATAAATAAATAATAAATAAAAAATAAATAAAAAATAAATAAAAAATAAATAAAAAATAAATAAAAAATAAATAAAAAATAAATAAAAAATAAATAAAAAATAAATAAAAAATAAATGAAAAATAAATGAAAAATAAATAAAAAATAAATAAAAAATAAATAAATCAAAAATAAAAAATAAATAAAAAATAAATAAAAAATAAATAAAAAATAAATAAAAAATAAATAAAAAATAAATAAAAAATAAATAAAAAATAAATAAGAAAATATATATAAATAAAGAAAAAATAAATAAAAAATAAATAAATAATAAATAGAAAATAAGTAAAAAATAAATAAAAAGTCAATAAAAAATAAATAAAAATAAATAAAAAATAATTCAAAGGTAAATAAAGAATAATTAAAAAATAATTAGAAAATAATTAAAAAATAATTAAAAAATAATTAAAAAATAATTAAAAAATAATTAAAAAATAATTAAAAAATAATTAAAAAATAATAAAAAAATAATTAAAAAGTAAATAAAAAATAAATAAAAAATAAATAAAAAATAAATAAAAAATAAATAAAAAATAAATAAAAAATAAATAAAAAATAAATAAAAAATAAATAAAAACCAAATCAAAAAGAAATCCCAAATAAATCAAAAATAAATCAAAAATAAATAAATAAAGAAATAAATAAATGAATAAATGAATAAATAAATATAAAAATAAATACATAGACAAATGAATAAATAAATAAATGAATGAATAAAGAAATAAAGAAATAAAGAAATAAAGAAATAAAGAAAAAAAATAAAAAAATAAAAAAATAAATAAATAAATAAATAAAGCACTAAAAAAATAAATACAAGAATAAATAAAATAAGTAAATAAAATCAATAAATAACAAATAAATAGCAAATAAATAATAAATGAATAATGAATAATAAATAAATAAATGGAAAATAAATGATAAATAAATAATAAATAAATAATAAATAAAAAATAAATGTATAATGAATAAATAATAAATAAATAATAAATAAATAATAAATAAATAATAAATAAATAATAAATAAATAATAAATAAATAATAAATAAATAATAAATAAATAATGAATAAAGAATAAATCAGTAATAAATAAATAATAAATAAATAATAAATAAATAATAAATAAATAATAAATAAATAATAAATAAATAATAAATAAATAATAAATAAATAATAAATAAATAATAAATAAATAATAAATAAATAATAAATAAATAATAAATAAAGGGTGTTGGTAAAAACACGTAAGCAAATTGGTAAAAACACGTAAGAGGTGCCCTGGGCCCATTTTTAATTAAAAATAAAACACCATTGGGCCTGTATTGGGCCAAAACATTCCCAAAAGAGGTTTTTTCCCCACAAAACCTCTCTAACTCCAAATTGTTTCACATTTTTTTGCCCAGCCCCCCCCCCCCCAAAAAAAAACAAACCAGCCCAAAAACCCCAATAATCCACATTATTCCCACCCCAAACCATTGTTTTTTTGGAAAAACAGCATTACCAAAGCCATTTTGCAAAGCTTTTCACACTTTTTTTTCTTTTTTTTCCCCAAATACTGCATTTTCCACCACAACAACCCGCTTTAAAGCCTCTCAATTTTCAATTTTTTACCTTCCCTCATCTATTAATCCCACATTTAAACCACTTCTGTTCATTTTTCACACTTTTTTTCACCTCTTTTTCACATTTCAAAAGGCTCTTACCCCATTCCAAATCCCCCAATTCCCCCTTTTTTTTACTTTTATACATAATTTTCATCAAAAAAATGCTTCAACCCCCCACTGAAGGTGAATTTCAGACCCTTGAGATTCTTTGGCAACATGTGCATAATGTTTCCAGGGCTCAGGGGTATGCTGTGTCCACCTTGAGGTCCAATATGACCCACAACCAAATTTAAATATGTTGTGACAGGTCTGGCACCCCAAATCCCAACAAAAGCCCCTCCAAAACAGTCACCTCAAGAAAGCTTGACTATCCTTTTAGACTTTATTCCAGGAAATATGCCAAGAGTACCACTTGGACTCTTAAAGTCAAAAATCCTGAACATAGCCATGATGCCACTGAAAATATCATGGCACATCCTGCTTTCAGGAAATTCAATGAACAAGAAACATCCCAAATTGCTCAAATGTCTGAATCACTGCTCATGCCAAGGCAAATTCAGGCCCAATTATGCAGCCAGAGGGAGTCTGACAGACCTGTAATCCTTCAAGAC
Organism: Austropuccinia psidii; assembly: GCA_023105745.1. Classification (NCBI taxonomy): domain Eukaryota; kingdom Fungi; phylum Basidiomycota; class Pucciniomycetes; order Pucciniales; family Sphaerophragmiaceae; genus Austropuccinia; species Austropuccinia psidii. The sequence goes on along the minus strand of JALGQZ010000001.1, from coordinate 62,959,115 downwards.
ATTTACAACCAAGTCAAGAAAATCAAGAAAGACAAACTGCAAGGCAGAAGGCCCATTGATGCTCTTATTGACACTCTCAAACAAGAAAATTTTGTTTGGTCCTCTGCAAGGGATACTGAGGGACACATTGCCTCCTTGTTTTTTACTCACCCCCTGGTCATAAAACTTCTTCATGGCTTTCCTCATGTCATTCTTATGGATTTTACTTTTAAAACCAATAAGTACAAAATGCCCCTTTTTCATATTGTTGGATTCAGCTCAACAAATAAGACCTTTTCTGGGGCTTTTTGTTTGATGAAGAATGAAAATGAAACTTCATATACTTGGGCATTAAATCAATACATTGAAAAGGTCCTCAACAACACCAATCTTGTTCCCCCTCCAGTTATTGTTATTGACAGCGATCTGGCCTTGAAAAACTCAAATAAGAAGCTCTTCCCAGACTCCAAAGTCATGCTATGCATTTGGCACATCAACAAGGATGTATCTGCTCATCGCATGAAGAAAATGGGTCATGGAACTGATTTTGAAAACTTTATGGGCCTTTGGAATCAAGTAATATACTTCTTCACTTTATTTCATTTTATTTCACTTTTTTTCTTATTATTGTCTTTGTTAAATCAAAAATAAATCAAAAATAAATAAAAAATAAGTAAAAAATAAAGAAAAAATAAATAAAAAATAAATAAAAAATAAATAAAAAATAAATAAAAAATAAATAAAAAATAAATAAAAAATAAATAAAAAATAAATAAAAAATAAATAAGAAATAAATAAAAAATAAATAAAAAATAAATAAAAAATAAATAAAAATAAATAAAAAATAAATAAAAAATAAATAAAAAATAAATAAAAAATAAATCAAAAAATAAATAATAAATAAATAAAATAATAAAAAATAAAAAATAAATGAAAAAATGAATAATAAATAAACAAAATAATAGAAATTAAAAAATAAATGAAAAATTAAATAAAAAATAAATGAAAAGATAAATAATAAATAAATAAAAAATAAATAACAAATAAAGAAAAAATAAAGAAAAAATAAAGAAAAAATAAAGAAAAAATAAAGAAAAAATAAAGAAAAAATAAATAGAAAATAAATAGAAAATAAATAGAAAATAAATAAAAAATAAATGAAAAAATAAATAAAAAGTAAATAAAATAATAAAAAATAAAAAATAAATGAAAAATTAAATAAAATAATAAATAAATAATAAATAATAAATAAGTACTAAATAAACAATAAATGAATAATAAAGAAATAATAAATAAATAATAAATAAATAATAAATAAATAATAAATAAATAATAAATAAATAATAAATAAATAATAAATAAATAATAAAGAAATAATAAAGAAATAATAAATAAATAATAAATACATAATAAATACATAATAAATGTATGATAAATAAATAATCAATAAGTCATAAATAACTAATAAATAAATAATAGATAAAGAATAAATAAATAATAAATAAATAATGAATAAGTAATAAATAAATAATAAATGAATAATAGATAAATAATGAATAAATAATGAATAAATAATAAATAAATCATAAATAAATAATAAATAAATAATAAATAAATAATAAATAAATAATAAATAAATAATAAATAAATAATAAATAAATAATAAATAAATAATAAATAAATAATAAATATATAATAAATAAATAATATATACATGATAAAGAAATGATAAATAAATAATAAATAAATAATAAATAAATAATAAATAAGTAATAAATAAATAATAAGTAAATAATAAATAAATAATAAATAAATAATAAATAAATAATAAATAAATAATAAATAAATAATAAATAAATGATAAATAAAGAATAAATAAAGAATAAATAAATAATAAATAAATAATAAATCAATAATAAATAATCAATAAATAAATAAATAGAAAATAAAAAATAAAAAATAAATGAAAAAAAAAATAATAAATAAATAAAAAATAAATAAAAAATAAATAAAAAATAAATAAAAAATAAATAAAAAATAAATAAAAAATAAATAAAAAATAAAGAAAAAATAAATAAAAAATAAATAAAAAATAAATAAAAAATAAATAAAAAATAAATAAAAAATAAATAAAAAATAAATAAAAAATAAATAAAAAATAAATAAAAAATAAATAAAAAATAAATAAAAAATAAATAAAAAATAAATAAAAAATAAATAAAAAATAAATAAAAAATAAATAAAAAATAAATAAAAAATAAATAAAAAATAAATAAATAAAAATTAGAAAACAAATAGAAAATAGATAGAAAATAAATAGAAAATAAATATAAAATAAATAGAAAATAAATAGAAAATAAATAGAACATAAATAGAAAATAAATAGAAAATAAATAGAAAATAAATAATAAATAAATAAAAAATAAATGAAAAAATAAATAAAAAATAAATGAAATAATAAAAAATAAAAGATAAATGAAAAAATGAACAATAAATAAATAATAAATAAATCAAATAATAAAAAATAAAAAATAAAAAATAAATGAAGAATTAAATAAAAAATAAAGAAAATAATAAGTAAATAATAAATAAATGATGAATAAATAAAAAATAAGTAATATATAAATAATAAATAAATAATAAATAAATAATATTACTGAATAATAAATAAATAATAAATAAATAATAAATAAATAATAAATAAATAATAAATAAATAATGAATAAATAATGAAGAAATAATAAATAAATGATAAATAGATGATAAATAAATAATGAATGAATAATAAATGAATAATAAATAAATAAGAAATAAATAAGAAATAAATAATACATAAATAATAAATAATAAATAATAAATAATAAATAAATAAATAAATAATAAATAATAAATAAATGAAGAAACAGAAAATAAAAAAATAAAAATAAAATAAAAAATGAATAATAAATAAACAAAAAATAAATAAAACATAAATAAAAAATACATAAAAAATAAATAGAAAATAAATAAAAAATAAATGAAAAAATAAATAAAATAAATAAAATATACATAAAATAATAAAAAATAAAAAATAAATGAAAAAATGAATAATAAATAGATAAAATGATCAAAAATAAATGAAAAATTGAATAAAATAATAAATAAATAATAAAGAAATAATAAATGAATAATAAATAAATAATAAATAAATAATAAATAAATAATAAATGAATAATAAATAAAGAATAAATGAATAATAAATAATCAATAAATAAATAAATAGAAAATGAAAATAAAAAATAAATGAAAAAATGCATAATAAATAAACAAAATAATAAAAAATGAAAAATTAAATAAAAAATAAATAAAATAATAAATAAATAATAAACAAGTAATAAATAAATAATAAATACATAATAAATAAATAATAAATAAATAATAAATAAATAATAAAGAAGTAATAAATAAATAATGAACAAATAACAAATAAATAATAAATAAATAATAAATAAATAATGAATAAATAATAAAGACATAATAAATAAATAATACATAAATAATAAATAAATAATAAATAAATAAATAATAAATAAAGAATAAATAAATAATAAATGAATAATAAATAATCAATAAATAAAGGGTGTTGGTAAACACACGTAAGCCTTTAGTAAAAACACGTAAGCCCTTACGTGTTTTTACCAAATTATGGCCAAAACACGTAAGTAACCTAATTTTTTTATAAAAATTCCTCAGGCTCATTTTTGAGAATTTTTAACATTTTTTTTTGCCATATTTTTTCCGACATGGGATGTGAAGGTCCCCAAATTTTTTCAATTTTTTTTTTTTGCCCAATTTTTCTATTTTGGGCAATTTGGTAAAATGGCCCATTTTTTTGAAAAAATTAATTAAAAATGTTCCCACTTATGAATTTCAATAATTTTTTTTCTAAAATAAAGGTGAGAATGTTGAGAATAATAAACCAGAAGCCCAACATTTTGGTATTTTTTTTGCAAGAACATTTGTAGGCCCAAAAAGTCCATGTTTTTTTATGTTTTTTTGTTCATGTTTGTAGTTGAATTGAAAATTCCATTTATGACATAAATTGAATTCAAAATTTAATTTATAATGAGTGGAAGTTAAAATTTGATTTTTGGCATTAACAGTGCGATTTATCACATCAAAAGTGCCATAAATGGCATCACTAATGACATAATAATGTCATAAATGGCATCAAGAATGACATAAAGATGCCATTTATGGCCAGAAAATTGGCATAAATAGCATTACAGCAATGCCATAAAATGAATTTAATGGCCTTGACAATGCCATTTATGCATTTAAAAATGCCATAAACGGCCTTAAAAATGGCATTAATGGCATTAACATTGGCCTTAAAAATGGAATTAATGGCCTTAACTATAACATAAATGGCATCAAAAATGACATTTATGGAATCAAAAATTCCATTTGTGGCATTACATAAATGGAATTAACAATGCCATTTATGGTGTTACATACATGGCATTATGCCATTTATTGCATTGATAATGCCATTCATGGTATTAGTAATGCCATTAATGGCATTGTTAATGTGGCATTATTAATGCCATTTATGGCATTAATGGCATCAGAAATGTTGCATTTTTGATGCCACAAATGGCATTGTTGATGCCATTAATGGAACTGTTAATACCATTAATGGCACTGTTAATGCCATTTATGGCAGTGTTAATGCCATTTATGGCAGTGTTAATGCCATTGATGGCACTGTTAATACCATTAATGGCACTGTTAATGCCATTTGTTATGGCATTTTTAATGCCATTAATGGCACTGTTAATGCCATTTATGGCATTAATGGCATCAGAAATATTTCATTTATAATTCCATTAATGGCACTGTTAATCCCATAAATGGAATTTTTAATGGCACAAATGGCATTAATGGCATCATACATGCCATAAATAGCCATATTTCATTTAAAAAACCATCCCTTACGTGTTTTTACCATAAAATTACGTGTTTTTACCAATTGATGGTAAAAACACGTAAGTTTTTAGTAAAAACAGGTAAGCTCTTACGTGTTTTTACCAGTTTGCTTACGTGTTTTTACCAATACCCTAAATAAATAAATAGAAATTAAGAAATAAAAAATAAATGAAAAAATAAATAAAAAATAAATAATAAATAAATAATCAATAATCAAGAAATAAATAAATAGAAAATAAAAAATAAAAAATGAAATAAATAATAAATACTAAATAATAAATGAATCAAAAATAAATAAAAAATAAATAAAAAATAAATAAAAAATAAATAAAAAATAAATCAAAAAATAAATAAAAAATAAATAAAATAATAAAAATTAAAAAAATAAATGAAAAAATGAATAATAAATAAGCAAAATAATAGAAAATAAAAAATAAATGAAAAATTAAATAAATAATAAAGAAATAATAGATAAGTAATAGATAAATAATAAATAATTAATACATAAATAATAAATAAATGATAAATAAATAATAAATAAATAATAAATAAATAATAAATAAATAATAAATAATAAATAAATAATAAATAATCAATAAATAAATAAATAGAAAATGAAAAATAAAAAATAAATGAAAAGTTAAATAATAAATAAATAAAAAATAAATAAAAAATAAATAAAAAATAAATAAAAAATAAAGAAAAAATAAAGAAAAAATAAATAGAAAATAAATAGAAAATAAATAGAAAATAAATAGAAAATAAATAGAAAATAAATAGAAAATAAATAGAAAATAAATAGAAAATAAATAAAAACGAAATGAGAAAATAAATAAAAAGTAAATAAAATAAGAAAAAATAAAAAATAAATGAAAAAATGAATAACAAATACATAAAATAATAAAAAATAAAAAATAAATGAAAAATTAAATAAAATAATAAATAAATAAGTAATAAATAAATAATAAATAAATAATAAAGAAATAATAAAGAAATAATAAAGAAATAATAAATAAATAATAAATACATAATAAATACATAATAAATACATGATAAATACATAATAAATGTATAATAAATAAATAATCAATAAGTAATAAATAAATAAGAAATAAATAATAGATAAATAATAAACAAATAATAAATAAGTAATAAATAAATAATAAATGAATAATAGATAAATAATGAATAAATAATAAATAAATAATAAATAAATAATAAATAAATAATAAATAAATAATAAATAAACAATAAATAAATAATAAATAAATAATATATACATAATAAAGAAATGATAAATCAATAATAGATAAATAATAAATAAATAATAAATAAATAATAAATAAATAATAAATAAATAATAAATAAGTAATAAATAATAAATAAATAATGGGTATTGGTAAAAACATGTAAGCAAATTGGTCAAAACACGTAAGAGCTTACGTGTTTTTACTAAAAACTTACGTGTTTTTACCATCAATTGGTAAAAACACGTAATTTTATGGTAAAAACACGTAAGGGATGGTTTTGAAATGAAATATGGCTATTTATGGCATGTATGATGCCATTAATGCCATTTGTGCCATTAAAAATTCCATTTATGGCATTAACAGTGCCATTAATGGAATTATAAATGAAATATTTCTGATGCCATTAATGCCATAAATGGCATTATCAATGAAATATTATTGATGCCATTAATGCCATTTATGGCATCAAAAATGCCATTTGTGGCATCAAAAATGCAACATTTCTGATGCCATTAATGCCATAAATGGCATTAATAATGCCACAAATGGCATTAATAATGCCACATTAACAATGCCATTAATGGCATTACTAATACCATGAATGGCATTATCAATGCAATAAATGGCATAATGCCATTTATGTAACACCATAAATGGCATTGTTAATTCCATTTATGTAATGCCACAAATGGAATTTTTGATTCCATAAATGTCATTTTTGATGCCATTTATGTTATAGTTAAGGCCATTAATTCCATTTTTAAGGCCAATGTTAAAGCCATTAATGCCATTTTTAAGGCCATTTATGGCATTTTTAAATGCATAAATGGCATTGTAAAGGCCATTAAATTCAATTTATGGCATTGCTGTAATGCTATTTATGCCAATTTTCTGGCCATAAATGGCATCTGTATGTCATTCTTGATGCCATTTATGGCACTTTTGATGTGATAAATGTCACTGTTAATGCCAAAAATCAAATTTTAACTTCCACTCATCATAAATTAAATTTTGAATTCAATTTATGTCATAAATGGCATTTTCAATTCAACTACAAACATGAACAAAAAAACATAAAAAAACATGGACTTTTTGGGCCTACAAATGTTCTTGCAAAAAAAATACCAAAATGTTGGGCTTCTGGTTTATTATTCTCAACATTCTCACCTTCATTTTAAAAAAAAATTATTGAAATTCATAAGTGAGAACATTTTTAATGAATTTTTTCAAAAAAATAGGCCATTTTAGCAAATTGCCCAAAATAGAAAAATTGGGCAAAAAAAAAAAATTGAAAAAATTTGGGGACTTTCACATCCCATGTCGGAAAAAATATGGCAAAAAAAAATGTTAAAAATTCTCAAAAATGAGCCTGAGGAATTTCTATAAAAAAATTAGGTTACTTACGTGTTTTTACCATAAAATTACGTGTTTTGGCCATAATTTGGTAAAAACATGTAAGGGCTTACGTGTGTTTACCAACACCCTAAATAAATAATAAATAATCAAGAAATAAATAAATAAATAGAAAATAAAAAATAAAAAATAAATGAAAAGATAAATAAAAAATAAATAAAAAAATAAATAAAAAATAAATAAAATAATAAAAAATAAAAAATAAAATGAAAAAATGAATAATAAATAAATAAAATAATAAAAAATAAAAAATAAAAAATAAATAAATAATAAATACATAATAAATGTATAATAAATAAATAATAAATAAGTAATAAATAAATATTAAATAAATAATAGATAAATAATAAAGAAATAATAAATAAAAAATATTAATAATAAAGAAATGATAAATAAATAATAAATAAATAATAAAAAATAATGAATAAATAATAAATAATAAATAAAGAATAAATAAATAATCAATAAATAAATAAATATAAAATAAAAAATAAAAAATAAATGAAAAAATCAATAATAAATAAATAAAAAATAAATAAAAAATAAATAGAAAATAAATAAAAAATAAATAGAAAATAAATAGAAAATAAATAGAAAATAAATAGAAAATAAATAATAAATAAATAAAAAATAAATGAAAAAATAAATAAAAAATAAATAAAATAATAAAAAATAAAAAATAAATGAAAAAATGAATAATAAATAGATAAAATAATAAAAAATAAAAAATAAAAATAAAAAATAAAAAATAAAAAATAAAAAATAAAAAATAAAAAATAAAAAATAAAAAATAAAAAATAAAAAATAAAAAATAAAAAATAAAAAATAAAAAATAAAAAATAAAAAATAAAAAAGAAATGAAAAATTAAATAAAAAATTAATAAAATAATAAGTAAATAATAAATAAATGATAAATAAATAAAAAATAAGTAATATATAAATAATAAATAAATAATAAATAAATAATAAATAAATAATGAATAAGTAATGAATAAATAATAAATAAATGATAAATCAATGATAAATAAATAATAAATGAATAATAAATAATTAATAAATAAATAAGAAATAAATAAGAAATAAATAAGAAATAAATCAGAAATAAATCAGAAATAAATGATAAATAAATAATAAATAATCAATAAATAAAGAAATAGAAAATAAAAAATAAAAAATAGATTAAAAAATAAATAATAAATAAACAAAAAATAAATAAAACATAAATAAAAAATAAATAAAAAATAAATAGAAAATACATAAAAAATGAATGAAAAAATAAATAAAAAATAAATAAAATAATAAAAAATAAAAAATAAATGAAAAAATGAATAATAAATAGATAAAATAATCAAAAATAAATGAAAAATTGAATAAAAAATAAATAAAATAATAAATAAATAATAAATAGATAATAAATAAATAATAAATAAATAATAAATACATAATAAATAAATAATAAATAAATAATAAATAAATAATAAATAAATAATAAATAAATAATAAATAAATAATAAATAAATAATAAATAAATAATAAATAAATAATAAATAAAGAATAAATAAAGAATAAATAAATAATAAACAGATAATAAATAAATAATAAATAAGTAATAAATAAGTAATAAATAAATAATATATAAATAATAAATAAATAAAAAATAAATAAAAAATAAATAAAAAATAAATAAAAAATAAATAAAAAATAAATAAAAAATAAATAAAAAATAAATAAAAAATAAATAACAAATAAATAATAAATAAATAATAAATACATAATAAATAAATAAGCAATAAATCATAAATAAATAATAAATATATAATAAATAAATAATAAATAAATAATAAATAAATGATAAATAGATAATAAATAAATAATAAATAAATAATAAATAAATAATAAATAAATAATAAATAAATAATAAATAAATAATAAATAAATAATAAATAAATAATAAATAAATAACAAATAAACAACAAATAAATAATAAATAAATGAATGAAGAATAAGAAATCAAAAATAAAGGAAAGATTAAATAAAAAATAAAAAAATAATAAATAAAAAATTGGGTTTTGGTAAACATACATAAGCCCTTGTGTGTTTTTACCAATGTATTGCCAAAACACATAAGTTTATATTAAGAAATCATTAGTGCCTTTTTTTTAAGAAAGAAAAATTACTCAGTCTCAGTTTTAAGGTTTTTTTCATTTTATTTTTTGCCATATGTTTTCCAATATGGGATTTCAATATACCCAAATTTTTTGGTTTTTTTCTTTTTGCCAAATTTCTCAAATTTGGAAAATTTGACAAAAATGGAATATTTTTCAAAAAGAAATCATTCAATATGTTCCCTCTCATAAATTTCCATATTTTCCTTTTTAAAATGTAGGGTTCAATCTTGACAATGAAAAACCATAAGCCCATAATATTTGGGAATATTTTTGGTGGGACAAGTGAAGATGCAAAAAGGGTTTTTTTTAATTTTTGTAATATGACTATTTTTGAGTACAAAATTTTTACATGTTTAATGAAGAATGAGACTGTGGTGGCATTTAATCAATTGATAAGATTGAGGATGGCAATAATTGGCATAAATTGTATATACAACAATCAATCAATATCATGCAACCTCCCAAATAGTGGTGTTTTTCTGTGGGTGGGAGGAAAAAGATTGGACAAATATAACATCATGTGTTTCTCAAATTTTTATGCTCACCTCAGGGCTTGTGGTTGGGGGTTAGAGTCTTAATTTATAGTAATGGGGGGGACAGGATAAACTTTAGAAATAATGATATCCAATGGAACTAAATGAGAACAGCTATCCAAGAAACAGATGAAAATGGGTGGATTATCATTTGGAGGACTTGAATAAAGGAAAAAAAGTGAAATATTGTACTTTGGAATAAAATGGAATTGCTTTTTGATACCTATTTACAATTTTATCCCCCATATCAGGTATTAAAATCCCCTTTCTCATTGGAGCCTTGCCAACATCTTCATACCACTAAATTCTGTCCAAATAAGAGAATACTGAGGGTATCAAAGTACTCATGGATTCATAAAGGTCTTTATTTGTTTGAATTTCTTCATCTAAGTCACCTCTGACATCAGCCCATTTATCTTTAGTCTTTTAAATTTGATGCGATAATGTTCTGTAGCCACAGTTTCCATCACCCTGGACATTGATGGACTTGAAGGTGTATTTCAACATAAAAATTGGCAAGTCTTTTGAGCCAGGTACCTGAGAGAAATAGGTCAAAAAAATTGATTAATATTAAAATCAGCAAAAAATAATACACATTAAAAGAATTAGAAACTCAAAAAGAGCTTGGAGAATTCATCACTTTTTTGATACTTGCTTTGGAAATTCTCACAGATAAATTAAATTGCATCATATATCTTCAAGATTGTTTTAGTCTTGTGGAACATTCTTTGTGAGGTTTTACTACCCATTTCCAATCTTCTGGACCTTCTAAGGGTGACTCCTTATTTTCCATATTCATTCAATTCAGTTTATGAGGGTAGTAAATCTTATGAGCTTATTGATTTTGATAATGAGGCCTCAGAATCTTTAGATTAATCCATTTTCATACTTTGAGAGGTTGCAATTAAATTTTATCTTTATGGGTTTTTTTTGGTAAGTTTTGATGGGGATCTTCCTCTTCTCTTGGATTGAATTTCAACGATTTCAAATCTTGAGGATTCTCTTTCAATTTTATTTTTATTTTTGTCTCCTTGAGTTCTTCAATTGTTTTTTTTTATTCTAGTTGTTTTTAATAATATTTATTAGCCTCTTTACTCTTAATAATTTGATTTAAAAGAACTTCTTTATTAAACACAATTTTAAAAAAATCTGAAAAATTGAGGTGATTTCTTTAATTAGTTTTTGAAAAAAAAAATCTTCCTCAATAACCTCAAATATTCTTTTTATATTCTTTCTTTCTTAACACTTTGATCATGAACTTGATAACAATTATTAGAATAATATGACCAAAAAAAATCAGTTCATATGAAAACAAAAAATTCTCACAGTCAAATTAGAATTCCACTTAGAATGAATTCCTGATATCTGGAGACTTTGACACTTGGCAAATTCCTCTCAGCTCTTGTTATTTCAAGGTATTTTTTGATAATTTTTTCATTTGTTTGGTTCATTTTTGATTGAGGGGAAATTTAGTTTTGTAATTTTCAAAGCCCATATGAATTGAACAATGAGACAAATTTCCATTTAGATAAAATATGTGTGTAGGAAAAGTCTTGACTTGGAAAATAATTTCTTTGGATATTCTGTTGATTTTTTCAATAAATTATTTCTTTAAATCCATTTAAAGTGCCCTAACTACCTCTAGCAGAGTACCAGTGGACTTGTGGAGACAAAGTCTTAACCATTGAATATGCACCCTCAACTCTTGAGTGGGATCCCACACCCAGGTGGAAATATTAGTTTTTCCAAGCGGTAAAGTGATAATCGTTTAGAGGAAGCCATGTTTTTTTCAAAATATTGCAAGACTCCAGGATTTTTTACTTGCTTTTAAATCTTCTTTCAATTATCTTTCAAAGATTTTTCAGTTGATGAATACATAACCTTAGGATAGAATCCCAAAGTCATTAATAAAAACAATAATAAGAATTAAATTTAAAGATAAAAGTATATTACTTGATTCTAAAGGCCCATAGAATTTTTAAAATCAGTTCCATGACCAATTCTTTTCATGAAATGAGCAGATACATCTTTATTGATATACCAAATACATAACATGACTTTGGAGTCTGGGAAGATCTTCTTAAGAGAGTTTTCCAAGGCCAGGTCCCTGTCAATAACAATGACTGGAGGGGGAACAATATTGGTGTTGTTGAGGACTTTTTCTATGTATTTATTTAATTCCCAAGTATATGAGGGTTCAGTTTCATTCTTCATCAAACAAAAAGCCCCAGAAAAGTTCTTATTGGTTGAGCTGAATCCAACAATATGAAAAATGGGCATTTTGTACTCATTGGTTTCATAAGTACAATCCGTAAGAATGACATGAGGAAAGGCATGAAGGAGTTTTATGGCAAGGGGGTGAGTAAAAAACAAGGAGGTAATGTGTCCCTCAGCATCCCTTGCAGAGGAACAAACAAAATTTTCTTCTTTGAGAGTGTCAATAAGAGAATCAATGGGTCTTCTTCCTTGCAGTTTGTCTTTCTTGATTTTCTTGACTTGGTTGTAAATGTCTTGAAGTATTACAGGCATGTCAGACTCCCTCTGGCTGCATAATTGGGCCTGAATTTTCCTTGGAAGAAGCAATGATTCAGAAATTTGAGCAATTTGGGATGTTTCTTGCTCATTAAATTCCCTGAAAGCAGGATGTGCCATGACATTCTCAGTGGCATCATGGCTATGTTCATGATTTTTTGACTTTAAGAGTCCAAGTGGTCTTCTTGGCATATTTTCTGGCATAAAATATAAATGGACAGTCAAGCTTTCTTGAAGTGACTGTTTTGGAGGAGTTTTTTTGGGATTTGGGGTCCCAGACTTGTCACAACCTATTTCAATTTGGTTGTGGATCATATTGAACCTCAAGGTGGACACAGCATACCCCTGAGCCCTTGAAACATTATGAAAGTGCTTCCAAAGAAGCTCAATGGTCTTAAATTCAAATTCAGTGGGGGGTTGAAGCATTATTGAGTGAAGAATATGTATAAATTCACAAAAAATGGGGATTTCAGGGATTTGGAATGAGAAAAGAAGCTTTTTAAATGAGAGAAAGAAGTGATAAAAGGGGTGAAAAATCAAAAGAAGTGGTTAAATGTCAAATGAAGTGGTTGAAATGTGGGATTAATGGATGAGGGAAAGTAAAAAATTGGAATTTTAGACGCTTGGAAGCAGGTTGTTATGGTAGAAAATTCAGTCTTTGGGGGAAAAAAAGAAAGAAAAGTGTGAAAAGCTTTGCAAAATTGCTTTGATAATGCTGTTTTTCAGAAAAAAATTGTTTAAGGTGGGGATAATGTGAATTATTTGGGTTTTTGGTATTTTTTTGGGGGGGCTGTGGAAAAAAATCTGAAACAATTGGGAGTTAGAGGGGTTTTGGGGCAAAAAACCCTTTTTTGAGCATGTTTTGGCACAATACAGGCATTGTTGTGTTTCATTTTTAATTAAAAATGGGCCCAGGGCACCCCTTATGTGTTTTTACCAATTTATGGCAAGAACAGATAAGTTTTTAGTAAAAACATGTAAGCTCTGATGTGTTTTTACCAATAACCAAATAAAATTAAAAATAATGAAAAAAAATTGAATATTTATATATTTTTTTTAATGATCCCTCACTTTAACTCATTTTTGAATATATATATATATATATAAATATGAAGTTTTTTTTATTTTTTAATTTAATTTGATTCGAAAATTAAATTTTAGTTTATTTTTTAAATCTTATTATTTATTAAGATTTTAAATTAAATTAATTAATTATTTTTTTTTTCAAAAAAGATTTTAATATATATTTAAAAACTTTTTGTCACAGCCAAGGAGGCAGGGGCATTACCAATCATCTTCAACAATCATTACTTCATTGATACCCTTCAAAACCCAATCAGCAACAATCATTATTTCATTGATACCCTTCAAAACCCAATCAGCAAGGGGGTTTCATTCAACATTCTCCAAATACAGTTTTCAGACCTCAATACAGTTTCATACAGGCAAGACCCAAATACAGGCCTGTCATCAATACAGGTGCAAATACCTGTATTGACTGTATCACCTGTATTGGATTCACCAATACAGGATTCAATCCCACATCCAACTTCTTCCAGCATACAGGCCAGTATCTCAACACTCCAACTCCAAGGCTGGTATTTCTCACATATACCAGCCCCTCTTCATCCGCCTGGGGGTTTTTCCCCCAGTTAATTAAAATATTGGATTTATTATTTAATACTATTTTATTTCTCATTAAGAAATATTATTTTATTATTTATTAAGTTATTCTTTGCCTTCCCTCACCTGTTCAGTAGAGTCCTGGTGGCCATATCCTTTATTAATCCTTTTCTCTTTTCTGAACAGGTTGAAACAGTGGTACAGGATTATTTTTGGTTGGCTCTTTATTATTGCTTTTGTTTTCCTCTCATATCTTTTAATTCTTATTATTTTATGACTAGGAAATTATTATCTTATTTCATTACTCTTATCAATTGAGTATTTCATTTTGAGCCCTCTATAAGTAAGTCTGTTCACTGAGTGCCAGGCCCTCTTCATTTAGAAGAGCCCCTGTGACACTTTTTTTTTCAATTTTTGATTTTTTTAAATATTAAAATTGATTATTTTTTAGTTGATAATTTTTTTTCTTTTTTGTAGTTAGGTAGATTCCTTTACATAAACTCCTACCCAGACCCTATTTACTTATCAATATACATAACAAGCCTTATTTGACTATTCTCATATATCAAATTTACCCATTCATCAGTTCAACACCAGTCTTTAATAAAACTTAAAAAAATTATCATAACATTAAATAAGCTTGAAAACAACAGTCAAAATATCACCACTAACTCTGATATGCTTTATGGAATTATGAAAGGAATAGGATTTCATCAGGGTTTTTATTCTAGTAAAATTGGCTGGGGTTTTTGCAAGGAAGGAAGGCTTGACCAAAAAAAAAATTAATAAAGATAATAAGTAATTTTCAACACTTCAAGAATCTGATGAATTCATTCACTTCCAAATTCAAATATTTTAAAATGATGAACTTAAATAAAATCAAGAAATTATTAATTAAGCCAATTTGTCAAATTTCATTCAACTTTAATTGAAATCCGACAAATCATTCAATTTCAAGACTTATTATGATGTTATAATTGATTTAAATGTCTTCCATAATAAACCACATAAAAATAGTAAGTACATCAATTAATTAACTTATTTTATATTCTATTTTATCAATAAAAAAACAATTTGCATTCTAGTTACTAAAAATTTCTCACACTCTTAGAATGGATTATCATTTCCCAACAACAAATTCATTTTTTTGATTTTTCCAAAGAAAAAAAAGAAGGAATCGTTGAAATACTTAAAAAAAAAAAAAAAAAAAAGAATTGATTTAAAAAAAAAAATCCATGAAAAAAAAACTTTATTTTTTTTCTTTTTAAAATTAATAAGAAATTATTTCTTCAAGGAAAAAAAATAAATAAATAAATAAATAACTCATCTATGAAGAAATTGAAATAAAATTTCTCAATTTTTGAATATCATTAAAAATTAATTAGTATAATAAAAAAATTATTTTAAAAAACATCTTTAAAAAGAAAATTATATTTCTAATTGAAATTCAAGTCTTAGAATTTACCATTCCATTTAAATAGATTTAAAAAAATTTATTTAAAAATATATTATTAGTTTTCAGTCAATTTTTTTTTTTTTGAAAATTAGAATTTTTTATAAATCTTTTAAAAAAATTCTTAAAAACTTTTAATTCATCAATTAATTTATTATTTAATCAATCTAAAATTTTAGGTCTTTAATCTTTCATGAATATTTAAATTTCTGTTTTCATCATCTCATTGTGTAATATTTTGAAGCTCAGGGGTGGAGGGGAGGGGATCATTCTCCTCATATAAATCCTTCCATTTTTCACCTACTTTTTCTAATAGATTATTCAATATAAAACAGGTTACCACCCAATTTAAAAATAATTTTATGTCTTTCACATTAAAAACTTTTATTTTTCATCTCATGAAAAGATTACCACCACCATTTCAAAAAACCAATGGAATTTTCAATCCATACTCTTTATTTTTCCAAAAATAGATTGAATTTTTGATTATCTTCTGAGTGGTATTTTGCACTTTTTTATGTTAGCACAATCCAATGGGAGATTTTATAATTTGAATCTGAAATTAGATATTTATCTTTTCCATAATATTGATGTGGATCTTTGGAGATTTGCATATTTTTGGTACACATTTGAATAATTAAGAGACCCCTCACAGCCAAAATTTAGTGAATTAAACACTCTGTTAACATCAAAAACTAATTTAATTGACATTTAATACCCAAATCAAATCTATTATTAGCTCAAAAATGGTTCAATAAAATATGAATAGCATAGATAACTCTTCTTTCAATTAAATTATTCCTCACCATCTCTGAGTGGCCTTTGAGACAAAGGTGTAAGACTACCATCTATAAATTACACACATCTAGGAAACCCTTTGGATTACATTACTTGGGAAGTATCCAATTGCTTTTGTTGATTGTGCCACATAATATATTCCTTTTTATAATTTATTAATTCTTTGATTATATTCTGTATATAGAATACAATGGCCCCATGACTAACTCCAAATATCAATCCTAGTTTTCCCATTGAGGCCCCATTCCCATTGGAGCCTAATTGTGCTAATGCTACATCCAATTGTATGGCTGGATCTCTCTGTTTAAATCTTGATGAATTGTGAAAAAGTTTATGATCTTGAATCAGGGAAACTAACTTCTTGAAAGATTCATTAGTAGTACAGCAGAGTTTTTTGAATTTAAGACTTGATAGCTGGACCAAATCACTGGAGTTGTATATATATTCAGAAGAATTCTTTTTTCTGGGTGTAAGATACCTTTATGTACTGAGGTGGTGTAACAGTGATAAATCTTGTTCCAGGTCTGAATCAATATCAGATTTTATCAAAAGGATATCCTGAATACTATTTAGTTTATGAATTAATGGAATTATTTTTGATTTTTATATATTTTAATTCTATTTAAAAGAATTTTTTCTAAAGAAATTTATTCAAATCTAAACTCCCTGAGTGAGATTTTTGTGAACCATTTTTTGTAGAAATTAAGTTATAATAGTCTAAAATTTCAAAGGTTTATAATTTAAGATTTTTAGAAAATTTCTTTTAAGTTTTTTAAATATTCAAGATACCATTGGTAAGGGGGGTTTGTTGTTTAGGAAATCCCAGAAATTTAAATTTCACATTTCAAGATAAAAAATATTCAAGATTTTAAAATGTAGGTTTTAATAGGTTTGACAACCCTGTATTGATACCAAATTAATTCATTATTTTAATATTTTTTTTTGAAGATTTTAATATATTT